>CM059302.1:8205000-8250000 GCA_030340665.1 Neosalanx taihuensis
GAGAGAGAAGGGTGCCGGAAATAGCCGAGGTATTCGAGAACAGACGAGGGTGGGAGGTGTGGCATGCCGCTGGGAGGAAGGCGAGAGTGGATGGAAGAAGTTTGGATGCTGAGATTGGGCCAGGGGGGTGGGGGGGGGGGGGGGGGGGGGGGCGAGAGAAGAGGAATGCATAATGGCTTGTGTGGCTGGAGGGAACCCTGTGACCTGTGATACCCACAGCACACACTCACACACACACACACACACACACCTTCAGCACATAACAGCAGAGAGCTGGCAGTGCCCTCTTAGGGCAAGGTACACTCCATCAAATATTAAACTGAAATGTCGCAGCCTTTTCCTCTCCCCATCCTTCCTCTGTCTTCCCTCCCCTCTCTCTCTCTATCTCCCCCTCTCCTCTCCTTCACCCTTCCCCGACAGCAGGCAGCTTCCACTTAATGAGTTGTATTTGCACAAGAGACCATGGAGGAAAAGGAGCACACACACACACACACCGACACACACACACACAGGGTTTTCAGGGATTATGCTAGCGTTAGCTGGGGCTCGCGCGGCTGATGCTTTTCTTAAAGGGGCGTTTACAGACGCGGATGTCTGATACGATTCCCTCCCCTCGCCGCTTCCCGTAAGAGCCGAGGCCCACGCTAATGCTGAGCCCCACAACGCTGATTCCAGCGGAGGCCAAGTTAGCCTGAGCAGATGCTGCAGAGGAGGGGGGCGGGGGGTTGGGGGGGTGGGGGGGCGGCGCTGTAATCATAATCCTGCTTTGGGAAACGCCAGACCAGCCTCCGCAACTCTCTAATTTGTTCGTTTACATATTCCCCAGAAATGGAAAAGATTAATTTTGATTACAAACGCTATACAGGATTGCAACATCTGTCTTCAAGTGACTAATGCAGAGTACATAACTCATAATAGTTCATCATATGACCGACATTACTCAATATTTGCCGTTGTTCCGAATATCTATGGGCAAACAGAAGAGGCTGGAGTGTAATATGGCCCTGCACAGTATATGATGCCAAAATGGATGGTTCAGGAAGGTTCGGGAAATCAGAGGTGACTGGTTAGGCTGTTAGACCCTGGCTGAAGCCTTCTGGGCTGCCTGCAGGTTCCAGGACACCTCACAGTCAGGGAGGCTTTCAGGGATGACAGCCACAAAATGGCTGGGGGTCAGATGGCTCAACGGGTTAAGGCGTTGGCCTTGTGATCAGAAGGTTGTGAGATCGATCCCTGGCTGTGGCTATGTCAATTGTGTTCTTGGGCAAGGCACTTCACCCTACTTGCCTCAGGGAGAATGTCCCTGTACTTACTGTAAATTGTTTTGGATAAAAGTGTCCGCTTTTTAATGTAAAACACTATGACCTTTCAGACAGCGCGCTCTTAAATACTATCCCTCTCCTCAGCTCCCACTCTCCTCCTCTCTGTATTTTCTTACCTACCCAACTCTCTTTCTCTCTCTCTCTTTGTAGTGGGAGAGACTGTCAGGGGAGAGCTGGGATTGATCGATGGTGTGTTTTCGGCGTTGCGTGCGAGTGAGCGTGCATGCGTCGGGGGGATGCGTTGAGGGCGGCGTTTGGAAATCTGCATACTGCAATTCCGCTCAATACTTTACGCGCACGCACACTCTTTCTCGCGCTCAAACACACACACACGCGATATGCCCCACTGCTTCCCTGAATGAGCTGTTTCCCTACAGCCCAAAGCTCCACTCTAATCTCCTCTTCACCTGCTGAGTGCCCAAACAGTGGATTAAGCCAGCTGGGCCACTCATGTACTTGTAGGGTGTGTCAAGGACGGGCACACACTCACTTACATGTACACACACGACATTTTTAACTCCTGGTTAAGCCGCACTACATTATTTTGGGGGGAGGGGGGCGGACTCTCACCTTTTCGTCCACATTCCCACTCCGAAACAGGGCACACCACACACACGACACCAAAGGCAACTTTTTGAAGGAGGAAAAAACGTTTTTTGGGAACTTACGTCTCGAAATTTGTTCCAATATCTGTCCTTGTCGTACTGGGAGACCGTGCTCAACCATTTGTCGTTGTCCAGCGCGTGTCCATTGTTGTTGTTACTGGCAACCGTTTCCCCGCGCGTGCCCTCCGCGCGCAGCAAGAGAGCCGCGAGAGGCAGCAGCCAGAAGAGCATCTTCTAGAATAAAAATACATTATAAAGAGAGAAACGAAACGTTGCTCGGCGTTAAAATGGGGAAAGAGAGGAAAAGTGACATTAAAGCACGTCCACATGACTACGTTATTTATTTCGGTAACATGAGAAAACGCAATGATTTCTAAACTACTTATTCAACTAAAACCGCCTTTTATATGCATACGTCACCTACTCCATAATGGGGTCGCGAAGGATGTAATGTAACATTATAATTAATGCCCTGCGAGTAGTTATGTTATTGAATGGCCTCTTGTTAGATTTTAAGATGATTATTAACATTTGGATGCATTTCGCTTTTGTAACAACGTGCAAAAAAGCAATAATAGTTCGGAGGCTTCCCGCTGGTTTAAACAAGCAAGTAATTGTCTGTTATCAATCTGCTTGGAGGTGAGAGCGTCTTGGCGCCTATTGAAGACATAGGGACCTACTAACTGCGCGCTATTCCGCCTTCGTCTCATTTCCACCAGACTGACTGGAATCCATTAACTATACGGGGCTTCCGTTTACCCACCTTGAAAAGCTTGTGTCCACCTGCCGGGGAAAGCTGAGGGTTTAGACGGGAAGTTTCTCGGTTGTTGGGTGCTTGGCGGGTCTGTCAGACGGTTGAGTAAGTATCCACGGGACCTCCGGTAGCTCCGGACTCTGCAGTAATACTGACAGGAACCGAGAGCAGCAGAAACGAGCTAGGGAGCTCTGGTTTTCTCCTCCCCCTCGGTAACCCCCTTTGTTAGACTCCGCCTCTCAGATAGGGGTGTCTCTCTGTCGCTCTCCCTCTCTCTCTCTCTCTCTCTCTCTCTCTCTCTGACTCTCTCTCTCTCTGACTCTCACACACACACTCTCTCTCGTGTTCTCTCTCTTTCTATCCCCCCCCCCTTTTCTATCTGCACTCTGTTTCCGTGGTCCCTTACCTGTCTCTCGGTGTGCCATTGATTAACAGCATAGAGAATGGTGCATTCACCTGGGTCAGGACCAAGTGGGTATTCGTTTCAGGGTAAGATTTTGTTATGGATATGAAAACACACGTAGTCTGCAGACAATATTTGACTAATTGCGTTAGTTTTACAATTTTCCAACACAGAGCACAGAACCCTGTATTCGGAATAGGCACTGTGAAGTGATGTTTTATAACGTAGGCCTGTTTTAGATGTTGTTCTGAAGACATTTGTTTGCCAACCCCGCTGAAATTTGGTTTAGTTGGTATTTTATTTATTTCTGTGAACTTGAATTATGGGATTGTGGAGGGGATTTGCTGCACATTTTGTCTGAGCAGATATGATGCCAAAGTATCCTATGTGTGTGTGTGTTTGTGTGTTTGTCTGTGGAGGTTCTTTAAACAAACTTACTAGACACGAAAAACGCACTACCATAGACTCAATCCGCTGATCTGGTCGTGGTTTTGTTCAATGTAAATGAAATGTGATGAATTTTTGCGAGCAGGTCTCTGAGCTCGAGGGCGCTGTCCTTTCAGCACCACGTGCGGCAGTCAACAGGGAACTTGGAACCAGAAAGTCACGAATCTGCAGAGAAAAGCTAACGTATGGAGAAGGCTATTCACCATATATATACCACATATACAGGTCTGGTTGTTGGTAACGTCGCCAAATCGATATATAGGAAACGACAATGAAAATGATCACGATAAGCCTAGTATTCAGCTTTTCACAATCTGTATTTGCCCACCACCACCACCGCACTTTCTCTCTCCTCTCCGCCCCTGAATCGCAATGCCCAAGGCGGTTTGCCAAGACCACTCAACCGGCAGGCCGTGCAGTGTGTTAAATGAGACAAGCAAACAACCAAGGCCACTTGGAGCTTAGTAAAGAATCAGAATCAGGTTTAATCGCTACGCAAGATTTACAAACATAGAATTCACTGTGGCAGAAAAGAGCAAACATAAGTTACATAACATATGTAACATAATAATTAAAAAATGAATACAACGTAAAGACGCCAAGAACCAGAACAACGGGACTTTCTACTCGCTACATTTTTCATAAAGCAACACAAAGGTTCTCTAAGCGTTGGCTTATTGATTACTTTACATTTTTTTTGGTCACCGTTTCTTTCTAATTTGATAGTGTTGTTCCGAAATGGGCAGAGGTGATCATTCTTAACCACCTGGATTGGGCCTCTGCTCATCAATGAAACGGCAACGATGCAAATTGGTTGCCAACGAATATGCTGTGTGTAAAGGCTGATAAATGTAATTGGAACTTTTTTGGATGTGCAGTCAGGTGAGTCAACACATTATTCAAATGAGTTTCACATTACCTCCACACAAATGAATCCATTTCAGAATTATATTTTTTCAGTTCATTCATTTATGCAACTGAGCGATCATACTCGACTTTAAGCCTGCCTATCAAGCTATGAATAGTCAAAATGTCCACTCCTCCGAGATGCCCTTAATTACTTAATTGCTTGGCGGTTACGGAAAGTGATCCGACTCTCATTTAAGGGTAGATGTAACGTCAGTGCCCTCTGGCGGTGAATTGTTACCTTATTGGACTGAGTTAAAATGTCACAGAACCATCATTGGCATCTGAGAGACTGAGAACTGACCAACTGTTACAAAAAATCTAGTATCACCGTTTTTCGCACTGATAAGTAACCTATCCCGCAATATACAATGAATGGACGGGGCATAGACATACCAAGGGAAGATTTATACCGAGTTTATTGTCTCGAGTTATACAGTGTTAAATGCCACATACCAGCCAATCAGAAACATCACCAGCTCCATATAGTGTCATACACTATATTTGATGATACTGCAATACCACTGCAGTATGTTGCAGTATAATTTTGAAGTAAGCACGTTTGTACTATAATTGTACCAGACAGAATCCTTGCAGTCTTAGATAAGATGCAGTCATAAACATGATGGCGATGGAATGTTGAGGTAAACAACGGTTGTACAAACAGGCATACAGATACTGCAGTGTTCCATCGTACAGTATCATGACCATGGTGCTTTAGTTTGGTTGAGCATCCACATTTCACCACATCAGTTAAAAACAGTCAGCAGGCTACAAGGAAACGTTACTATTCCTTTCTGTCAAACGTATCACTCTCTAAAGATCTCCTTGTGTGGTAAAAGTACTGTATGTACATCACAGTGCTCAACTGACTGTTACAGAGCAGAGGAGCCAATATTTGCATAAAACACTGCTGATCCCACGGTATGGAAAAGACAGACGTTTCGAACGTGACACTCAGAGACGATGATCATGTTCAAACAGGTCCCGTTAGATGTTGAAAAGGACGTCCAATCAAGGTCTCATCTCCTGGCTGGAGATTTGTTCTCGACCTGCGCGGTCATTGTCTTGGATCGTGTACCGTGGCTCCGGAACATTCCAGTTTGGTCGTGATGGGGAAGCAGAGAGTTGTCGGCGGCTCGTCTCACCAACGGCTGCTCTGAGCAGCCGCCTCCACGTCTCCGATTCGTGGAAGCCTGCCGCTGGCCCCGCCCTCCAGGAAGCCGGGCCTGGGGGTTTCTGAGAGCTTCCTCTTGCTTTTGATCAGGTCTGGACGTGAGAGACATTAAAAGATGGGAATACATGGAGATGTCCATGTTGACTGTTCAGCACATTCTGATTCTGATTCATACTGTAGCTCCATGCCTATGGTAGTTATTTGATAAGACCCCATAATAGCTCTTTCAGCGGAGGTGTCACACGGGACTCACCTGAGATAGCCAGTAACATCTTTCTTCTGGCCCCAAACGTGGACACGCCCACTTCTTTCAGGTCTTCATCAGACAGAGTGAGGAAAGTCTGGTAATCAATCTGGAGAGACAAAGGGTGGTTCAATATGTGTGTCTCCTGTCTGTGTGTGTGTGTGTGTGTGTGTGTGTGTGTGTGTGTGTGTGTGTGTGTGTGTGTGTGTGTGTGTGCGCGTGTGTGTGCGTGCGTGTTCACACAGTTTGTACCTCCTGTTGATGGAACACCTCTATATATTTTCCCAGGCCCAGCTGACCCAGCAGTTCAGGAAGGTCGTCTGTGGGCGGGGGGCTGCTACAGGCCCCGCTCGCAGCCTTGACTAAGGACGTGCCTTCAAAGTAGTTGCTGCAGCTCACAAAGCTCTCGGCTGAAAGGTTCGGAGTGACGAGGTCAAAGGGGAAACAGCAACAACAGTGAGCTTCAAATGTGATCGTTTCACACACAGAAAGATCTCAGACAGACAGTAACAAAAACGTACCACTTTTGTCGGTGCGGGCTCCATTAGTCAAGCACGAGAACGCTGGGAAGGAAGAGGAAGAGGTGGAGGAGGAGGAGAAATTGGAAGGGGAGGACGAGGAGGAGGAAGTAGGTGAGGGAGAAAGGGGGGAGGAGGAAGAGTTGGACCCCCGTCGGTCTCGCCAGTTGTCCGAGTTGCTGCCAAAGTACCCTCTCTCCTTCCCTGGCTGGGCCCCCCATGCCTTCAGGCAGAACCAACGAGAGACGAGACAACAACAAAGAACAGGGAGAATTAAGAGGAGAACCGAATGAAGGATAGATAGATTTACCAGAAACTGTGTGAATAAATAAATAAACTTACAGCAAGTACAGGGACATTCCCTCTGAGGCAAGTAGGGTGAAGTGCCTTGCCCGAGGACACAACATCACATAGCTGCAGCAGGGAATTGAACTCGCAACCTTCCGATCACGAGGCCAACGTCTTAACCCGCTGAGCCACCTGATCATCTTGGTCGCAAGTTTCCCTTCCCTTTAGTATTTTAGCTCACAGGTTTGACTATAGGTTGTCCTTCTTTCTAACAACCTCCCTCCCTCCCTCCCTCCCTCAATCCTTGAGGCAGAGTGGAAAAGACAGGATGGATAATTGGTGCTCAGAGTTTCTCCCCCTTCTGTGACTCTTGTTAGCACTGGAAGCAACGACAATAATCATATCTCTAAACAAGCTTCTGCTCTCTTCCACTGTCTGTCAGCCCTCCAACGACTAACAAGCAAGCTCTCAGCCTGAAGACACTATCAGGTTTATAATTTACAGGAGTAAAAAAAAAAGAAAAACAGCCACATGGCCCCCTCTAACATTCATTAGGAGAACTTGGTTTCACCCTCTCTGACTGTCTGGCTGCAGTAGGTAATATATCTGCTTCAGGTAGCCGGGAGGTCTGGTTTGTGTTAACTTGTGATTGTTTGTGTGGCGGCAAGGGGGGGGGGGGGGGGGGGGGGGGGGGGGGGGCTGTCTAATTGTGTCTGTGTGTGTCTACCATTTACATTTATTCATTTAGCAGACGCTTTTTATCCAAAGCGACTTACAGTAAGTACAGGGACATTTTCCCTGAGGCAAGTAGGGTGAAGTGCCTTGCCCAAGGACACAACATCACATAGCCACAGCCGGGGCTCGATCTCACAACCTTCCGATCACGAGGCCAACGCCTTAACCGTTGAGCCATCTGACCCCCCTACCGGTGTTTGGCTGGTGTTGCTCAGGTAGGACTTGTAGCTGCGTCGGCTGATGTTGCGGAGCTCCTTGATCGCCTCGGCAGGCATGGACTTAGAGAAGCCCAGCCCGCTCCACGTGTCGGTGGGGGTCCGCACCTCCGTCACCACAGGCTTCCTCTGCATGGCTGGAAGACAAACAAGCACACAAACTGTACATTTATCTATGAACAAGACAGGCATAACAGAGACTTATAACGCACAGGGCTGCTGTCCTAGCATTGGCATAGCCCAGGGCAAGGACCAAATTATGTAGATATGTAAATATTTAAGTTCCACAAGGACTCTACATATTTGTTTGCAGCCTAGACTGAATTTCGTGCACGCGCCTCCCTTGACAGCCAGCAGTATAACTGGTGAGCCGTGTTTGCAGGTGTTGAATAATGCAGACAGATTAATAGAGTGGCGTTCCCTTTACTGCTAGGTAACATGCTAAATTAGGTGCTACAGGAAGAGAGAAGAGGGAAGAGGCAGAGGTAGGAGATTGAGGCTGTGCTAGTAACTGAGGCTGAGTTAAGACGACGAAGCAGCGGTAGGAGACCACAGCTGTGCTAGTAACTGAGGCTGAGGTAGACAGTGAGGCAGCGGTAGGAGACCACAGCTGTGCTAGTAACTGAGGCTGAGGTAGACAGTGAGGCAGCGGTAGGAGACCACAGCTATGCTAGTACCTGAGGCTGAGGTAGACAGTGAGGCAGCGGTAGGAGACCAAAGCTATGCTAGTAACTGAGGCTGAGGTAGATGATGAGGCAGAGGCGGCAGACTGAGGTGGAGGCTGATTGGCGAGTGAGGTTTGTGCGCGTGTACGTTCGACACACACAACACTTCGAATGAAATACGAAGAGGTTCGAAGAAGAACCGACGTGAATGTCACGAATGGGTGTGTGTCCTTGAGGCAATGTGTGCCTCATTGATATACATTTGGGTGTCTTAATGACCAAGAAGCAGATGGCTCATTCGCACTGCTAACTCATAGTCCCATGGACCTGCACTGAGGGAATTTAGCGCCATTTGGCTGAAGATCATCTGAATATCCCTCATTCGGAATATTAAATACAAGTGTGTGTGTACGTGAGTGTGTGCCCCTCGTATTAGACTAGATGGTGTGTATTCGGAGGGAGCAGCAGTGGTCCTCCATTATAACGCTGGCATGGGGGCACCCTGTAATTGGGTCCCCTTCATCACCCCTCTGGCAGGATGTAACACCTAAATGGGGTCCCCTCTATCAACTATCTGGCTCTGAATAGCCCAGTAATGTGCTCCCTCCATCACTGCTCTGAATAATAAACAAAAGCTGCCTCGTCTCCCTGCAGCAGACACTGGAAGTGACCTGTCCACTTATCTGGCATACGAACCAATCTGGCCAGGTGCATCAACTAAATACGTCCCCTGAATTTGCCATGGTGGGCTGGTGCCACACTGAAATGGCTCCCTCATGGCAGGACTCATCTGCAGGTCCAAAACAAACAAGGTCTGGAGTTCTGGATGAGTCTCGACCCAAAGCAGGATTTTATTCCCTTTTGGGGGGAACCTAAGACTACATTTCCAGGCAAAAACAACAGTTTCACCTGTTTAATGATCTTGGGAGTGTTTCAGAATGCACAGCGGTGCTTTCCTTAAGAAAATGTTGGTTTTGATAATCAGTCAGTATGTCCAGAGGCACAAGGGAGGAAAAGACACATTAAACCATTCAAACCTTGGGTCGCCAGAAGCTTCTTCTTCTCATAATCGTAATCCTGCAGAAAAAGATAAGGAAAGAAACAGGAAACACAGCGGGTACTTAACAAAAAAAGTAAATTCAATTAATTTAACAGCTCTTCTGACTTCCTGTTCCCCTTTGGGAAAGAGAACACAATTTGCTGAGCGAACAGGTACTGATTCAAGCTGGCATCTCCTGTTGTTACCATGGGGATAAACTCGTTATCCCCTATGGTAACCTTTGAGAGGTGGGGTGAGGCCGGGCGGGCAAACAAGACATCAACACCAACAACAATGTAACAAAATCCAATTCTTGGAATTGAATTTTGCGAGGAGGTCAAAAAACAACCAGTCACTTGGTAACACCAGCAACGACTTATCCTAAGTCACGGCAAATTATTTTAAGCAACGCAGAGTAACAGTGACGGCTCTATTTTATTCATTTGATTTATCAGCTTTAGCAAGACAGTGCGTTCGGGGCTAGATCCAGTCTGACTTGATGATGACGTTCTAAAACTTGGGTCGGCCCTTACCTCAGCTTTGGACGCGTCCTCGAAAACATCCTGAATGTGAGTCACGTCTCTCCTCAAGCTGTGGCGTCTCTCAGTCCTCCCTCCCTCCTTCTCTCTCCTCCCTCCGTCCGAATCTCCATTCATTAGTCTGAAAAAGAGGACGGAGAGACAAGGTCGGGTACCATCCACAGCAGAACGTGAATTTCATCAAATCTAGTTCACTCTCCAGAGTGTTCCTGAAAATAAAAATGTAAAAATGAGGAAACTTTCTCTCTCATTAGCAGTAATTCATGATGGTCTATATCAGAAAGTATGACAATGTAGGTATAATAACTTATTGTAAAATCAAAAACGTTCCTTTTCCTGGAGTCCTATAGGACCGAGCCGAAAGCTAAATGGATTAATAAAAGATTGCTTTTCGTACATTTTAAATGGATTTGGAATGAAATGGATTTGAATGCGTGCGAGCTTTTGTGTGTTTCTTATGGAAGTTACCTAAGGGTCATGGCCTGCCCTGTGGAGTGACGTCTCACCAGGCTGAGAACCCGGTGGATCTCAGGACCCTGAAGACTCCCCCTGCGACTCATCGCCCCCATCCTGCTCACAACCTCGCTCAGCTCCGAGGCCATCGGCCCTGGGCTCTCATCCTCCGATTGGTCAGACTGGTCTTCGTTCTCCAAGATCTAAAGACAGAAAGGATTTCCATTGGTTGGTTCGACTTTCACTACTGTCTGTTCTTATTGGAATGGTTCCGTAGATCCCTCGGACCTTCTCGAGGTGACGACAGTCAGTTCCTTTCGGTCCCATGCGAACCTCGTCGCCGGGAGGAGCCAAGCCTGGTGGGGGGGAGGGACGAGGCTTTGTCTGCAGGTGAGGCCTCAGTCCTGTCTCTGTGGAGGGCATAGAGCCTGTAGGCACCAGAGAGAAGGCTTATGTAGATTCAGATTCAGAATACTTTATTAATCCCCGAGGGGAAACTCTCTAGCAACAACGACACACAGTCTCGTCATCCCCCATTGTTAACATCACTATACAGTACACACACACACATACACACACACATACACACACACGATCCCTTACTCTGATCAGACAGGCGCAGTTGTTGCAGCAGCATGCTGAACCAGTAGTTGGTCAACCCGTTGCCAGGCAGCATGGGGTCAGGGGTTAGTTTGGTTGCCATGCCAACCTCTGCGGAGTCCAGCCCCAGAAGCATGTGTCTGGCCTCATACACGCTAGAGATGTTCCTCTCCAGGCCCTTCACCACAACAGACTGGGAAATGGTGTTCCAGAGAGGAGACCATGTTATTACCCATATGTTATTAAAAAACTACAAATCCCAGGGAAAAGGATCACAGGAAATGTTTCAAACAACGTATGAAGGTACACAGTTGGCAACAACGCAAATGACTTATAGACAGTGTAAAGACAAAACGTAGGGAGAAGTGTAACATGGGTAATACAGTACCTTGGCTGTCTGTTTGATCTTGGGCTTGATGCTGATGAAGACTTCCAGGTTCTGCATCATCTGAGCCAGTCTACGAGGGTCAGCTTCACCCTCCTCCCGCATATCGAACATCAGACACACCGGCAGACAGTCCTGCAAGACAACAGGAAGAGAACATTACATTTTACATTTATTCATTTAACAGACGCTTTTATCCAAAGCGACTTACAAGAGAGAGCTTTACTAAAGAGCATCGGTCGCTGAGCATAGCAACGTGATAGACCCCCCATAGAAAACACACAGAACTAAGGAACTGACTGGATACAGTCTACACAACAGACTCTATGCCCCCTCACATCCACGATCAGAGTGAAACTATTATGTGTGTCATTCACACGGATGTTCTAGACCGGCAGCCCCACCCTGCAGCCCCCTCACCATGAGCTGCTGCCTGGCCTGACACACTCCCTCTGGGCTTCCCTGGATGAGCAGAGAGGGGGTGCTCTGGGGGGCACTGAGGTCAGGCAGAATGATCTGGGTCTGAGTCTGGTGCATCACAGCCAGGAAGTGGGCCCCGTTCTGGCCCAGCAGGAAGAGGTGCTGCTGGGAGGTCACGTCCAGCTGAGAGGTCACCAAACCTGTTACCCCGGCCTGACCCCCGACCTCCGACCCCAGAAGCAGCTCCATCAGCACGCACACCGCCTTCTGCAATGTGGGGGGGGGGGGGGGGGGGGGGGAGGAGGAAGGGTGAGAAGGAGAAGAAAGAAGGCTCTGGCTCAGCGGGTTAAGGCGTTGATCGGAAGGTTGTGAGTTCGATTCCCAACTGTGGCTACATGATGTTGTGTCCTTGGGTAAGGCACTTCACCCTACTTGCCTAAGGGAGTCGCTCTGGATAAAAGCATCTGCTAAATGACTAAAAGTAAATGTAAATACTAGCATGATTGTATCCGTGGACACATGCATGCGTGTCTACAGCGGTGCGTGTGCCTCCCACAAACCTTGACTGCGCCAGAGTTCCCAAGCAGGCCACGGACCACGCAGCAGCTGCTGTAGAGAGGGGGCTGGGTCCGGAAACTGACGCTCACCCCCAGCGACTGCGCCACCTGCTGGATCACTGGAGATGCTGCATCGGGAGCTAGACTCCCCGGCAGGTCAAAGGTCAGAACCAGAGGCTGGAGGTCCTGGGAGGGCGGCAGTGCACCAACATTAACGGAGAAAAGGGGTGAAAGGATAAGCAACAGTAAACTTACTACATGCAAACACTCGAATAGAAACAACAAAGATATGATGACTCACTCGGATCCTCCTCCTGGCTAACTCCACTCCTTGGACTGGCCCAGCAATGGACACCTGGGACAAGCGATTGAACAGAAGGTGCATTAGCCTTCTTTGTGGCTATCACACACCTGCACAAGAAGCTAGTCCAGCTACTAAGGCTCCCAGTTACTGGGGAGTCATGTGGCGCAGTCCGTTAGGGTGGGGGGGGGGGTGTCCTTGTAGTTGCTGTAAATTGCTCTAAGAGCATCTGCCAAATGATTAAATGTAAATGATAGAAGCTCAGAACTGTAACCAGTACAGCAACTAAATAAATAAATATAAAATAAATATTCATTTAGCAGACGCTTTTATCCAAAGCGACTTACAGCAAGTACAGGGACACTCCCCCTGAGGCAAGTAGGGTGAACCTTGCTGGACAAGGACACAACATGACATAGCCACAGCCGGGAATCAAACTCACAACCTTCCGATCATGAGGCCAACGGCTTAACCCGCTGAGCCACCTGACTCCCAACTGTACTTTGCAGTTAAGTAACCATAAGCTGGTGCTAGATGACACATACCTGGTTGCTCTTCTCGCCGGAGATACTGTGGCGGTTGGAGTCTGGGAAGTGTATGTGGCACAAGGTTACCTCCATCACCTTCTTGATGTTCCCGCCCCCTTTCCCAATCACATGGGAATGCTCTGTATGAGCAACATCCATCTTCAAAGTCACTTTGTTAACCTTAAGCAGACGAAGGCAACATTTCAGCATCAGTTCCTCTAATCTTATTACAGATGCACGGTCGTTCAGGAATTATAGAATAATCTTCACTCCCTTGAGGCAGTTAAGAATAAGTCTCAATTCAACGGTTTTATCGTTCAAGAGGCGGTCAGGTGGGAGTTAGAAACAGCAGGACGTGTGAGTTCAATCTTTCTGAAGGAGAAAACGTTTGCTATTGGACTTTTTCGAACACAGAAAAAAGAAATAGGTCTGAGCGGGCCACTTCACCTTGGTCTCCAGAAGTTCTAGAATTCTCTTCTTGGCCTCCAGGACATTGGTTCGTTTCCCTTCCACTTTCACGTGTGGATCTAAAGCACATCCGCAAGAGATGAAAGGAATGGCACATTCACGTATAATTCTAAGCTGTGGCAACACGGAAAGATAGAACTGGTTACCCGACAGTCTGCAGTACCCCAGATGTGGAATATTCATGGAACACTTAATCATCTTAATGAAGTCGAACTGGCCTGGGTCGCTTGTTTCTGGAGGTTATTATGCTGAAGCCAGACCCAGCTTCTCCCCAACCAGAGAATCCTCATTAGTTCTCGTCACCTTTCTTTGACTTGGCTCCCATCTTGAGCTTGGATGGCCACTTCACCTGGGTGTCAGTTTCTGCCATGATCTAAGAGGGAGGGAGGGAGGAGGAAGAGAAAGGAAAGAAACGAAGGAACGTGAAAAGAGGAAGGAAGGAAACCCAGAGGAAGGAGGAAAAGATACCAGGACATTTACTGCGAGAGCAACACTAACCTACACATCCCGGAACACACACACACATTACCACAACCCACACACACTCTCACACGTTACCAAAACCCACACGGACACTCACACAATACCCCAACCCACACACTTACACACACACGAATACAATGGATTATTTGCATACCAAAGAAGGAAAACACCACCTCCATAACAACGGCAAATTGCTGACTTACAATCTGTGTGTGTGTGTGTGTGTGTGTGTGTGTGTGTGTGTGTGTGTGTGTGTGTGTGTGTGTGTGTGTGTGTGTGTGTGTGTGCGTGCGTGTGTGTGTGTAGAGTAAGGAGAATTTGGTTTGCATGGTATAATAAAAGACAGAATCATAACGATCTTGTTATGGCGGTCGCAGAGAATTAAGATAAATATTTGTTTTTCAAATTGTATTCCTTGTCGCTTTTTTTACCCTTAAAGGTGTAAGTGTACCTTTTCAAAGAATTCTTCGCCTGACAGGCCGTCGACATCCTTGGGGGCTGAAACATAGAAAGAACCAGTTTAAACCTTCTGCACATAATATATATAAGTGTCAATACAATCAAAAGATACACAAATGTGAATATCCACAAAGGACAAAGCATATTTAGAAATCTACTACATACTTATACTGTAGTATATTTGTTTGATGCAATCATTTGAAAGTTAAGTGAGAGGATTATGGCATAGTGGGAGAGAGTGTAAATATGCCAAACTACTTTCACTAGCTGGAAGGGAGAGGGGTGGCGGGAGCCCCTGAAAACAACTCCCGCCCTCCCCATCATCACCATGGGTTACACTGTCCGAGGCCAAAGAATGGGATGAAAAACAGTGGTGGTGTGTGTGGGTGGGGAGGGGGGGCAGGGGGGGGGGTGTTATGGGAAGCACCCAAAATCCATCCCAGAAGACAGCTCGTTGCGTCAAAGGTGGTTCGCTGACGCAAAGACGCCTTGTAACCATCCTAACTAACTAGGAAAAACGTTGCCAGCATACTTTGACGGGGGAAAGGAACTCAGTAATTGCACGCCCATCCCAGCGGTACTGTATCCAGACAGGCTGTTTTCTTCTGACTTTCTGCCTCACTGACATGCTGCGACGCTAAGTACCTCCCTGGAGAGGAGGTGTCCGTTTGTTTGTCAAATCTCCCTGGTTCTCTTTCAGCTATTTAACTCCCTCGCAGCGCTGCCGAAAGCAGCCTCGTCTCACCCTCTTTCGCTTTCTCTCGAAACATGCACGCAGAGAAGCGACATACATTGTTAACATGGAGAACCGATTGTTTTTTAGTTGTTGTTTTTGTTGGGGGGGGGGGGGGAGTTTCGGCTATTGCATCGAGGCTGCAGGCTGCTTAAAAACACCCACTCGCTCGCTCCTGTCAGGCCCCTGCGCTTTGATGCCCTTGCCTGCCGCTCAGTCAACACTTCCTGACGTGCACACGGAAAGCGCGCACACCACCGCTTCACTATCAGAAATCATAACAGAAAAGCAGCTCATTTGTCTCCAAGCTCCACAGCTCTGAATAGCAGAAGACCACGGATCATGAATAATGGCCACCCCAGACTGACGCTTCGCTGTTGCGGTTATTGGGAGTGACAGGAGCAGAGCCCTGGAGTGTGAAGAGAAGTCTGAGGGATGGCAACAGCAGAAGTCTCTTAAGAGAGATACAAACTGAATCAGGTTTTCTCTTTAACCCCATGAGACATTATTGACTTAGCGAGCGTGTGGGTGTGCGGGTGTTAAGGCAAGCTAATGATTGGGTTTTGGAATCTATGAGCTGGCTGTAGTGCAGTTGCTGTGATGACTGAGAGCTGAAGAAACTATTGAATTAGGGTTAGTGCTGTACAGGACATCACAAGGCCCTTTGGAGGTGCAAGATGACTCACCATACAGCATGTTCTCCAGCTTCTTCCTGTCGATCCTGAACCTCTCCTCAACCCAGTCCGGGTCCAAAACATCCCGACCAGCGGCCTCGGGTCTGGGGGCAGACTGCTCCCCATCGTCCTCGTCATCCTCTTCTTCCTCTCTGTCGCCACAGCGCAGGAAGGGCGTCTGGGTCTGGTTGTGGTTCTGCTCTGGGATGGGTCCTGAGCAGGCTTCTGGACTAGGTTCTAGGTCAGGCTTCTGAGTCTCTGCCTGGGCCGGGACAGGAGAGCTTTCCTCTGTGGTGGTGGCCATGGCAAGACTGAGCCTCAGTCTGAGGGTCCCAGGAGACGACAGAGAGTGAGGGAGAGGAGGACAGAAAAACAGGGGGGGGGGGGGGGGGGGGGCAAGAATAAAAAGCCCCCCCCCCCCCCTTTCACCCCCCTGCCTCGTCAGATGCATACAGAGAAATGCATACGTGCCAACACACACACAAGCACGCACACACACACGAGCGCGCACACACACACGAGCGCGCACACACACACACACACACACAGTGACCCACAAAATCATATTGATGCACACAGGCATAACTTAGTGGGACACTGCTTTGGAGAAGCAAAGGGTCAGTCTATACCCATTACAAAACTCTAGATTACATGACATGACACTGTATATTTGAGGTAAAGGCATGTTAAAGCATATCTTACTGGGGCATCTTAACTCAATGCGTTCTCTGCCTCAACAAAAGCAAACTTTTCCACATAGTTCTACGCACCATGACAATACAAAGACCAATACTGTAGAAATACACACATTCCGTCTGAGGCAAGATTTTCGTACATGGTGTAGATGAGGTCCAGAGAGAGCAACTCCTGGAGGTAAAGGGGCTTTAGATTCCAGCGACAAGGGAAGGAGGGGAGGGAATCTGGGAGGCAGGGAATGAGGGAGGGGGGGTGGCTTTAGAGGGTCTGGATGTGTGAGCAGGGGTAGGTGGGGTGGGGTGGGGGTGTTTCAGGGGAACAATGCCAAGGATAAAGGAGCCACTCCGCTAACTACCAGCCCCAGGGCTGTGTTTGGCGCTGTTGCCGGGCAACTTGATTGTTTACGAACGAGAGGGCGGTGAGAAAGTCATAAACTTCCCCAGTCGAGCGAAGAAAGGAACTTAGGAAAGGAAATCAGAGAAACTGCGTGTATCCACCCCACTATCCAAAAGACTTACCTAACAGAGATCCTCAAGACACAATCTATAATTAAAAACGACTCAAATTGAATTTGATTCTGCCAAATTTCCATAAAAATATTAAATTAGCATATCCCTCTGGCTAATAGTACCTCAAGAAAATCAAGAAGTGAAACGGGCATAAATATTCTGGTCCGCTTCAAACTAGGATTAGTTTCCTCCAGCAAAATGTGCAGCATACGAGATGAGATGACAGCCACCTCAACCACATCGTCACCATGGAAACTGATCAATGACTGAAATCATGTCCAACTTAACCTGGCACCAAAAAAAAAAAAACCCCCACAACAGCACCCCTCCTTCCACCTCTGACCTCATCTGAAAGACTCGTCCTCTGATGTTCCACTTCCAGTAAAGTAGGTGCGTCACAGTGTGACCCTGACACAGCCCAGACAATAGCCTGGCTATTACAGTCAGTCAACAACAGGCCAAGAGAACTGTTTACTAGATCCTGCTGCCTGGAGACCCCCGTGCACTGGAATTAACTAGGAGCACTTTAATGCCACTCACATAGACACGTGCAGAAAGGGATGCATTACCAGTTCAACAACAGAACCCTCAATGTCTCTTTAGGACCTAAAATACAGTAAAAATGGGATCTGGTTAGATATTTCTGCGCATTGGCTATGTGAAGCTGTTTGTTAGATTAGATTCAACGTTATTGTCATTACACAGGTACAAGTACAGGGTAACGAAATACAGTTAGCATCCAGTATAAGTATAATCAGAATATACACAGTGTACAGTATAATCTGAATATACAGAGTATGTACAGGTGTATGTATGTTCAGCTTCGAACGAGTATATGTGTTTGATGACAGTGGGGAATTTAGCCAATGCATGAAATATGTGTGCACCTGTGAAATTGCCCCACTGTGGGACTAATCAGATGGGTTCATGAGCGAAAGGTTGTGAGGTCAAACCCCGGCTGTGGCTATGTGATGTTGTATCCTTGGGCAAGACACTTCACCCTAATTGCCTCAGGTAGAATGTCCCTGTACTTGCTGTAAGTCGCTTTGGATAAAAGCATCTGCTGAATCATAATTTACTTATTTATTGATTTAATAAGGGATACATTCTTTCTTTCAGTGTCCTTGGGCAAGGCACTTCACCCTACTTGCCTCAGAGAGAATGTCCCTGTACTTACTGTAAGTCGCTTTGGATAAAAGCGTCTGCTAAATGAATAAATGTAAATGTATAACCTTCTGCAGTTTCAGTATTTGGCAGCACCGGTGGTTCAGTGGTAGGATTCTTGCCTGCCCTGTGCAGAGGGCCTGGGTTTCATACCCTGTGGGGGTTCGAATCCGGGCCAATGCATTGGATATGTTTACGCCTGTGAAATTTCCCCATTAGGGGACTAATAAGAGATCATTTATTTCTTTCTTTTATTTTCAATGCGTTGTTTTAATGGTTGGACACTAGATGTCGCTAGTGAATGACCTTCTATCTCCACCTCAAGGATTTCCTCATTTCCGGCTGTTGCCTCCAAACATCTCGTGACTTCTTCACTTTCCTCCATAACAGAGGAGGTCCGCCTCTAGTCCGAATGGAGACTCAACTCCACAGTAGCAAGTCCAGAAAACCTCCTAGAATGGACTAGGATGCTGAACTTGGACCGCCTAAGAAGCATTTCGTCTCAAGCCTCGGTCTAGCCACAGGAAAACATGTGGAGAGTGCAATGGTTTGTTGGAAGAAGTGAGTGAAGTCTGTTCGATAATGTTGGCTAATGCGGCTAGCGACTTTGAAACTAGCTAAAGGGAGTCAGGCTTTGTTTTGAGTTTTGTAGGATGTTCAAGTTGTTAGATTTTCTGATTATACCACAGTTCCTAACATTATACTTTTATTTTTCCAGCCCTTTACCAATGTTCTGGTATTAGATGTATGGAAGGATAACAGAACAGTACTGTAGTTGGGCTACAACTTGAAGGACAAGTTAGGTTCCACAACACCCACCAGGAGAGATTAGACAACTTGCACCCCAGAGATATATGCTTAAATCGGTTTTTATGACAAACATCCTCTCCGTTGCATGAAGTCTGCATACAGTTGTCCTGCAAAATGTCTGCACTCGGCTAACGCTTTTGGTTTCAACTGTCTCTTCCCCCCACCCCCCACCAAAACACAGTTCTGAGCCGCAACGCCCCCCTGCGCCTCTCTCAGAACCACCATGTGGAGGATGAGGTCATCAACACCTCCACGCTCCTGTCCAGCTCCAGGCACACCTCAGACCCCAGGTACCTCCAACCTCAGCCTGTTAAGTATCCTCTGTGTGTTAGGCTGCCTTCAGAGGGCTCAGCTCCCTCCTTTCCGAGCTCCAGAGCCTCCTGCTCTTTACAGGAGGTTGCATCATCCCCCAGATCTCAGGGCTCAGTATTAACAGCAGGCTCCTTCTGCAGACCGTTGGGCTTGAGTAACACTTAGACCCATGTTGTTTTGTAATCTGGACTGGACTCTCCACACTGTACAGGAGAGGTTAGAGCGGGCTCTACCTCCTAAGGAGACAGGTCTTTTGGAGTGCAAGAGGCACCCCTAAGGACTTTCTATGACACAATATTAGGCAATTGTGTGTAACTATTATTACAATCTTCTTTAATTATGTTATTAACTACTACGTGCAATTATTCTTTACGTACAATAACATAGATTATTTTGTATTTTACTGTATAATTTATACTTTAACTTGATACTCTGAGCGCTATACTGTACCCTGCTGCTGTTGTAAACTCTGGGATGAATAAAGGATGATTTCATCTCATCTTCTGGATCTGTCAGTTCTCAGAAAGGAGAGGATGGAGAGAAGAGGAAGAAGAGGAAGACCTCTCAGTTCTGCAGCTCGGGGCTCCCTCGCTACACGGCGCTGGACGCCGTAGGCTTCGTAAGCCCCTCCCCCTCTATGCCCCGCCCCCTGATATCCCGATCCCTCAGATTTAGCTGATTAGTATCAGAACGGTCCAGAAAAATCATCACTACTTCCAAACAGTCCACAATCATTTTGCGTGTGTGTTTCATGATGATGATGATAATGTTGTCGTCCAGGGTGCTGCTGCAGTACTGGTGCTTCAGATCTGCAGGAGGATCCACTCTCAGTTCTCCTCGCCTTCTGAGCTCGCACATGGCCCCGCCCCTGCACCGGGTCAGCCAATCACAGCTTCTCTCCAGAAGTGTGGCTACCGTGTTCTGCTGGAGATCTGTGAGTCTGCCTTTACCTTCCAGTCTCCAGCCACCTGACCGCCCTGTTGTACGCTACGCAAAGCAGCACATTGGATTTGAGGTCTGATCTCCTTTACTGTGTGTCCAGTGTCTAGGCGTGATGTCCTGCCAAGAGAGAGAAGTGTGCGCTGCCTGTGGAGGGCACCAGAGACACAGATCCAGAGCACCCAGCCTCAGCCCCACCCTCAGCCCCAGGCTAGCAGCAGCTTGGACCACGGCCTGGACCAGGAGAATCTTAGAGCTCAGACTTCCCCCTGTCACCAGCAGCTGAGCCAGGAGGCTTCAGAATCAGGTAGGTCTTCAGTGAAGGTAGAGACTGCTTCATGGTTCACCTCCATCAGTCACCTTTCCGCTCTAATCATGACAGAGTCGTTCTAACCTAACTTGGTATTTATTCACGCACCATCAGAAGAGTGTGCTCCGTCCCAGTCATCACTTCCTGAACATCAACCAGGAAACAGGAAGCAGCCTGAGCAGGATGACCAGGTGCGTTTTCTGCATAAAGACTCCTTTCTTTTAAAAGTTTGATGTTTACTTTGACATGTTCAAATCTGAACTCTCTTTTGTGTATAAAAACCCCTAAAAAAACGTAAACATTGCAACTTGAACGTCAAATCTTAAACTTGAGGGCTGCGAAAACGTTTTCCTGTGATGTGTTCGTGTCGTTCAGGACTTCCTGTCCCCGGAGGAGAAGGTCGCGGGGGCAGCGCTTCACCTCAGACAGGCAGCTGACTCCAGCGTCCCTGTGGTCCTCAACATCATCGGTAAACACGGCGACAACGGAAACCACTAACTGATCTAGAGTCAGGATGGGGGTTGAGCAGAAGAGGGAGAACTCATGACTTATTTGAAAGTGGGTTAAAACATCCCCATCCTTATCCTTGATTTGACGGTGCAGGAGAGTTGCTGAGCTGCATTGTCAAATTGTCATTTTTAGTCTGCCGTTTCATGTGCATAGCACTGTGTGCCAGTCTGTCATAGGTTTGCCGAAGATGACCTCCTGGTTGTGTGAGGTCACTTCCTGTGTGTAACTTCCTTTTCCCTACAGGTCTGGAGAGCGCTAAGAGCGGCTCCCATGAGGCAGCTTTCACCTGTTTCCTGGCTGCGGCTCGTCACGGCTACAGTAAAGCCCAGTTCAACGTGGGGGTCTGCTATGAGAGGGGGCGAGGAGTAGGGAAGGACAGGGGCCAGGTAACGACACACTGCCAGTGCTGTATTGGTGCATGCGTTAGCTAACCTACTTAGTGGACTGATGCAGATTTTCATCCTCCTCCTTGCATCATCTCCCTACACCCTCTCTTCCCCTCCCCTCCCTGCCTCCTTTCCTCCCTCCTCTCTTTCTCTCCGTCTTGTCTCTCTTTCTCTATTCCTCTCTTTTTATTTATTTCTCTCTCTCCCTCATTCTCTCTCTCTCATTCTCTCTCTCTCTCATTCTCCCTCTCTCCCTCCCTCCCTCTCCAGGCGCTCTACTTCTACAGCCAGGCAGCAGCAGGGGGGCACAGCCAGGCTCAGTACCGCTATGCCAGGCTCCTCCTGAGCTGCAGGGGGCAGCAGAGTGCAGAGGACCTGGACACAGCCGTCCGTATGCTGGAGCAGGCCGCCGCTGCAGGACTCCCACAGGTGAGAGTTCAGTTGGAGGTTCTTAATGTCATGAAATGAAAGCTCCATGATTACTGTCCCCACTGACTGACTCTACTCTGGTTCCTCATTATGTGGCTCCTCTCTCTGCTCATGTTCATGTTCCCTTATCAACTTCTCTTCCCTGTGTCTATTTCTCTCTTTCTCTCTATCTCTCTTTCTCTCTCTCTCTCTCTCTCTTTCTCTCTCTCTCTCTCTCTCTCTCTCTCTCTCTATCTCTCTATCTCCATCCTGCCTCTTTCCTCAGGCTCAGCTGTACCTGGGTTCTCTGTTCTCCCATGAACCAGTCAGGGATGGTCTGAAGTCTGTCCACTACCTGAGCCTAGCAGCAGAGCGAGGGGTAAGAGCTTTCTTAGTCCAGTTAACACACATTTTAATGTTTTAATGTTTACTATCTCTAGAGAAATATCACCCTATACATTTAAATGTACCGGTAGATCAGTTTGTTATATTGACAGTCTTACAACTCTGAGAATGTTGAAGACCTGAATGGCCAGAAAATATGACACATCCTTATAATCATTGGATAGCTTTGGATAAAAGCGTCTGCTAAATGAAGCAATAATCATCGGATAATGATCAGAGATCAGCTGTGTGATGGCTCATGGTCTTAGGGTCTGTGTTGTATCTGCAGAACAGCGACGCCATGCTGTTCCTGGGCCAGTGTTATGAGACAGGGTTCGGGGTGCAGAAGTGTCTGAGGACGGCTATGAAGTTCTACAGGCAGGCTGCCCAGGCTGGGAACAGGCCGGCTCAGAGACTACTGGTGCCCCCTGGTGGACTAGAGGGTAACGACACATGCATACAGACAGGATGGCCAACATGGCTCATGCAACTCATGAATCATGCTCATGGATATACTGATTCTCCCTCTCTTTACTCCTCTCTCTCTCTGCCTCTCTTTCTACTCTCTCTCTTTATTTCTCTGCTTCTCTTCTCTCTATCTCTGCTTCTCCCTCGGTTCCTACTCTCGATCTCTCTGCCTCTCTTCCTACTCTTTCTCTATCTCTCTGCTTCTCTCTCTCTGCCTCATTTTCTACTCTTTCTCTATCTCTCTGCTTCTCTCTCTCTGCCTCATTTTCTACTCTCTCTTTATCTCTCTACTTCTCTTCTCCTCTTCCTACTCACTTTATCTCCAGCAGAAGAAGTCCTGCGCTCCATCCGCTCGGCCCCGTCTTTCCCCGTGGCCCGCCTCCTGTTCCAGCCCCTCTGCAGTCCCCCCCGCCCCTCAACTCCGCCCTCCGTGCGTCTCCCCCTTCCTCACTCCTGGAGCACAGGGAGCATGCCCCCCCTGTCTGGCCTCTCATCCCCCCACCTGCACCCCCTCCCCCCTGGACTGGAAGGCAGCCGCTGCAGGTGGACCATCGGGGTGTGATAAACAAGCTGTCACTTAGCTAGAGCAAAGCCATTTACCGTATTTTCCGGACTATAAGTCGCACCAGCCAAAAAATGCATAATGAGGAAGAAAAAAAACACCGGTTGCACTGGACTATGTCACATGTTTGGTGGGGAAATGTATTCGATCAAATCAGAGACCAAGAACAGACATTTCATTTTGATGTAAAATATTTTGAATATATATAAGAAGAGAAGAGAAGAGTAGGACCAGAGTAGGACCAGCCAAACCATGTAAAAAAAGTGTGACTTGCAGTCCAAAAAATACGGTAAGTATTCACACTGTGTGAGAGAGGCTCAGACATCCACAGTGTGCATTATTTTCGTTTTAAAGATAAACGTGTGGGGTTTTGTAAGAGTGTAATTTGACTTCCTGGGAATAGCAGTCAGGTCTCAGGCGGTCTGTCACATCTCTGTCAAAGATTAGAGCTTGAAGCTTGTCTGGTCTTGGCTGTTGTGAGTCAGTTAAGGCTGGAAAAAAATGAGGAGAAGGAATATAGAATGGTAAACTTTTTCAATACTAGCCTAGTTAGAAGATATGCTTTATTTTATTTTTCCCCCAGTTTCATGAGAAATATTTGGGTGAAGATACGTATGTATGGAATAAGGGAGACGTTTAAGTCTTGTCAAATGTGTAGCTTTGCTGCTTTTTGTTTTAGTACTGCTTGTTTTTGTACTGTTTTTGGCTGTCTAGTTATAGCCAGCTGTCATCCCATTTTATATGGTCAGCTTCCTTAATAGGAAGACTTTAAGCTAGAGAGACAAGTTTGGGACATAATGTGCCTTTTGATATCCCTTCCTAAAGGTGTCTCCTCCTTAATCACCCCTTTGTGTCAGCAGAACAATATGCGGACCTGTGCAACATTGCAAAAACTGCACGTTAGTTGACAAAATATCACTTGTAAAATGAAAGCGTAAAGGCCAAAGGAAATAAGCAAATTGTGAAAATGTGAATGTTGTGGAAACACCGCTGTTAAACGCACATGTTTTTTTTAACTATCATTAAAGCCATTTGAAAGCTTATTTTGCCGTTCGTGCATAATTCAGTAAATGGCAGCGTTACTTTTCTTTTAAATGGGTACTTTTTGGAAACTGATATAACACATTTAAACAGGTAATTAAGTTAGAAATAATATAAGGGTTTGCGCTTTCTGCAGAGGTGGATTGAAAAGCTTCGATTCCACCCAAAAATAGGTGACATGACGTCATCGAATAACAGTGGAAGTGGAATAAATATGACTCAACGTATTTTTTTTATACCGAAGCCTACCTCTCGTATCGGCCTAATAATAAGGGGAAACTGCGTCTGCTTGTTAAGCGCGGTTTGCGCTTTTCAGCGTCCTGTTCGCTGATTGGCTCGTTGGAGCGCCGGAGCGCCGCGCCGCTTCGGGAGGCGGAGTGGCGCAGAGAGAAAGCGGTACCAGCACCGGGGGAGGAGAGATCGGAGAGGCTGATGTGATGTGATCTTTATACGGGTAGGTACGGGAGGACTGGCGCTTAAAAAGCGGTTGTCACTCCGTTGTCCTCTAAAACAGTGTCGTCGCTGGAGCAGCGGACCTTCAGAGGGTTTCGGACGCGGTGAGTGAATCCGTATTAAGGTGCGTTTTTGCGCCTCCTTGTGCGGTGATGAGTGGCATCAGCCAGGGCTCAGACATAGAGGAGATTTATTGCGTCTGTTTGAAAACGACAGCTTGTTTCCTGTATTGACAACTCCTGCCGGCTTCCTCTGCAATATGCATACTGCGTTCAGAGTCATTCGATATCGTCAATAGCCTGCAGCGGAGGGAAAGGAGCCTTTAGTGTGGAAAAGAAAAATGCAAACACTCCACCCATGTCAACACGACAGACATACAGCCGACTGTCGATCACACTTTAAGTTGACTTGTTCTACTTTGACACTGTCGTTTAATCATCCAGCATCAGGGGTGTGACGCAGTAAGACTAGGTTACTCAATGTACATTGTTTCCAAGTTCACAGACAATTGTGATTGATGTAGGCTGTTGTTGTTTTTCTTAGACCAGGCCTGTTGCAGTGATGAGTGAGGCAGCCTGCCATACAGTTTAGGGTGTAGCTGTGCACTTTGTGAACGCAATCAATCATTTATAGATCAACTTTTACTCTTCACCTCATCCCATAACAACCTCAGCTCCAGAGAATCTAAAACCATTCTGCTTTCCATCCTAATCCGAGACACAAGATTGTGTTTTTGTTCAGCCGGTTTACCTTAATAGGCATTTGCCTTCAGACTACCTGTTGGCAGGTGGAGATATGAGTTCCATTGAAAAGACCTGAGTCCACTAACTCACACTAACCTGTTACCTGCTGTGATGATGTTGATGGATTAAACTCCTTCATTTTGTGCTGACATCACGGAAAGCAACCCCTGTGCCCTCTCGCTCTTGCAGTACACTGTGTACCAGCCGTAACAATGGGTTGCTTTAACGTGATGATCGCACAGACGTGTGAGATTCAGCGCTGTAACATCCTGCACCGTAGCGTGGCAGAGTCTCGTGAATGACCTCCAGTGAAGGCGACAACAATGAATTTATTGAAGACAAACGGTTTCATCGCGCCCGCGTACCCAACGCCCTGGAGGAAACTGCTGTGTCATTGTCCACCCGTCTCCTTTCATAACAAATACACCCACTTATGTTCTCCATCTCCCTCCTCCCTCTGTTTCTCTCTGTTGGTCGTTTCTGGATGTATTTAACTTTGTATTTAAGACTTGTATGCATCGTCAGAGGGAATACAAAAACCTGCTTTCTCAGTTCGGATCAAGCATGTCTGGTCAGGAAGTCCATCAAGATTTCTGACATCCCCCAAAACAGGTCATGTTTTGGGGGATTACTAGCTGTTGACATTTGACATTGTCTGGCTTGCTAAGTTTGTCACAGCGATGTCTACATCAGTCTCATATCTCAAATTCACCTCTCGTGTTGTTCTGGTGCTTTCCTGTTGGCTAAAGCAACTAAAAAACAACAGAGAATGACTTATTTCTCGAATAGAATCTTTTTCTGAAGCTGTATGTCGCGGTAAGTGGGACCTGTCTCCGGGGACCTATACTATGAATCGAGATTGGGCGTTAATAAGGTAACTTCAGGTTCAGCCCCATACAGGGTTAAACCTGGTTTAAATCTAGTTTGAAACCAGATTTAAACCAGGTTTAAACGAGGTTAACGGCAGATCTTGATTCATGGTACAGGCCCCAGGTCTTGATGTGAATCCCAGTTGATCTTCGCGATCTCGGTCAACCTTGGTCGGCGTCATGCACAGGTTGTCGAGGGGGTGGGGGTGGAAGAGGGGGAGGGAGGGGGAGGGAGGGGTGAACACATGAGGGTCCCTCATGAACGAGCCCAGGATTCCGCTGACCTCGCAGGTCCTCTCAGATCTTTCCCAAGATGTTATCTCCTCTTCGGATCTGCTGTGCTTTACGGTTCTCCGTCTTTCCATGACTCGGACCGGCAGCCATGCGTGTGAGGCTGACAATACCAGCAACTCCCAGCAGTCCGGCATCAACAGCAGGTCTTGGTGGCGTCAGAACGGACACCATGCTTCTCCTTGTCTCTCCCTGTCTCTCTTTTGGTCTCGCTTCAATGGATTTCTCATTTTCTCAGTGCGCTCTCCATTATATCTGGACGTTAGGGCTAATGAGTTTGATAAAAGCCTCTGTTAGATCCGCAGCACTGGCTGGCCCCAGAAGTCCTGGACAGAGATGTAAAACCTGTCATGAAATAGGAACATCAAAAGAGGCTTTGGTCAATTCTTGACTCGTGGTGCTGTCAGACTGGATGATATTCTCTGCAGATGTGTGTGTGCTAATCCGCACCATGGTTCCTCATGTGACTTAAGAGTCATGTGGCGCAGTCGGTTAGGGTGACGGGTTAATAATCAGAAGCTCCCTGGTTCGAACCCCGGCTGTGTCAACATTACGGCCTTGGGCGAGGCACGTCACCCTACTTGCCTCAGGGGGAATGTCCCTGTACTTGCTGGAAGTCGCTCTGGATAAGAGCGCCTGCTAAATGAATTAACATAACGTTTACCCAGGAAACATCTCAATGTGCCAATAGAATGTATCTTGGTGACCAAGTCAACTTATCTGATCCCAACTCATCAAACACCAAAGAATGATGCATACTGAGCCTGTTTAGGAGGTTAGGATTAATAGATGATGTCATCAGTACCAGATATTAGTAGACTGTGTACCCCTGTCTGCTGTCTGAACAAGACCATCCTCTCCTTTTCAGATCTATTGTACCTGTAGTCAGTCATGATGTCCATCCAAACACCTCCCCTCTCACGAAGCGGCTCCTCCCCTTCCTCCGTCGGACTGGCCAATCGCAGTGCCCCCTCGGCGGCCCCACCCACCTCCCTAAGCTTGCGCTCCTCTTACAACCAGCTGCTCGGGCGTGATGTCATCAAAGAGTCGGTCGGCACGGAGACGGGAAGCTCTGCTACATTGCCGAAGAGTCGGCATAGATACGCCATGACCAGCGTGCGTAGTGCCATGGGGCTGAGCGACCCACTTGCCAGCCAGCAGGCCCGGAACCAAGCCCCCACCCGGGGTAGAGGCCTCCCCACCAAGTCCTCCTCATCCTCAGCCCTCTACTCCTCCTGTTCGTCCTCCACCTTCTCCTCCAACAACAACCCCAAACTGGCCAAGAACGGAGCCAACCTCCAGCGTCGGGCCGAGAGCCAGCAGCAGGAACTCAACAAGGCCCACATGGAGGTCAAGGGTCAAGAGGACGACTTCAACCTTACTTCTGATTGGCCCGAGTTCGGAAAGGACAACTCCCAGGCTCCCTTTCGCAGGAGGACCAAGAGCTTCCTAGGGTACCACGAGAAGGACCTGGGGAGGCTGGATCTGTCTGGCTGGGGGGTCAAAGAGAAGGGGAGGGGGGAGAAGAATCAGCAGGCCAGCCCAGAGAAGGAGCAGGCTAGCCCGGACAAGGAGAGGGACACCCAGGAGGAGGAGAAATGCAGGAGCAAGCAGGACGTGAAAGAGGAGAAGGAGGAGGAGGAGGAAAAGGAGGAAGAGGGTGATGGAGATACAACCCCCACCCCGTCGCTGCCTCTGCTGCCGCTGATCGAGAGCCCTCCTTCGTCCCCCCAAAACTACTGTCGTCCCTTGGAATACAACATCCAGGCTCCATGCCCTCCCCAGGCCCAGGACGAGCTTACAACCCAGGTCCAAGGTCATCCTCCTGGGCTGGAGACTCCCCCCAAGCCCCCCCGGAACTCCCTGGCCCCCAGGGTGGTCAAGGTGGAGATGCACCCCAACAATGAGAACCGGAACCTCAAACGCCCCCTCGCTGCCTCCTCCAACCAGGTCAGGGGTGAAGATGGCATCCCTCTCCTTCCCCAGGCCCCTCCTGCCCCTTCAGAGCCAGATGGAAAGAGCCAGACCCCCGATGTGGCAGATCCCCCCTCAGAGGACGAGGACTCCAGCTGGACCACCCTGTCTCAGGAGACGCCCTCCCCTCAGACCCCCAAAGAGGCTGGTGAGTGTGTTTGTACGTGTGCTTCTCGTATGTGTGTGTTGGTTGCTGTGCCTGCTTTGAGCTGTCTCTCCAGCACCCTACCCCCCACTCGCTCTCTCAACGGCCCTCTGAATGCGTCTCTCCCATTTCTCTTTGTTTCTATTAGCGCCTTTCTCCTTCTCTCACCTCTTTCACTTTCTCTCTCTCTTTCTCTCTCTCTCTCTCTCTCTCTCTCCCTCTCTCTCTCTCTCTCTCTCTCTCTCTCTCTCTCTCTCTCTCTCTCCCTCTCTCTCTCTCTCTCTCTCTCTCTCTCTCTCTCTCTATCTCTCTCTCTCTCTCTCTCTCGCTCACTCAGTGAATGCTCTCGTCTAGCACACTCTGTCTTGTCTGGAAATCTCCCAAAAACCTCTCCTTCAGCAGACGAGGGTCACTGCAGCAAAACGTTTTTATGCCCCTTGTGGGCCCCTGTAGTCAGCAGACTGGACAGGAAGAGGGGGAGTAAAAGATAGCAGAGGAGGACGGGGGGGGGGGGGCGGGGGGACCAAGAAAAGATTGGTAAGAGATACAGGGAGGGTGAGATTAGAGGGACAAGATGAGGAGGAGGAGAGTGACAGGGGAGTGGAAGGGAGAGATGGCAAATGAGTTTGGCAAGTGAACCAGATAGACAGCAGGGCAGAGAAGATAGAGATAAAGAGACAGAAAGACAGGATGAGGGAAAACTAGACAGGGAAAAATAACACAGGAGGAGGAGAGGGGAGGAGGAGGGAGTAGCAGGGGAGAGGAGGTGGAGAGGACCCTGTCCTTTGGGTGCTACAAGAGATGAGCCCAGGGTTGCTATGACAACAGAACCTAAGTAGGGAAAGCGTGACCATTGCGGAAATTGACCACTGTGTGAGTATGTGTGTGTGAACCTGTGTGTATGCTTTGGTCCTGTGTGTGTGCCTGTCTGTCTTTTATGTGTGCGTGTCTATCAAATGTAAGCATGAACACACTGTGTGTGTGTGTGCGTGCGTGCATTCGTGTGTGTGTGTGTGCATGCATGTGTGTGTATGCACGTGTGTGTGAGTGTGTGAGTGTGTGGGTACGTGCGTGCATGCTTGTGTGTGTGCATGTGTGCATGTGCGTGTGTCTGTGCATGCTTGTGTGTGTGTGTGTGTGTGCGTGCGCGTGCATGTGTGAGTGTGTTAACGTGCGCCTCCTGTGCAGCAGATGTGTGGTCAGAGGGGGACCTCCCCCCCGGCTGGCGGGAGGTCACCGATGTGTCAGAGGTCTACTTTTGGCACATCCCCACGGGAACCACTCAGTATGACCGACCTGTTGCCCAGGGCAACGAACACGTGCACCCCAAACCCGACTCCCAGTTGGACACGCTGAGACCCCCGAACGAGGTGAGACCGGCCCTGACACGCACCACATCCTGCTGTGTGTGGCCAATGCTAACATAGAACAATTGCATGATAGGTCCAGGACTAGGCGTTCGTTAACACTGCATTTAATGAAGAAGCGAAGGGAGGGAGAGGGAGGGAGAGAGGTGTCGACACCCTCCTCTCTGGGGGTTTCCTTGTTCATTTGGATCTCTTTCTCCCCGTCCTCTCAACAAATCGCTTCATCCCTTAATGGGGATGAATGAGTAAGCACAAGTATCAAAGCCAGATAAAAAGATAAGACCGATAAGAAGGTAGTCAAGTGGCTAAGCGGTTAGGGAATTGGGCTAGTAATCAGAAGGTTGTGAGTTCTGATCCCGGCCGTGCCAACATGATGTTGTGTCCTTGAGCAAGGCACTTCACCCTATTTGCCTTGTGGGAGAATGTCCCTGTACTAAAAACTAAACTGATCTAAAAACTAGTACTGAAAACTAAACTCATCTACTAAATTGATCTGCATAAGAGCGTCTGCTAAATGTAAAACAAACAACATAAAACAAAGTATATCAATAATAAATATATTTATTATATAAGGGTACATTTCCAATATTCTCCTAATCTCCCTCGCCCCTCCACAGCGTCCCAGCAGCCTGGTATCAGACAGCTCTGTGGAGCCCGTCCCTTCGCCCTCCGGCTCCTCCCCCTCCGCTTGCTCCTCCCCCTCTGAGGTCGTCGTGGCCGACCGCGGCTTCGAAAACACCACCTACGCAGCCAGTGTAAGCCCCGCCCCCCTCTCCCGCCACCTCCGCGTGGAGGCATCGGCGACAACTGCCAACGGATGATTGACAGCCACTGACAGCCTATGAAATGAGGGACAGAAGATCAGACCTGTGTGTGTTTGTGTGTGTGTGTTCAGGAGCTGAAAGACTACCCCGTCTACCCTGACCCCAGCCTGAAGGCCTTCGAGGGAGCGACTCTCCGTTACGCATCCCTGAGACTGAAGTAAGACTCGCTCACACTGTACATCAGAAAGTCATGTGGCGCAGTCGGTTAGGGCGTCGGGCTAGTAATCAGAAGGTCCCTGGTTCGAGCCCCGGCTGTGTCCTTGGGCAAGGCACTTCACCCTACTTGCCTCGGGGGGGGGGAATGTCCATGTACGTGCTGTAAGTCGCTCTGGATAAGAGCGTCTGTGAAATGACTACATGGAAATGTACATCATCCTCTCCTTAACCTGAACAGGTGTCATCGAAACATGACCTTTATTCTCACATGCAGCAGTTTTACAGAAAGGGGGACAAACAACATGTTACAACCCCTTACTACCCTTCTAGTAACAACACCTTTGTTAAAAGTTAGCGACAAAACATAGAGCAGGTTATTGACAAGAAACCTCTAAATAAAAGCATATAACTCTGCAGCTAGGGTGTTTGTTAAATAAGGAAATGCTCAGTTTAAACTGGCATATGTACGTCATGTAATGTACTAAATGTACAGTATTCCTGTCACAACTCTCTCTCCAGTCCATCAGCAGAATTTGTACCAGTGGATCTGAACGGTACCAGTACTGACCCAGAAGTGCAGGTGAGACCTGGTATACAGTTATTTGTCACAAGAGCATCATTGAAGTCTGTATATTTTCCAAAGGTCTGCAGTCATGATGTAGCATCCTTAATCAGGACTCAAAAGGTGAAAGAATAAACCAATTCGGGTCAGAATAAATCTCTAATACCGGTCTGAGCATGGATTATTGTTCCTGCACAGTAGCCTGTTGGGACTGGACACGACATACATATAGTACCACGCCCAGTTTATGTGTGGAGGTTCGTGACGGTGCGCTGCAGTGGGAACTGGAGGGTTTCTCCGGCCTCATTAGCTCGGTGTGCCAAGCTATCTACTGTTGGCTCAACGCATCCAAACACAGCTCATCTACCCAGGAGATTATCCCAGAGCGAGGAAGCATGGAAACGTATCGGAGCAAAGGCCCGCGACTTCAGAGAGCTGCAGTGTTTCGCATGACGTAATGTCCCTGCCGACCTTTATCACTGTGATACTGCCCTCCTGTGGCGGCTTGGAGACTTGCAGCTTTCTTGTTAGTTAGCGTTCAGGGTTTGCTGCCCTCTGTTGGAATACATGTGATACTTGGGGAAGGGGGACGGGAGGAATAAAGAGATACGGAGCGAGAGAGGTATTCTGGGATGACGTAATCACCTGTAAAAGTTGGATGAGGGACCCTTCGGAGGTGTAGAGAAACAGAAAGGGAGGAGAGGAACCAAGGAAAGAGAAAAAGAACACGAGGAGAATGCGGAGAACAAAAAATAGAATTGTCCCCGTTCAGATACCTGGGTAAACAAGGACTGCCTGTCACTGTGGGAGTGCGTCCTGTGAACATCCCACAGAACACATCACAGGGTCCCGGGGACACCTTAGTACACAGACGCTCGCTTACGCCTGTTGTCGCTGTGCTGTTTGCTCAAGATGGCTGCTGTGTAAGCATGACAACACAGATCTGAAGGGAGTCTTGTGATACCTTATGCTGTGGAGGAGGGGAAAGGAGATGGAGGGGTGGCGTCCAGGGGAATGATGGGAAAATGAAATGGAAGGGGAGGGGGGGGGAGAGATGGGGGGGATAGAGGTATGAGGGAGGTAGGTAGGGAAGGAGGGAGGGAGGGAGGGAGGGAGGGAGGGAGGGAGGGAGGGAGGGAGGGAGGGAGGGAGGGAGGGAGAATGAGGAATGAGAGGATGCCTGTAGGCCATAGATGTTACAGAAGAAACTTATTGTGTGGTTCTGAGCCTTGGGCGTTTCATATGCCTGCAGTACTGCACGCACACACACACACACACACACACACACACACACACACACACACACACACACACACACACACACACACACACACACACACACACACACACACATCCTTACAAGTAATACATTCTCAACACATTGTATTCTCGCTTTGATGACTTTATGCTGGCCTTTCTCCCTGCAGACATTTTACCAATAAAGATGAAATCCCTTTGATAAAGTGTGTTTGATACATCCCAGCCCGTGTGTGTGTGTCCTAGTCGTTTCCGGTGCGTTCTCTGGGCTGGGTGGAGATGGCCGAGGCGGACCTGTGCGAGGGGCGGAGCAGCGTTGCGGTGCATCACTGCATCAGACAACTATCCTACTGCAGGAGAGACATCCGAGACTCTGCTGGGGTCTGGGGAGAGGTGAGGGGCTGGGGAGAGGTGAGGGGTGGGGAGAGGTGAGGGGTGGGGAGAGGTGAGGGTCTGGGGAGAGGTGAGGGGCTAGGGAGAGGTGAGGGGGCTGGGAGAGGTGAGGGTCTGGGGAGAGGTGAGGGGCTAGGGAGAGGTGAGGGGGCTGGGGAGAGGTGAGGGGCTAGGGAGAGGTGAGGGGGCTGGGGAGAGGTGAGGGGCTAGGGAGAGGTGAGGGGGCTGGGGAGAGGTGAGGGTCTGGGGAGAGGTGAGGGGTCTGGGGAGAGGTGAGGGGCTGGGGAGAGGTGAGGTGCCGGGGGAGAGGGGCCTGGGGAGAGGTGAGGGGCTGGGGAGCGGGAGAGGGTCTGGGGAGAGGTGAGGGGGCTGGGGAGAGGTGAGGGGCCGGGGAGAGGGTCTGGGGAGAGGTGAGGGTCTGGGGAGAGGTGAGGGGGCTAGGGAGAGGTGAGGGGCTGGGGAGAGGTGAGGGGCTGGGGAGAGGTGAGGGGGCTGGGGAGAGGTGAGGGGCTGGGGAGAGGTGAGGGGCTGGGGAGAGGTGAGGGCTGGGGAGAGGGGTCTGGGGAGAGGTGAGGGGGCTGGGGAGAGTTGAGGGGCCGGGGAGAGGGTCTGGGGAGAGGTGAGGGTCTGGGGAGAGGTGAGGGGGCTAGGGAGAGGTGAGAGGGCTGGGGAGAGGTGAGGGGCTGGGGAGAGGGCGGGGATCCGGGCAGAGGTGAGGGGCTGGGGAGGGGTGAGGGGCTGGGGAGAGGTGAGGGTCCAGGGAGAGGGCGAGGGTCTGGGGAGAGGTGAGGGGCTGGGGAGAGGTGAGGGGCTGGGGGAGAGGGTCCGGGGAGAGGACATTCCCCTTGAGACATGTAGGGTGAAGTGCCTTGCCCAAGGACACAACATCCAACATAGCCACAGCTGGGGTTTGAACTCACAACCTTCCGATCACAAGGCCAACGCATTGAGCCATCTGAACTCCCTAAAAAGGGCTATACAAATCAAATGGGATTTGATTGAGTTGTGTTGACTCAGGCGAAGCGAGTCATTTTCACTGATTGGATTGTGTTTTTGTGTCAGGTCCACTGATTGGCTTGTGGTTTTGCGTCAGGTCCACTGATTGGTGTTATCCAAACAGGGAAAGGACATGCTGCTGGTGCTGGAGGACCGCACGTTGACCCTGGTTGACCCTGACGACCGAAGCCTCCTACACTCCCAGCCAATCAGCAGCATCCGCGTGTGGGGCGTCGGCCGTGACCACGACAGGTGAGGGGAGGGGCCAGAGCGCCATCGCTACCTAAACACGTTGCACATAAAAACGATTCAAGAGGAAAGAACCGTAAACATCACTGTTTTCATGGGAAGGACAGGGAATTATTTCCAAATATACAGCGCTTGGTTTGCCACCATGTTTACGGGCATTATGTCCGTGTGAACATGCTCAAACTCTTGTTCGGTCTGGAAGGTTTTGCCAAAAAGGGAGTTGCCCTTCACCTTGTCACACACTATTAACCTGTCAGCACTCACCTGATTGGCTGAACCAAGCAAAAACGTGTTTCTGTGTGCAGGCTGGGAAGAGATTCGCTGCCGAGCTGTTTTAACCTAGAATAGTTTTTGCTGTTTCAGAGTCGAATAGCATCTCTCTCTCTCTCTAAGAGCTAGACAGTGATGTGATTTTTTGGTGCTTGTGTGTGTGTGTAAGAGAGACAGAGAGAGAGAGACCTCATAGTTGGTGTTGAGTCATGGCGGTATTAGATCTGTTCCTCTCTGCGTAAAAGGCTTGACGTTGTTGCGAATAAAATCGAACAAAAGGAGTCCCTAGCTTTCCTGACCTCTCCCTTCAGCCTCCCTCTTTCTCCTGCAGGCCTTTTTCTGCTTTTTATATGGAATACTATTGAACTTTCTCTCTCTTTTGTGCACTCCAGCCCACTCAGACACACGCTCACATTCTCTCCTTTCAGTTTCGAACCCTTCTGTGTCTCTCACATTTTCCATTTCTATCCCTCTCTCATTCCTCCCTCTCTCTCTTTCCTCTCTCTCTTTCCTCCCTCTCTCATTTCTCCCTCCCTCTTTCCCTTTCTCTCATCTCTCTCTTCCCGCCCTCTCTCATTCCTCCCTCTCGCTTTCCTCCTCTCTCTCTTTCCTCTCTCTCTTTCCTCCCTCTCTCATTTCTCCCTCCCCTCTTTCCTTTTCTCTCATCTCTCTCTTCCCGCCCTCCTCTCTTCCCTCCCTTCTCTTTCCTCTCTTTCTCTTCCCTCCCTCTCTCTTTCCCTCCCTCTCTCTTCCGCCCTCTCTCTTCCCTCCCTCTCGCTTTCCTCCTTCTCTCTTTCCTCCCCCTCTCTCTTCCCTCCCTCTCTCTTCCCTCCCTCTCTCTTTTCTCCCTCTCTCTTCCCTCCCTCTCTCTTTCCTCCCTCTCTCTTCCCTCCCTCTCTCTTCCCTCCCTCTCTCTTTCCTCCCTCTCTCTTCCCTCCCTCTCTCTTTCCTCCCTCTCTCTTTCCTCCCTCTCTCTCAGGGTTATAAAAGTTTCAGGATCGGCTGTCTCTATGGTAATGGCAAAAGCATGTAGCCGAGGAGACACACGAAGGGGTTGACCCAGGCTACCTCGTACCCTGTCACGATTTCCTCCCTCCCCTCTTTCCCCCTCTCCCCTCTTTCCCCCTCTCCAATTGAAACGTCCCCCAGGCTCAGTGCTCTCTCTGCCTTCATCTCTCCCTCCATCGCTCTGTTCTCCTCCTCTCCCTCTCCAATTCTCTGTCTCTCACCTTTCTTAGTAGGTAGCAAACATAATTGTTCCCGCTGAATTTACATTGCAGTGATATCTACTTATGCGGAGTGCTTCCCGCACTCATTTCTGCATCCATTCACAGTAATTCTCCTTCCACTAAGAGCATCCTTGATGGGGTTATCAAAATGCTAAGTGTACAATGTTTTAAACATGATGTTCCAAACATCACTGTGGCGATAAAACTTGCTGTTGACTTGCTGCTAGTACGCTCATCTCAGTAGTAGCTAGTTGAGTTCGAGGTCATCTTTCCCCCTCTTATTGTGGCCATCGAAATGCCCAACATTCAGGTTTTCAGTCCACGCTTGAGAAACATCAGTGAGTGTGTTTACTTTTACTGAGGTGAAATGCAGTTTGGGTTGTTTTTTTTGGGGGGGGGAGTATCTCAAGTTCAGTCACAGTGCAGTACTTGATTCGGATCACCGAGTGCGCTGTAAGCACAGATGATTCACCAGGCAGTCCCATTAGGGTCACAGAGACAGGGAAAGGTGGCCGGGTGGGAATGTGGTGCTTGGAAGACACGGTCTATTATTTAGTGAGCCTCAGAGATCTAATGGTGAACAAACAGGGATAGGCAGCTGGAAGTGTGTGTGTGTGGGTGTGTGTGTTCTCAGATCCCAGCCCAGATGGTAGACAATGATGGGAGGACCAGTGAGATAACAAGGTGTGGGAGAAATTGCTGTTCTCAACATTTGTCTTGTCCTTTTAATGACATTAGAGTCTCAGAGACACAGAGAGAAAGAAAGAAAGGGAGAAATTAAGAAAAGAAAAAGGGATGGAGATTGCGGATAAAGAGATGGTGTATGTTTTTAATGCCCCCCCCCCACACACACACACACACACACACACACTCCGGATCCCTGCTCAGTGTGTGTGTGTGTGTGTGTCCCTGCTGTGTGTGTGTGTTTGCGTCCCTGCTGTGTGTCCCTGCTCTGTGTATGTGTGTGTGTGTCCCTGCTGTGTGTGTGTGTTTGCGTCCCTGCTGTGTGTCTGAGTGTCCTTGCTCTGTGTATGTGTGTGTGTGTCCCTGCTCTGTGTGTGTGTTCTGGTTTTTGTGACTGGACCTTCCTTACCTCCTGTACTGAATGTCCCCCATCTCTCTCTCTCTCTCTCTCTCTCTCTCTCTCTCTCTCTCTCTCTCATTCCTTCTCAGTTTGATTCAATATGAATGAGCCCCCCCTGTCTCCTGGGGGGTGGGGGGTTACGTCCTGAGGCTATATCTAGATCACTCAGCAAGTCTGAGTATGTGCATGGACATGTGCACGCCCGCATGCGTGCGCTTGTGTTTGTGCGAACACGTGGGTCTTAATTGATGAAGTCATACGTCTATATATGGAACACGGTGTGTGTGTGTGTGTGCGTGCGCGCGTGCCCCCAGTTCGCCGTCCCTATCTCGCACTAGCGCTGTTTCCACCCTTTGTCTCCGCTGCTTTCCCCCTGCCTGTCTCTCCTGCCATTGGCTACCCCCCTCTCTGTCTTATCTCCCTCTTTTTCACCCTCTCCTCCCCTTTGTTGGTCTCCCCCGACACTCTCCGGCGGTGCGCGCGCGCGTGTGTGAGGGTGTGTGTGTGAGCGCCACCCTTCCCCTCCTTGCAGCAGAGGAGGAGAAGCGGAGGACGGAGACTGAGAACGGGACAGGGGCAGAACTCCTGGTGCCTGAGCGAGCGAGCAAGCGGAGGGATAGAGAGTTAGGGAGACAGAGAGAGCCGGGGGCACGCTGCACTGACAGCTAGAGGCTGGAACCTTGCGGACGGGGGAGACGGGAGGAGAGAGAGGAAGAAAGAGAAAGAGGGAGAGGCAGGGGGAGTGGAAGGAGTGCTGGAACGAGCAGAGGTGGAAAGGGAACTCTGAAGGATTTTAAAGAAAAGAGAGAAGAGAGAAAAAAACGAGTATTGGAGAGCGGGGACCGGAACGGTGACAACGAGGAGAAGGTTTTCCTCCGGGGTGCCATGGCGATGGGGCTGTAGCAATGTCACCGTGGGCGACGGAGCTAACGACCCGGGAAAGTACTGAACGCTAGCAGAGAGGATGCCTGAAAGCGTGAGTGAGCCCTCCTCCACCTCTTCTCCATCCCTCCCTTCTCCTCTGCTTTTCTTCTGTTCCTCTATCCATCTTCCCCTCTTTATGAACTCTTCGCTTGGCTCTTTCCTTCTATTCCAGCGTCTATGTTTTTCTTTCCCCGAGTGTCTCGATCACTCTATTATCTGCCAGTTTGTCAACATTTTACTTCTGTCGTCAAAGTGTAACATTTTCCTGCGCTCTGTTCTGCATCTCTGTCTTTCTCTTTTTTTGGGGGGGCGGTCAGCTTGGGCAAGCTGTGTGTTACACCAGCTAGACCTCTCCACTCTCTTGGTCTCTCCTTTCTCCGTCTCTCTGCTGTAGCTGTGTGTGTGTGAGTCTGTTACCGGTAGCCTAGGTAGAAACAGTGTCAGTATAAGATGCGAAGAAAATAGGATTGGATTGGAAGAAGAGAATGTGAATGAAGAGAGAGAAGAAGGAGAAATAAACAAACTGTGTGGGAGTTGTAGTCTGAATTGGTGGCTGTTTGATTTTTACACTTGTTTTGCAAAGTTTATTGGAGAGGCGTGTGTAGAGAACATGTTTTATGTGAATGAAGTGTGTTTTTGCAGAAGGAGTTTGTTGTTCAAAGGGTTTTGCAAGGCAGTGAGTGTTTCTCTTTCTGCCCAGTGTCCTACAAGGCAGTGAAAGATGAGGAAAATTCCCCTTCTTCTCTGTCCTTCTCTCTCCCCCTGTATCTCTCTATCTTCCTCCCCCACATCTCTCTATCTTGCTCTCTCTCTATTTCTCCCTCTCTCGCTCCCTCTCCTCCTCCCTCTTTCCCTCTCTCCCCCTCGCTCTCCCTCTATATCCCTCCCTCCCTCTATCGCTCTCCCTCCCCCTCTCTCTCCTTCTCTCTCTCGCTCTTCATCTCTCTCTCCCTCCGCCTCTTTCTCTCCCCTCTCTATCTATCTCTCCCTCCTCTCTGCCTCCCTGCCTCTCTCTCTCTCTCTCTCTCTCTCCATCTCGCCTCTCTCCCTTTCTCTCGCCTTCTCTCTCTCTCTCCCTCCTTCTCTCTCTCTCTCCCTCTCTCTCTCTCCATCTCTCTCTCTCTCTCTCTCTCTCTCTCTCTCTCTCTCTCTCTCTCTCTCTCTCTCTCTCTGTCTCTCTCTCTCTCAGTAGACCAGACTCTGCAGAGGCGTGCTGTTCATGTTCCACCAGTCAGAGTCACATATGTTCCCGTGTCTTCAGTCGCTGCTGCTAGCTCAGTCACCCTGCCCCGCTGGTGACTGATGACATGCGGGCTCCTCCCGTGTCACTGTGTGGGCGCCTAATGTCTCCACTCATTAGCTCTTAAACTCATCCGTCCCCCTCCTCGGTCTCCCTCCTCCTTCCCCCTCCTCCGTCCCCCTCCTCGGTCTCCCTCCTCCTTCCCCCTCCCCCATTGTTTCTAATGGTTCATCAGATCAGTTTGTTTGGCCAGAGGACACTCCCCATCTCTTGTCCAGACTGTCATGTTCATACATATTCATTTGCGGGCAGCGAGGGGGTGGGGGGTGGGGGGGGGGGGGGTGCGTGTGTGCGGAGTGCGGGGGCAGGATGGAGACGCCCACCACCTTTCGACACCATTTCCACGGACAGGGTGGATGGGGGGAGGGGGGGGGGGGGGATTAGGTGTTGATGTGCGCTGGCAGATATCATTGACCGTCTCCTCCAGGTCTGGGTGAAGCTCGGTACGCAGAGGACTTCACCCTGGAGATTCAAGCAGTCCACCGGTTCAAATCCGCCCCCTGGACCATTTTTTTTTAGCTTTGGATACAGGAGTGTTCTAAAGGAATACCTCCCTGTCTTCAGTTAATCAGCAAACAGCTTCGGCCTTGTGTGTGTCCGTGTGTGTGCAACACGTGTCACAGCTGTCAACCCCCCCCCCCCCCCCCCGCTTGCTCAGTTCTGATGTCCCGATCGGCCATAGCTCATTGGTCGGTCAGACCCTCCTACCTTAATTAACATGCGAGCGCCTTAAACAGTCCGCAGGGACGATGGTAGGAACATCCAGACCCACTCGATAGATGCCAGAGTGATGGATGCCGTTTCCTTCCCACTCCTGCTCTGCTCAGAGCCCCTCAGAAACATCTCTCTTTGCCCAGAAGTCATCACTCTAGCCCGGCAGCCCCCCCCCCCCCCCCCCATTTACCCACAATTCATCACTTCCACAGGGCCCTCATCCTGCTGCGAGATGAGTCTCTGTCCGCCCCAAACTCATCCTCCGAAGAGTCATTATACGGGGGGGGGGGGGGGGGGGGGGTGGGGGGAAGCTCTCGCTGTCCAGTCAGAACCATAACTCACACGCACACGCGTGGAAATGTGCTCAGTTCACAACCTCACTTCACCTTTTTTCATCCACGATCTCTCCTGGCTGTTCCCTCTCCCTTCAATCCATTTCTCTCTCTCTCCCCCCCCCTCCTCTTCCTCAGTGCTGCTCTTTATCTCTACCTCTGTCTACTACTTTCTTCTCTTTCCCTTCCTTCCTTCCTTCCGTCCTCCCCCCCACCCCTCACCCCCGTCATTAGCATGGTAAGGCACACCTGCTGTAATCCCTGTCTCCCTGACAGATTACAGCTCCTGGCCCTTGTGTGGATCCCTAACCCCCCCCCCCCCCACCCCCCACCCCCCACCTCCAGACCAATAAATCTCTACATCCTCCAGCTTCTAGGCTGCTGGTTGGCTGACTGGTTGGCTGGGTGGCGTTTTGTGGATGATTTGCTGGTCGGCTCTTTGCAAGGCAGGTTGTTTGGGTTGGGTCACCTTCCTGTGTGGGAGCATAAAGGCTCCCAATCGCAAACATCCTGCATGAATTAATCCACAGTCGTGTACGATGAGGGTACAGTGTATTCTCAAAGGGGTTTTCCACTTTCAGTCCTATAGCACAAATGTACACACACACACACTCAAACACAGACACATATATACCCAACGGTGCACACATACACACACACAGCCCAGGGCAGTGCGATGTATAAATGATCAGAGAGCTGCAGGACATCTTCCTCTACCTCTTCTACCCCCTGCTTCTCTCTCCTCTCCCGAGCCCGCCCACCAACTCCTTTTTCTCTCTCTTTCTCTCTCTCTCTCTGTGTCCGCCTCTCCTCCCTCTCTCCTCTCTATGTGTCTCCCCCCCCCCCTCTCGCTATCCACTCCCCTCGCTAACCAACCACCCACCTAGCCCTCCTCTTAAATACGTAATGGTATCTGAGGCATTTCGACGCAACCCGTTCCTGGTTACCCCTCCTCCTCCTCCCCTCCTCTTCCATCTTCCTCCCTCCCCTCGTCTTTCACCTTCCTCCCTCCCTTCTCTCACCACCTCCCCACCACCTCACCCCCACCCCTTCTCTCTCTCTCCCTCCCTCTCCTTCTCTATCTCCCTCTCTTTCTCTCTCTCCCTCCCTCTCTTTCTATCTCTCTCCCTCACGTTCTTTACAGAACTGGGTCAAATCCATGTGTGCTCAAAACAGAGGTCTGTAGATGTTTGTTCAGAAGACATATTTCATCTTTGCTAGGCGCCCCCACCTCCCACCCCCCTCCCTCTCTCTCTCCCTCCCTCTCCCTCTTTCTTTCTCTCTCTCTCTCCCTCTCTCTATCTCCCCCTCTTTCTCTCTCTCTATCTCTTTCTATCCCTCTCTCTTTCTCTCTCTCCCTCTCTCTCCCTCCCTCTCTCTCTCTCTCTCTCTCCCACTCTCGGTCATCAGTTGTAAGACCTCTCAGCCTCTGCGAGGTGGCCCTGGCTCCATGCTGCTGGCAGAGTGGTGTGTGTGTCACCTCTGTAACATACGTCCAGGTCCCTCTCTCCAAGCCTCCCACTCGCAGCTTTATTTTTACTCTGACTTAATTTTGTCCCAATTCTCTGCTGCGCCTCAGGCTATAGTATATTGATGATTGTGTGTCTGTGTGCCTTTCAGAGAGATAAAGAGAGGTTGAGCGTGCCTGCTGTTATTTTATAGGGTGTGTGTGCTTGCATGAGTATACAGTGTATTAGAGAGAGATTGTGTTGCAAAGAGCCAGAGGGCCATACCATGTGTGTGCGATAGAATAAGAGTGTGTGTGTGTGTGTGTCTTGTGATGCAGTGTATGCCAACCCACAAAGCCCACCCCCTTTAGCCCAGGGTGGAGACTCGTTACAAAGTGTGTATCATCGCTGTAAACAATGTGATGGTGCACAAAGGTAATTAAGCTCAGGCATTAGACATTAGCGCTAATAGCCATGGGCCTTGACGAATTCTCCAGAATGAAATCTGTCTCTCTGAGAGCTTTCCTGGGTCGGCAGGCATACACGCCAACACACTTACACACCAACACACCAACACGCTTACACACCAACACTCTTACACACCAACACACCAACACGCTTACACACCAACACACTTACACACCAACACACCAACACGCTTACACACCAACACACTTACACACCAACACACCAACACATCAACACACCAACACACTTACACACCAACACGCCAACACACCAACACGCCAACACACCAACACACTTACACACCAACACACCAACACGCCAACACACCAACACACTTACACACCAACACACAAACATGCAAACTTACAAACACACCAACACACAAACTTACAAACACTCCAAAACACAAACACATCAACACACCAACACACAAACACATCAACACACCAACACACCAACACACAAAAACACCAACACACAAACACACCAACACACAAACATTTAAACTTACAAACACACCAACACACAAACTTACAAACACTCCAAAACACCAACACACCAACACACAAACACACAAACATGCAAACTTACAAACACACCAACACACAAACTTACAAACACTCCAAAACACAAACACATCAACACACCAACACACCAACACACCAACACACCAACACACAAACACACCAACACACAAACATGTAAACTTACAAACACACCAACACACCAACACACAAACACACCAACACACAAACATGTAAACTTACAAACACACCAACACACAAACTTACAAACACTCCAAAACACAAACACATCAACACACCAACACACAAACACACCAACAGACAAACACACCAACACACCAACACACCAACACACAAACACACAAACACACCAACACACAAAATGTAAACTTACAAACACACCAACACAGAAACTTACAAACACTCCAAAACACAAACACACCAACACACAAACACATCAACACACAAACACACCAACACACCAACACCAAAGCAATAATGTAGGCATGTACAAACCCACCCTCACACAAAGCCATGTACACACATGAAAACCAAGTGTATTCTAGAACACAGCAATAGTACATTAGGTGGATTTCAAAACACTGCAAAACTAGAACTAAAAGTCTAAACTAGAACTACTAGAAAGCTAGAACAGAAATCCTGCTGACTTCTAGAAAGTGGTTTAAATACGTGTGATAGAACATTTCAACAAAACCTGAACTGTATTTCGGAGAACAGTAATTTCATTCCAAAACATCCTTTTTTTCCCCAATACGTCATTTGGACGCATTCCATTGTGCTGACAGGCATTTGAACGCGATCTATGTTCCATTTTCAGAAGGCTGTATCCATCCTCCTTCTACCTGTCCACAGACCCAGCGCTTGTTGGTTATTCTCTTTAAAGTGTCGGAGGGTTGAAAGGGACTGATTAATTTATTTTTGATTTGTTCGCCGAGGGGCTTCTCCCTTTGTTGACAGTGTTGGGAGCTCATCCTCTCATTAAACCTGAAGTCATGCCAAATCCGTGCCGGGCAAAGCAGAGTCAAACAGGAGTCAAAGTTGAGTCCAACTGGAGTCAAACAAGAGTCAAACCTGAGTCAAACAGGAGTCAAAGTTGAGTCAAACTGGAGTCAAACAAGAGTCAAACCTGAGTCGAATTGGAGTCAAACAGGTGTCAAACAAGAGTCAAACTTGAGTCAAACTTGAGTCAAACAGGTGTCAAACAGGAGTCAAACTGGAGTCAATATTGTGTCAATCTACAATCAAGTGATTTATGTCTGGTGTTAATTCACCTTCCCGCTTCCTCCAGCAACTCTGACCTTCCACACCTCAGTGCCTGAGTCATTCCAAGTTAGAACGCCCCCCCCCCCCCCCCCCCCCCGGCACATTTACATAACCTACATTTGCATGGTCATCATTAGCATATGGAGAGTCATTTGCATATGAGCTGGCACTTTGGATACGCCGTTGTGTAGCCGTTTGATAATCGCAGTCTCGGTGAAGTGTGAGTGCGTGTGTAATGGCCCGTGGCTGCACTCCCTCAGTAGTGTGTGCGTGCGTGCGTGTGTGACACAGATGGCGGAGAGGACATGCGTCTCGTCTGAATAATACAGCGCTCCAGAGCTGCCGGGGTGGGGAGTAAATCAGGAGAGCCGTTGGAACGGCGCCCTGTGATCATCGCGCAAAAGAGAGACTCCAGCCAGTCGGCCCTCATTACATTCAGCTCGGCTCATTAGACTTGATTTCTGCTCCGTCCCCTCCGCCCCCCCCCCCCCTTCCGCACGCCCTCTCTTCTACCCAACTCCTCAGATGGGCAGAAGAGAGTGGGTGGGTGAGGTAACTGACTTGACAGAGGGTAGAAGAGCAGAGAGATAGGGTGAAAGAGAGGGAGAGAGAAGTGGGGGTGAGGATGAGGTGGTGGGGAGGTGGGGAGCGAAGGGAGGGAGGAAGGTGGAAGATGAGGGGAAAGAGAGAGAGAGAGAGAGAGAGAGAGAGAGAGAGAGAGAGAGAGA
>CM059302.1:8255000-8272500 GCA_030340665.1 Neosalanx taihuensis
GAGACAATGCCTTTCTTGCTTGAGGTTTTTTGTTGTTGTTTATTTCCAATCCTCGCGTCATTCTTTGTTGATTTAAGGGACCCATAATGTAATTAACAAGATAAAAAGTCATCAAAGTGACTCATCGATGTATATTTAGGAGTCTCAGCTCACACCGTTTACGAGGGGAAAAAAAGTATAGTAGGACACTGCAGCACGCAAACTTAGTGACCCCAGCCAGCCCTGTCGGGTGTGCAGCGTCAAGTGTGTGTGTGAGTGTGTGTGTGGGTGTGTGTGTGTTCCCCTGTGAGCCCGAGAGCTGCCGACTCACTGCAGACTTAGATTAATGACACCGACAATTAATCATCTATCGCTAGGAGAGGAAGCGCGGCACTGCACTGGGGCCTGTACTCTGTAAGCCTCCGCAGAGAAAAGATGGCGGTAGGAGAGGGGGAGCGAGCGGGAAGGAGGGGGGGAATGCATATGTTGGTCTGAAAAAAAACAAAAGAACACCCACTGACCGACATATCGCTCTACTCGATTTCCAGTTTTGCGCACGAATCAGAATCAGAATCAGAATGGGGGTTTATTGGCTATGCAAGATAAACAAACATAGAATTTACTTTGGCAGGAATGAGCAAACATAGAACATAAATGTGGCCTATTAATAAAATGAAAATGAATACAATGTAAAGATACACTGCAGATATGATACATATAGACAAGGAATACAAATGTTACAAATAATACGAACGCCCGGATTCCGTGTTCGCTTGTTCGCGGTGTGTCTCTGTTCTTCTCTCACCCCTGCACCTCATCCAGCTTCTGAACTCTCCCTTTCTCTCCCCCGCTCCTCTAGATTATGGCTGAGAGGAAGAGTGCCAAGGCTGCTGCTGGCAGCTCAGCCCAGACTGGTTCTGATGTTCCCCTACAAGGTACACACACACACACACACGCACACGCACGCACACGCACGCACGCACGCACACGCACGCACACACACGCACACACGCGCACGCACACACGCACACACACACACACACGCACACACACACACACGCACACACGCACACACACACACACACTCCCCAGACAGGCTGATGTTCCCCTACAAGGTACACACACACACACACACACTCCCCAGACAGGCTGATGTTCCCCTACAAGGTACACACAAACACACACACACACACACACGCACACACACACACACACACACGCACACACACACTCACACACACACGCACACACACACACACTCCCCAGACAGGCTGATGTTCCCCTACAAGGTACACACACACACACATACACACGCACACACACACTCCCCAGACAGGCTGATGTTTCCCTACAAGGTACACACAAACACACACATACACACACACACACATTCCCTTATGCACACGTCCTATTTGAGACACTATATTTGATAATAGAAAACCATTTCCGGAATTAGATCGATATCTCACCATCTCCTCGATACCTTTTCCCGGCCTTTTTCGCGTTGCTTAATTCATGTGCGAGAGCGGGAATGAATAATCAATGGTGTCACTTCAGGAGTGCCTGCAAATGCGTCGCATTCAAAGTTATTCTCGTTGGGGGCGGCCTCGCTTACATAGGAATTATGCTGACGACAGGGCAACGCTCACGATAGCCTTGCAGTGTTCTCGCTTTGTTAATGATATTCTACTTTTCTCCCATTTCGACAAGTCTCAAGCCATCTTTCTCAGATAATTATAGCCCAAAAAATAACCCCCCCCCCCCCCCGCTAACTTCACGTAGGTCTCCGGATCTGCTGACTCGGAGGGAAAACATCTGTGCGGCATGGAACAGTCATAAGGATAGGCGGCAAGCTCGGCGAGCATCCTCATTAAACGCTCGTTAACACTTGTTCGCAGCGAGGGCCCTGCTCCGCCGCGGTTAACAGATCAAAGTTATCATCGGCGGGGCCCCGCTTCGCTCGCATCCTGACAGGGACAACACGGTTGGGTTACCGGACGCACACCGAAGCCCAATTTTCTTTCATTCTTTTAATCTACTCTCCCCTCACACACACACACACACACACACACACACACCATCGACCTTTAGTTCCACCCCTTTTCGGCCCCAGGGTCCGAGCCTATTAAGCGTGTGGGTTTGTTATTTCAGTTTTTGACGGATGTGGGCTGCTGCGCTCGGCTCTTATCGTCCTGCGTCTTGTGCGAATTGAAAGTTTCCCCCCCCCGCCTCCCCTTCCCCTGGGCTGGGCTTTAAATAGACGTGTTTTTCATCGCAGGGTTTATTACAACAAGCCTCAGAAGTTCGGCCCACTTATACGACGAACTGTATTCCGTTTCATCCCCGTGACCTATTTACAACCACCCTCCACCACCACCACGAGTATTCACACAAGTATCTGTTCATTTTCGGAGTCTCAGGCCGTTGTAAAGCACTTAACTCCAGTGGTCTTTACTGGGTCACACTTGCGGTCCCAGGAGGACTGACAAGGAATAATCAAGAGAGATTATTCCTGAGATTTGTTTTTGCCATTATACCAAATGACCGAGATACACTCAAGTGAGATTTTACTTGCGCCATTGGCTTGCACACAAGGAGTGACATTTGCATTTATTCATTTAGCAGACGCTTTTATCCAAAGCGACTTACAAGAGAGAGCTTTTACAAAGAGCATCAGTCATTGAGCGTAGCAACGTGAGACTCTCATTGCCAGGCGAACACGCCAAGTATATTGCTTCATAAGTTTGATACAGAATCTGCCGATCGCCACGTATACGCTGAACTTTGAGCATTCAATCCAGATTGATCTGGTTTACATGTACTTTTCTGCAAAGCTTTGATAAGAATTGGTTACCGATCGTTCTTCTGATATACAGTACGTTCCATCGCAGAATCAAAATTGAAAAGGACAAAGAGACACTGTGTGTGCCTTCCTGAGATCTGATTCGCTGTCTTTCTCCTGAAGCAGAGTTTCCCATGCCAAAGACCGAGCTGGTGCAGAAGTTCCACGTGCTGTACTTGGGGATGACGTCAGTGACCCGCCCCATAGGTAAAACCCCTCCCCCGTTTCCCCCGTACCACAAACCATCACACCTGCTCGTATCATTCAATACGAAATCCAAAAGGATTCAGGTGGCCCAGCGGTTAAGGTGTCGGGCTCATGGTTGGAAGTTTGCGAGTTCGAATCCCGGCTGTGGCTATGTGTCGTTGTGTCCTTGAACAAGGCACTTCACCCTACTTGCCTCTGGGGGAATGTCCCTGTACTTGCTGTAAATCGCTCTGGATAAGAGCGTCTGATCAAAATTGAAACAATGAAAATGAATATTTAAAAAGTATGAGCAAATTGGAAGTTAAAGTCCATTTCACCTGTCTGCTATCTTAAAACGAGCCTGGAGGATAGAGATAGTCTGCCTGACAAGGCTGTCAACTATCTCCTTCAGCCGTGTCTCAGGCAGTACCTGACCCCCCCCCCCCCCCCCTCGAAAACAACCCCCTGTCCTTCCCCAGGTATGGACATCATCAACGGGGCCATCGAGAGCCTGCTGTCCTCCACCGGCAAGGAGGACTGGACCCCTGTGATCCTGAGTGTGGCTGACGCCACCGTAGCCGTCATCAAGGAGAAGGTGAGGGCTTCGTGGCTTTGTTTGGGAACTGCAATTTCCACCCCTGGAGGACGAATAAAGGTTTATCTAATCTAATCTGATCTTATCGCACCTTAGAAAAACGAAGTGAACAAACATTAGGGGACAGGTTGAGTCCAAATTTTGTGATACATCATCATCCCTTACTTGGTATGGTGGCCCTTTTAGGACCTTGTTGTGTTTCATACTTTATTATTTGTATTTGTAATATTTACGTATATTTTTTTTATTTTATTATTCTTTTAATCTTTATTTAAGTCCTGTATATGTTATTTGTTTGCTCCATCTTGCCAAAGTAAATTCCATGTTTGTGTAAGTCATGTGGCTTAAAGGGTTTGGGCTAGCGATCGGAAGATTGTGAGTTCGATTCCCGGCTGTGGCAACTTGACATTGTGTCCTTGGGCAAGGCACTTCACCCTACTTGCCTTGGGGGTAATGTCCCTGTACTTAATGTACGTCGCTCTGGATAAGAGCGTCTGATAAATAACTAAACATAATGTAACATAAATGGCGAATAAAAAACTAATTCTGATACAACCTACAGTCAGGTCTCAGACCCTTAAAGATTTCAGGTCTCTATCGAACAACAGCTCTCAGGTAAGTCCGAATCAGGGACGTTTCTAGGATTTAAAGAAAGGGGGGGGGCTTAGCTCCTACAGATGTGTAATGTTTGCGATTTTTTTTTTGGACTCATTGGGGGCTGCGGATATCCATTGTTTCAGACAGTTCATAGATTGGTTCAATCAGAAAGAGTGTGATTTGTATGAAAACATACAAACCAGAAATGCACTCACATACGTAGCATGTTAGAAATGACTTGTCCATGTGTAAAACAATAGTAAAAAATAAAATACAAATCTCAATAATTATTTTGGGGGGGCTGAAGAACATTTTAGGGGGGCTTCAGCCTAAACCTAACCCTAACGACGCCCCTGGTCAGAATGATGACACAGGGTGTGTGCAAATATCCAAACGACCGACCTCAGCTTTTCTATCGTAATCCAGTCTCATAGCTTCCGATGGTTGGGGCGTGCCTTGAGGTGTGAGATCTCAGAGGCGTGAGACGAGATGCGAGACCTGAGGTTGGAAACTTCTGGAAAGTCTGAAGTGCGGTATGTGAGACGTGAGCTCAGGGTTGAACACCGGAAATCTAAGGTTTAGCGTGCTAGCTAGCTATTAGCTGTGATACAGGAGGCCTGATATCAAATCGAATCAACATGTATTCGTATAGCCCTTTTTACAAGCAATGTCACAGAGGGCTTCACATATGCCCGTAGAACTGCCCCTCAACCAACCTAAAACCTGGAGAAAGACCAGGAAAAACTCCCAGAAAAACTCACCAGGGAGAAAAAAATGGGACCCCTCACTGAATTGCTCCTCCCAAGGTCTCTAACATTTCATATCTCGTGCGATAAGAGATCTGGGCATGAAAACATCCAGTCTCATATAGTCTAGCATTTTCTTCTCAGCGACCTAACATAACAGGGAGTCAGGCGGCGCAGTCGGTTAGGTAGTCGGGCTAGAAATCAGAAGGTGCCCGGTTCGAACCCTGGCTGTGTCGACATGACATCCTTGGGCAAGACACTTCACCCTGCTTGCCTCAGGGGGGAATGTCCCTGTACTTGCCGTGAGTCGCTCTGGATAAGAGCGTCTGCTAAATGTAAACGTAAGAGATGGTGGTGCAGCAGCCCTGAATGTTCTCCTTGCTTCCCATCGGCCCTCTCACAGGAAGAAGAGGGAGGAAGTGTTGGTGGAGTGTCGCGTGCGCTTCCTGTCCTTCATGGGCGTGGGGCGGGACATCCACAGCTTCGCCTTCATCATGGACTCCGGGAACCAGCACTTCCAGTGCCACGCGTTCTGGTGCGACCCCAACGCGGGGAGCGTGTCCGAGGCCGTCCAGGCGGCGTGCGTGGTGAGTTTCCGCAGTCTTAAAGATAAAAACCTCCGCAGCTCACGGAGGCACGCCACCGCACGCGCAGTCGAGCAACGTCCGTCACCCGCGGACCTCCGTCCGATTCCGCTGTCACTTTGGGCCGAAAAAAACGACCGCCCCACCTCCGTTCAACGGTTTGAATTTGCCCGCTCCCAGAACGCTGCCGTCTCTCGTCTTTCCCTCCTAATGATATCTCTCCCTCTTCCCACCCCCACCCCCCCACTCCACCTTTCTCCCCCTTCTACCACCCCCCCCCCTCCTCCCCCCTCCAACCCCTCCCCCCCCCCCATCCTCGTTTTCCCCTTAGCTGCGCTATCAGAAGTGTCTGGTGGCCCGGCCCCCCTCCCAGAGAGCGGGCTCCTCCTCCTCCACCACCACCTCCTCCCCGGTCTCCTCCTCCGACTCGGTGACGCGCCGCGTGACCACCAGCGTGAAGCGGGGCGTCCAGTCCCTCATAGACACTTCTCAAGCCCAAGAAGCAGCCTCGGAGCTCCCCCAGCAATGACCGCCGACAGCGCGGCCCTCGCCCCCCCCCCCCTCCCCCCCACCCCCCTGGGGAGGCGGGCCGAACACCATCCACCGCCCCGCCCCCCCCCGTCGCACGACGACGACCGGCCCCCCCCTCTCCCTCCACCCCCCCCCCCCCACGCAAAGGATCGCCGGCCACGGTAAACCGACGTTGTACATACATGCTAGCTCTTTAAAAAGACGAGAGGGGAAACGTCCTCTGCTCGAAGACGAGGAACGGAAAAGAAGTGAACCCGTCTGTTCAACGGACAGGAAGAGGAGGCTCGAAGCAGACAGGCCAGCTCGTCACCGGTGCGAAACCACGCCCTGAACGTAGCTGAACATGTTTCTCACCCGGCTCCGCTGTAGCCGTGCCAACGGCTGAACCCTCGAACGGTACGGACCGCGGAGTCTGTCGACAGGATGTTGACGAACGCATCGGGAAACGTTTTCATGTCTGTCCTCGTATTTAGAACGTTGACAGAAAAAGGCTCCCCCCCCCGCCCCCACCACCACCATCGACCTCCAACAACCCCCGGCAGCGAACGCACACCGCTTCAGTAGCTTCGCTAGTCCGGTTAGCAGCCATGGAAATTCAGCAAGTGGAAGTAGGGCGACATTTCAACGTATATATTTCTTTCGCTCTGCTGTAAAAGCTATCTGCAACTACTGTTTTTACAACTAACAGCGTAGCGCCAGTATGCAGGAATGCAGGAATTTCAGCAGCTGTCTGAAAGGAAAGTAGTCGAATTCCGAGTGTTTTTCTTTTTTCCATCATTTCTCATAATCGGTGCACGTTTGCTAGGGATCCCATCAGGAGAGCGCTGCGTTGCTGTAAAAAGGGGATCGTGTCAGACTATTTCAGTGCTGAACTCCAGCCAACGTCAGTTGAGTTACGTTTCACGTTCAAAAATCATCAGCCAACAAACGGCAACATGTCCAGCGTACTGTTGCTGAGAGTGAGTCGACGTTAAGGTTGGTGTGCCGTTCTGGGAAAACATCTACGAGAGAAGCCAAAACGAGCGTCCATTCGTAGCCCAGCCCGGTCAGAGCGATTACTACATCCCGTTGGCACCCAAGGACGTTCTGTAGCGTTTTAGGAAGTGCTGTGTCTTTGGTACGGACCTGAAATTGTCGTCGGGGGGGGGGGGGTCGAAGCCACAATGACCTCGTGGCCAAAAAAAAAGGCCACGTCGAGCCCCTAGGTAATGACGGGAAACGGACTGAATCGATACCCTTGGGATTCGGAGGGTGGGGGGGGGGGGGGGGGGGGGGGGGCGGTCATCTGATTGTACTGGGGAAATGATTGTGTGTACATGCTGAGGGATAGAGAGACGCCGTGTACAGATAGATGGATTTCGGAGGGGGGTGTTGCTATTGCATGTGTTCAAATCCTGAATGGGAGTGTGTATTGTGATGAAAGAGGTTGGGGGGGGGGGCGGGGGAGGGGGTTGTAAAAACACAAAACGTAGACGCGCAGCACAAAAACATATCCCGGTCTCCCCCCCCCCCCCCCACACACACACACACACACACACACGGTGTGATACACAGTCTTGCTGTCGCACTGCTGAAAACCAGACCACGCTATGTTCAAGAGACCCAGATCCACATGCACTCTAGCTGAACTGTGAATGCAATCCAGCCCGAGAAGACGAAGAAGAAAATTCAAAAATAAAACGCACACACAAACGTAACGTGAGAAAATACTGTAATTCATCTGCTCTTTGTCACTCATCTCGACACCATGTAAATGTGATCTGTTGTGAGAATAAAAATGCATCACCGTGAATCAAAAGTGTAACGGCTTCTTGAATGGGCGCGTTTCGTTTCCGTCACGGGCCGTCGCCTTTCGTTCGGGTCGTTAAAACGCCGCCGTCGGAGATGGGGAAATGACGTTTCCCTCGACGTTCAGTGCAACTGGAATTAAAAAGTGCTCTTGCGTTTCAGCGTAAGGCGAGCTTGTTTCTTTGACGTGTCCGCAGGAAGACGGAGGGAGTTTAATACTGACAGAATTGTGGACTGTGTGTGTGTGTCATTGATCGAATTGGTGTGCTGAAATGTTTCATGTATTTCCATGTGTGTGTCTGTTGTTCTCGTGTGTGCGTTTTTGGGCGACGTATCGCGAGCGTGTTCTGTGATTGGTTGTCCCCTCAGAGCGTGTTCTCTGATTGGTCGTCCCCCTCAGAGCGTGTTCTCTGATTGGACGTCCCCTCAGAGCGTGTTCTCTGATTGGACGTCCCCTCAGAGCGTGTTCTCTGATTGGTCGTCCCCTCAGAGCGTGTTCTCTGATTGGTCGTCCCCTCAGAGCGTGTTCTCTGATTGGTCGTCCCCTCAGAGCCAGGGTCTGGGTTTTTTCACCAAGGCGTCCCTGCTGATGTTGCTGCTGGAGCGGGTGAGGGGCACCTGGAACGTACGTCTCCACTGGCTGTGAGCGAGGGAGGGCTGGATCTTCTGGTGGACCAGAGGAGGGGGCAGAACCTGCCTGCTAGGAGGGGGGAAGTCGGGGAAGAGGATCACGGGCAGGGACAGGGTCACCGGCTTTACGACCTCCTGTCGACCTTGGGGCTGTCCGGGCCCCGCCGTCGGGGCCGGGAGGGAGCTTGCTGCTGGGGTGTTGAGGGGATTCGCGGGGGGCCTGGGGGGCAGCCGGCTTGGACGGGCGGCGCTGCTTGCTGGAGGTGGAGATGTGGAGGCTGGTCGCGCTCTTGCGGGAGGGGCCGGTGGTTGACTGGAGGGTGGAGGACGGGGAGAGGTGGGAGGCGGCGTCGGAGGGGGTGGAGATGGGAGGGCGTTGGTGACGGGGCTTGCTTTTTCCTGTGGGCGAGCAAGTTGATTAGATTAGATAAACCTTTATTTGTAGCAGGGTGAAGTACAGCACACAGAGTTGGCAAAGATGAAAGATAGTCGAGGAAAGAATTGCTTGCGTTCGGTCGATCTCCAAACGAATATTCCGACTTCGAACGCACGTCCTTACCTCGAGGCGACAGCTGTCCTGCGTTAGCCAATCCCTGGTGGCCGATCATGGGGGCGGAGCTACCGCCCTTCGTCTGACGGTTCCCGACCTCCATGACTCCGGGCTGGGAGCTGGTGGCGGCACGTGGGCGTGTCTGAGCAGCTGCACGAGCTCGTCCGATTGGCTGACCGGGCTTCTCCTTCCTGGTTGGCCGGCTGGTCTTGATGCCGTCCAGTATGCCCGCGGCAGCAGCCCTGGCGAGCACATCCACCGCAGACTCCGCCTCCTTCGCTTCAGGCTGCCAGCGGAGGGAAAGACACAGGATGCCTTCGTTTCAGTTTCCTTTGCCCGGAAAAAACCCCCCCGGAAACCAGGCCAGGTTACGACTACGTTAGGAGAAGACAGGCTGTCACCTATCCAGTTATCTTTAGATCAAAGATCACCTCAGGATATGGGGAGAGGCCATTTTGGGGGGAGTTTGAATAGAGCCAAAAGCCATTAATGCAATCAACCTATCTTGTTACTGTCAGGAAAGCAGAGTATACTGGACATACTGGAAAGGTAACATAATAATAATGATGAACATTGTTGAACGCTGTCAATTAATGAGCATAACGTAGGCAAGTGTACACAGATACATAAATACATTTAATTAATTTAGCACATAGTTTTATCCAAAGCGACTCATAGCAAGTACAGGGACATTCCCCTTTGAGGCAGGTAGGGTGAAGTGCCTTGCCCAAGGACATAACATCACATAGACACAGCCGGGAATCAAACTCACGGCCTTTCTATCGTGAGGCCACCGCCTTAACCCGCTGAGCCACCTGACTCCCCCAGATGAATGAGTATAAATCGTAAGCACGACAAAGAGGGGGCATGTACAGTACAAGGTGTGTACGGCACTGTTGAGAACAGTAGACCTGATGGTGCCAGCAGTGAGAGAGGGAGGGAGGGAGGGAGAGAGAGAGGGGGAGGGAGAGAGAGAGAGAGAGGGGGAGAGAGAGAGAGAGGGGGGAGAGAGAGGGGAGAGAGAGAGAGAGAGAGAGAGAGAGAGAGAGAGAGAGAGAGAGAGGGGGAAAGAGAGAGAGTTAGAGAGAGACAAAGAGAGATGGGGGAGGGAGAGAGAGACAGTTAGAGAGAGAGAGACAAAGAGAGCGAGAGATGGGGGAGGGAGAGAGAGACAGAGAGATGGGGGGAGAGAGAGAGAGAGAGAGAGGGGGAGAGAGAGGAAAGGCAGCATGTCCTCTCTGCTGGTTGCAGGGTCACCTGCTGTCTCAGCACCAGCCCACACGACGGCCTGCCGAGGCTGAATTATTCACACGCACCCTCATGGAGGTGTGCATGTGTGTGAAAGGGGGGGCAGAGAGAGAGAGAGAGAGAGCAGTCTTGTGGGGGGTCGCCCTGAATGTGTTGATGCTAACTCACGCAGACAGGGGGCGCTGAATAATTCATCAGCAACTCTCTCCCTCCTCTGCTCCTCCCCCCCGTCCTCCCGTCCTCCCTCCCCCTGCTTCTCTCACCCCTTTTAAATCTTACATCCTCTCTACGCAAGTCCCCCCCCTCCCCACCCCCAAGGCGAGCAAAAGTTTTCCCACCATCATTCACGTCTCTTACAGTTTCTTGGATAGGTCTAAATACCTCACTGACCAAGAGGGTTTTTGGTTGTCTCCCTCTGCGTCTTACTTCACCTTTCACTGCACCCATCTCTCTCTCTCTCTCTCTCTCTCTCTCTCTCTCTCTCTCCCTCCCTCCCTCCCTCCCTCCCTCCCTCCCTCCCTCCCTCCTCTCTCTCTCTCTCTCTCTCTCTCTCTCTCCCTCTCCCTCTCTCTCTCTCTCTCTTTCCCTCCCTCCCTCCCTCTCCTCGCAAAAGCGTATCCTCTTAAACCCGACAGTCTCACAGAGGAACAGCTTGACTCACCTGCAGCTGCACCCTCTCCTGGCTAAGCTTCAAGGGACAGTTCACTTGAGCCGTCGAGCAGACTGGACAGGGGGGGGGGGACGTTTTAATGGAGCTGTCTTTCAGGCAGAGGCTCTCACCGTACAGCAGGATCAGCTCAGCTTCTGCAGGCAGGGCCGGGGCCTCACCGCATCCATGAGGCCGCTTGTTTATCATCCCAGGTTGTTCTCGCATGGAGAAACATCCCCCCCCCGCCCCCCCCCCCCCCCGCCCTTCACTGAAAGCGAAAGCATTTTACCCCCCCCCCCCAAAACGACGCCCACTCCCACGAAGATTGCTTCTGCGCACTTATCTAATTGCGTTTTTTTATTATTATTATTTATTTATTTTTTTACGAGGCTTTTTTCCCGAAGAGCCACGATAACTTTTGATTAGCCGACTTTATTGCAGGTAGGGAAGCTGCCTGTTTGGGGGCGCGATGATGGCGGTTTGATGATCTTTTCATCCTTGTCGGTGGAGGTGTAAAACGTGATGGATGGCCCAGAGGACGACAGATGCCAGGGGAACGCGACGAGGACGCGGTCTCACCCTGAAGGGGGGGGGGGGGGAGGGGGGTGGATGAGTGAGAATGGCTTCATAATCTTGCGCGTCGTAAACTGGAGATTTGATTTTCATAAGAGGCGGCGTGTCGTAAACAGGAAAACATACAGGGGGATTTTTCGAGACGTGGGGAGTTGGAAGAAGGTTTTGTTCGCAAAAACTGTCTTCAAAATCAAAAGGAAGTCATTCTTGATCAATCGCTGAAACCTTGTCTACGATGGAACATTCATGGACGAATGAGAGTCTACACTGACCTATATGGTGAAACTAACCATCCAGCCATCGTCCTTTCATCCATCCAGCCATCGTCCTTTCATCCATCCAGCCATCGTCCTTTCATCCATCCAGCATCATCCTTTCATCCATCCAGCCATCATCTTTTCATTCATCCAGCCATCGTCCTTTTTCATCCATCCAGCCATCGTCCTTTCATCCATCCAGCCATCGTCCTTTCATCCATCCAGCCATCGTCCTATCATCCATCCAGCCATCGTCCTTTCATCCATCCAGCCATCGTCCTTTCATCATCCAGCATCGTCCTTTTTCATCCATCCAGCCATCGTCCTTTCATCCATCCAGCTATCATCCTTTCATCCATCCAGCCATCGTCCTTTCATCCATCCAGCCATCATCCTTTCATCCATCCAGCCATCGTCCTTTCATCCATCCAGCCATCATCCTTTCATCCATCCAGCCATCATCCTTTCATCCATCCAGCATCATCCTTTCATCCATCCAGCCATCGTCCTATCATCCATCCAGCCATCGTCCTTTCATCCATCCAGCAATCGTCCTTTCATCCATCCAGCCATCGTCCTTTTTCATCCATCCAGCCATCGTCCTTTCATCCATCCAGCTATCATCCTTTCATCCATCCAGCCATCGTCCTTTCATCCATCCAGCCATTGTCCTTTCATCCATCCAGCCATCGTCCTTTCATCCATCCAGCCATCGTCCTTTCATCCATCCAGCCATCGTCCTTTCATCCATCCAGCCATCGTCCTTTCATCCATCCAGCATCATCCTTTCATCCATCCAGCCATCGTCCTATCATCCATCCAGCCATCGTCCTTTCATCCATCCAGCCATCGTCCTTTCATCCATCCAGCCATCGTCCTTTTTCATCCATCCAGCCATCGTCCTTTCATCCATCAGCCATCATCCTTTCATCCATCCAGCCATCATCCTTTCATCCATCCAGCATCATCCTTTCATCCATCCAGCATCGTCCTATCATCCATCCAGCCTATCGTCCTTTCATCCATCCAGCCATCGTCCTTTCATCCATCCAGCCATCGTCCTTTTTCATCCATCCAGCCATCGTCCTTTCATCCATCCAGCCATCATCCTTTCATCCATCCAGCCATCATCCTTTCATCCATCCAGCTATCATCCTTTCATCCATCCAGCCATCGTCCTTTCATCCATCCAGCTATCATCCTTTCATCCATCCAGCCATCGTCCTTTCATCCATCCAGCTATCATCCATCCAGCCATCGTCCTTTCATCCATCCAGCCATCGTCCTTTCATCCATCCAGCTATCATCCTTTCATCCATCCAGCCATCGTCCTTTCATCCATCCAGCTATCATCCTTTCATCCATCCAGCCATCATACTTTCATCCATCCAGCTATCATCCCTTTCATCCATCCAGCCATCGTCCTTTCATCCATCCAGCTATCATCCTTTCATCCATCCAGCCATCGTCCTTTCATCCATCCAGCCATCGTCCTTTCATCCATCCAGCCATCGTCCTTTCATCCATCCAGCCATCGTCCTTTCATCCATCCAGCCATCGTCCTTTCATCCATCCAGCCATCGTCCTTTCATCCATCCAGCCATCGTCCTTTCATCCATCCAGCCGTGCTCTTTGATGTAGCGACCCTACCCCTGTAATCCCCACTGCAGCCCACTTAGCATCTACAGCCCAGGAAAGCACAGCTTAAGATGCCACGGGAAGACGCCTCACTTAACACCCGCCCAGAGCCCAGAGTACCTGGGGAGGGGGGTGTGGTGGGGGGGGGGGGGGGGGGATGGGGAGGGAGGTGAGCGTGAGAAGGATGCAGAGACAGACAGATCGTAAAACCTATGGAAGGACATCCAGTGCCGAGGTTAACTGACAGAGTTGACACGTGCCTCCCCTCTCCGCTCCCTCCAGAGGTGAGTCCTCTGGGATCTGTGACACGCGTCAACTCAGAACTCTCTCGGTCTCTCCTGCCACAGGTGGAAAGACACCCTCCTACTGTGGGCTTCACATTAAAGCCAGCCAGCCAGGGAGAACGAGAGAGAGAGAGGAAGAGAGACGGAGAAAGACAAACGAAGACAGAGAAAGAGTAGAGGGACAGAGAGACAGAGGCCGAGAGAGAGACAGAGGCTGAGAGAGACAGAAAGAGGAAGAGAGAGAGAGAGGCTCAGAGAGATGCAGAGAGAGAGACAGAGGCTGAGAGACAGAAAGAGGAAGAGAGAGAGAGAGAGGCTCAGAGAGATGCAGAGAGAGAGACAGAGGCTGAGAGAGACAGAAAGAGGAAGAGAGAGAGAGAGGCTCAGAGAGATGCAGAGAGAAAGACTGAGAGAGAGAGAGAGAGAGAGAGAGAGATAGAGCGAGAGAGAGGTGAAAATAGAAGGAGCTTCTCTTTGCTCTTCCTCTCTCCTTTCCTGGAATGTGAATCTGGGAATCTACTGGGGCCTGTCTGATTCCTCTGATCTTCCCATCCCCCCTTCCCTCCTCTCTCTCTCTCTCTCTCTCTACCTCCTCCAGATCCTCCTTCTCCCCCCCATCCCTCCTTCTAACCCTCCCAGGCTGAACATGCCTGTCTCCATGACCCAGTCTGATCTTTCACCTTCTGATCTCTCTCTCTCTCTCTCTCTCTCTCTCTGTCTCTCTCTCTTGTTCTCTCTCTCTCCCTTCACTCTGTGCTTTGTTCATTCTCTCAGGAGGCAGGGAGAAGGCCTTGCTCTCCTGTGTCTTCCTCATCGCCCTGTCGCCATCGCCGGTTCATTTTCACCTGATCCAACTGAAGCTCTGCTCTTTCCTTATTCCCGGCGCTCACCTTGTCAACACTCCAACCGTCGCCTTTCACTCATCCTTCTATTTCCACCCGCCCGTCTCGCCTTGTCCTCCCCCACTTCCCCTCCTGGCTCCATGCCCCCCTCCCCTATCATCCCAACTCGGTTCTCTCCTCCTCTCCCGCGCCCACCTCCGTCACCTCCCCTTTCATCCTCCTCACCTTTACATTCTCTTCCCTTCTCCTTTTCTCTCCTTCCCCTCCGCTCTCCTTCTCTCCCTTTCCTTGTTCTGTACCCACAATTCCCTTTCCCCTTGGCATCTATTTTGCCCGATTTCTCGATACTTTCCTCCCCTCCTCCCCTCTCCTCCTCCAGCCTACCGTCCTATCTTCCCTCCCCACCAGCAAACATATCTAATCTCCCGCTGTGCTGCGTTCAACCTTTGTGCTCGCGCCGGCTCCAGCACCCTGTTACAGGGAGCTGACAGGCACGCTCTTACCCGCCCGCGTACACTCTTGTCAGGCAGCCAGCGGTTCGGTCTCCCCCTGACAGAGCTCTAATAACCCTCCGTAGTCTCATTCACACAGAGGCGTGCGCCGATTTTTTGCTCTCTCGTCTTGAGCTGTTCTTTCCACCTTTCCCTCCCTCCCTCCCTCCCTCCCTCCCTCCTCCCTCCCTCCCTCCCTCCCTCCTCTCCTCGCGTTTCTTCCTTATCTGTCTCTCTGCAATTTTCATTCTCCCTCCCCTCCCCTCCATCCCCTCCTTCCCGCCCTCCCTCCCTCCAGCTCAGCGCAGTGTTATTTCGGGGACCAGATGAAAGTGAATTGAGTGAAGGGATGGGGATGGGAGGGGGAGGGACGGGGGAGTTCCTCCGCACACGGTAAACGAGGGATTATCTGCTGGATGTGTACGGCTCAGAGCATCACAGGACGTTCCCCACCCCTCTCCCTCCCTCCCTCCCTCCCTCCCTCCACCCAGGGGGCTGAGAAACCCACGAAGGCCACCTCCCTCTCTCTCTCCGTGACGCTTTGAACGCGGACCGTATCGAGTATGGGATAAAACAAACGTCAGTCAGCTAAACCCAGAGCCTGGGGTGGTGCGTGAGCCGGGGTTATCCTGGTGGATAACCCCTGCTGGAACTCAGGTCTGGCACGAGACGCAATACCAGCTATTTTTGTGTGCTGCAGCAAGGGGCACCGTGTGTGTGTGTGTGTCTCACCTCTCTGGTGAGCACGGCCAGGAAACAGCCGTTACCATCTTCCGAGTGGCTCCAGCTGGAAGAAGGGTCCATCCGCAGCCCGGTCCCCCCCCAGCCCGGTCCCCCCCAGCCCGGTCCCCCCCAGCCTGGTCTCCCCCAGCCTCGCCTCGGAGAGCAGACACGAGCAGGGAGGGGTGGAACCTGAACACACACACACAGACATGCACGGATGCACAGGCAGTGTGTAAATACACAGAAACATCACACACACAGACACACACGCATCAGCAGTGTGTAAATACACAGAAACATCGCACACACAGACACACACGCATCAGCAGTGTGTAAATACACAGAAACAACACACACGCACAGGCAGTGTGTAAATACACAGAAACATCACACAAACACACACACACGCACCAGCAGTGTGTAAATACACAGAAACATCACACAAACACATACACACACAGGCAGAAACATTACACACACGCGCACAGGCAGCGTGTAAATACACAGAAACACGCAGTACTCATGCACATCACACACACGGGACGGAGGGGAGGGGGGAGGGGGGGGGGTTGAAAACACAAACCAGAGTAAATATATACGTTTCCTCAGAGAACGAAGCAAAGCAGAGCCATCCATACCAATAAGCTGACTGGCTGTTTCTTTCACGGTAGCCTGGGGCAAGCTAGGCCTCATAAAGGGCTGGGGAAATGGAGAGGGAAGCTGGGTGGATTCAAACCTGCATCCTCGGTCGGGAAACAGGCCAGCCTAGTGACGTCTATGTCAACATCACAACCCTAACCCAGCTGTACATGGGCGGTTGTCTGAGGCAACGTTCGGTTTTCTGCCTCAGTCGAACGCTGAGTGATCTTTAACTGGACGTGCATGGATTTTTCCTCCTCTTGAGGGGGAGGAAAAGTTTGAGGGAACTTGGAGAAAGAAAACCAGGTAGAAAGAAAACCAGGTACAAAGAAAACAGGTAGAAGAAATGACGAGCTGAAAAAAGCGTGTGTGTGTCTGACCTGAAAGGCTGTTCATTGGGCTCCTGGTGTGTATGCGTGTGTATGTGTGTGAGGGTGTGTGTTGTGTGTGTGTATGTGTTTGTGTGTGTGTGTGTGTCTGACTTGAAGGGCTGTTCTTTGGGCTCCTGGTGTGTATATGTGTGTCTGTGTGTGTGTCTGTGTGTGTGTGTCCTGTGTATTTGTGTGTGTGTTTGGTGTGAGGGTGTGTGTGTGTTTGTGTCTGTGTGTGTGTGTGTCTGTGTGTGTTTGTGTCTGACCTGAAGGGCTGTTCTTTGGGCTCCTGGTGTGTATGCGTGTGTATGTGTGTGAGGGTGTGTGTTTGTGTGTGTGTATGTGTTTGTGTGTGTGTGTGTGTCTGACTTGAAGGGCTTTTCTTTGGGCTCCTGGTGTGTATATGTGTGTCTGTGTGTGTGTCTGTGTGTGTTTGTGTGTGTGTTTGTGTGAGGGTGTGTGTGTGTTTGTGTCTGTGTGTGTGTGTCTGTGTGTGTTTGTGTCTGACGTGAAGGGCTGTTCTTTGGCTCCTGGTGTGTATGCGTGTGTATGTGTGTGAGGGTGTGTGTTTGTGTGTGTGTATGTGTTTGTGTGTGTGTGTGTGTGTGTCTGACTTGAAGGGCTGTTCTTTGGGCTCCTGTGTGTATATGTGTGTCTGTGTGTGTGTCTGTGTGTGTTTGTGTGTGTGTTTGTGTGAGGGTGTGTGTGTGTTTGTGTCTGTGTGTGTGTGTGTCTGTGTGTGTTTGTGTCTGACCTG
>CM059302.1:8277500-8320000 GCA_030340665.1 Neosalanx taihuensis
TTGGCTACGTAATCAGATTTCACTAGCTGGCGTGCTAGCGCGGCGTGGGGAGTTTACGGGCGCAAAATTAAATACCCGAAGCTCTTTTATTCCGCAGAAAACAGGCGGGTGTTATCAACGAACTCAGGGGGGGTTTCAAAAGATGATGCGTTTTTCGGATTTATTTGTCAGTTTTTTCAGTTTTTAAGATATTTTAGCGGCACATAAAATGAGCAAATAACCCGTGATAGCGCCTCCTCGTTAATTTAGTCTACGTGAGCAGAGGCCTGCTGGGAAATGTTGTTTTCGAGGCTTGTTCTGTTCCCCCGGCTTCCTGTTGTACAGGGATCACCAACCCTGGTCCTCGAGGTCCGCTGTCCTCTCCAGTTTTCGATGTTTCCCTGCTCCAACACACCTGATTCTAAAGAATGGGTCGTTATCAAGCTCTGTGGAAGCCTCATAATGACCCTGTATTTTAATCAGGTGTGTTGGAGCAGGGAAACATTGAAAACTGTCAGGACAGGGGACCTCGAGGACCAGGATTGGTGATCCCTGCTGTAGTACCTGGATGATGAGCTTGTATTGGCTGAGCAGCCCGGTGTGATACAGGTCAGCTTTGACCAGGGCAGGGAACACCAGCATGTCATCACAGTGGGGGTCCTGGCAGAAGGTCTGCCCCTCCAGCTGCCTGACTGAAGACACCTGGGAGAATCCCGCTTGCTTTAGGACCCCGCACACCTCGTCGAAGCTGACCAGGGAAGGATGGAAGGAAGGGGGCGGGGAGAGAGGGCAGAGGGGGAGAGAGGGGAGAGAGGGAGAGAGGGGAGAGAGGGAGGAAAGAACATATGCACTCGTTACACAGGCGTGTGTGTTGTTTTATCATGTAAAACCATTTCTATAACCTTTCCTGAGGCCCTGTGTTCACTACCACTGTGTAACAATAACATCTTACAATATTCTGCAGGCTTGAAAAGGTAGTCCGCCAAGAGCAACACACACACACACACACACACACACACACACACACACACACACACACACTGTGCCAACCCCACAGGTGACCTCCACAGTCCCAGACCTTGCTGAGGGTTGTAGCTGATTGGATCTGTCCACCACAGTGGGATTTACACCCTAGTGAATCAGGCTGTCTGTGCACACACACACACACACACACACCGTGCCCACTCACCTCACTCATACACACTCATACACAGTCTGTGGTTTAATGGGATGTCAGCAGGCCACCTGGACCATAAACCACTGGACAACACCCCTGCCTGACCTGTGCGTGTGTGCGTGCGTGTGTGTGTACAGTATACATATGTGTACCATTTGTGTCTATCCAAGGGGGTGAGTGTACATACATAATGTCTGTGTGTGAACTTTTACACATACAGGACATGTATTTTGTGTGTGTGTGTACGTACAAGAACTGTCTCAGGGGGATCCCATACTTTGTGTGTGTATCTACGTGCGTGTGTGTATCTGTGTGTGTGTGTGTTTGTATCTGCATATGTATGTACCTGTATGGGTGTAACTCTGTGTTTGTGTATTTGCGTGGGTGTGTGCATCTGTGTGTGTGTGTGTGTGTGTGTAACTCCATGTGTGTGTATCTGCATATGTGTGTCCCTGTGTGTGTGTGTGTGTGTGTGTGTGTGTGTGTGTAACTCTGTGTGAGTGTAGAACTTTGTCTGTATGTATCTGCGTGTGTGTATGTATGTGTGCGTGTGTAACTCTGTGTTTGTGTATTGGTGTGGGTGGGTGTATCTGCGTGTGTGTGTGTAACTCCATGCGTGTGTATCTGCGGTTGCGTGTGTATGCATACGTGTGTCCCTATGCGTGTGTGTATGTATCTGCGTGTGTGTACGTGTGTGTTTGTGTGTAACTCTGTGTTTGTGTATTGGCGTGGGTGGGTGTATCTGCGTGCGTGTGTAACTCCGTCTGTGTGTATCTGCGCGTGTGTGCGGCGGGGCTGCCGCGTGTGAGGCGGTTGCTCCGACCTGCTGCGGAGCGCGTTGACCCAGGCGTAGAGCGGCAGCCTGCTGGTCCTCTGCTGCTGCCTCCTCACCCTCTCAGGCAGGAGGCAGTCGATGGTCAGCAGGTCGTGCTTGATCCTGCACCGTGCCAGGGAGGCTGCCAGCTTGGTCTTGAACCTCAACACACACACACACACACGGGACTCATGAAGGAGACAATATTACCCGAAACACAAATATCACACAAAACAAATGACGAAAGCGAGGTACACGTCAACACACGCAGGACCCATTGTGTGCAGACGATGTTTCATCACACACACACACAAGTATTAGCGAGAAACACACGTCAACGCACACACACCTGCTCTTCTTCTATTGTACCTGAGAAGACAGCTCTCGGTGTCGCGAACTTCCTGTATGAACTCCTCCCCCGGGCCCTCCCGCGGGAAGAACTTCCTGTCCTGGAAGTCGTAGAGCATCACCGCCACCAGGCTCATCCGGTCGTCGGGCTGCAGGGCCAGGCGTGCGTCGGACGGAGAGACAGGAAGCGCGGGGTTGGACGGGAGAGATGGAAAAGAGAGACAGCCCCTGCGTTCCGTCAGTGAGACCGAAACCGGGAGCTTGGAGACGGGATCGATAGCACCGACGGGACCGACGCCCGTCGGCTAAAAAGGAACACGCGGCAGGAGATAAGTCGGATGGAACCAGAGAGGTAGACGAAAAAGATAAACAGACTCTCCATCAGCTCCAGAGGGGAAAAACTGAAACTAGATATAGAATAGGCAGAACTGACACACCGCATAATGCTTCGTGGGTCTATTTTCTTTCTGGCACCAGTACAAAGCTGAAATCGCTGGAATCAAGAGCCACAGGACGGTAGGCCAAATGTCCCCTGACTCAAGAGGGAGAAAATACAGCGTAGAATTAGGATATATAGAACCTACACACCTGGATGGTCTAGAGATAGTTAGGATGGATTAAGGCGTCAAGTTCTCTAGCCGAAATTACCGCTTAGAGGGTACAGAGCAGGCCAGCCAGTGAGCACCCCCACCCCCTCCCCACACACACACAACCCTGCACTCTCGCCCACGCATACCCTCCTGACCTCACACACACGCACACACACACGCACACACACTGCTGCAATCGCACACCTGCGCTCCCGCACAGCTATGGGATATCCTGCTATGACCCGGCTCCAACCTCTTAATTAAACACAGGAGGATGCCGCGCTCCCTTGCTCTCTCTTTCTTTCACGCTCTACCGCTCCAATGCCCCCCCCCCCCTGCCTCTCTTCGCCTCTCTTTATCTCTCTTTGCCTCTCTTTGCCTCCCTCTGAGTGAGAGGCTTTGGAGGCAGATGGCGTTGCTCGGCAGCAACAGATTGCCGCGGCGCGGCCGCTGGGCTAATGGGGCAAGAAGCTAATATGCTACACTGGCTGGCTATGCCAGGGCTGCGCTAGGCTAGCGGGCTCGCTAACGAATTAGCCGAGCGCTCGTAATTCACTCGGTAGGTTTTTAATCTGTTGTTTTGGAAAGGTCGATATCGGGGACAGGTGTTGAATCCAGCTTCTCCTCCTCCTCCGTCCCTCCCTCCCTCCTTCCCTCACGCCCTCTACCAAGGTTGAGCCGTTCGGGGGGCGGGCAGTCACAAATTCCCCATCTGCCGTCGCTTGGCAACGGCGTCCCGCCAAGGGACAGCGGCCCGGAGAGTAAACAGGTCGTCACGTCACCGTGGATACACGAGGCCTTCGTGACACGGTGTGGCAACACTTAGAAGTGGGCCGGCTGTCAACAGCGCCTGGTGTGGGGGCTAGTTAGTCACGCTGGGGGTTGTAGTTCTGACAGCAGGGGGTGGGAGGCAGGGAACTTGATCACACATGAGTGGGGATGTTACCTATTCAACACCGTCAGCTGGGCTGGGTTTTTGCTGGTTCTCTCAGGAAACACAAGGCTTTTTCTCCTCCTTGGCCCCCAGCATCAACTCCTCACCCAGGCTATTTCACCAGCGGGGGCTATCTCTATATCTCCATCTCTCCTCCTTTCTTTCCGCTCTCATTCTATGCCCTCCCCTGTTCCCACCGCCCTTCCCCCCGCTCCCAGATCCTCTCAATATCCCTTTCTCTCTCTCTCTCTCTCTCTCTCTCTCTATCAAGGTTGAACTTTATAGATGGCAGGTGGGGGTAAAAGGGGCCGAGAGGGAGTTCTAAAGGAGCATCTCTTTGTGTCTGGCCTTTATTATGTGTCTGCTGTTGGGGCGCAGAATAACGACCTGCCACCGCGAAGCATGGCATCCCATTCATTTCCGACAGGCTCATAATTCACCTCACACAGGTACAGTAGATGCATGTGTGTATATTTGTCCACCGCGCGCGCGCGTGCGCGTGCGCACCATACGCGCTCGGGTATCAGAACGCTCCCTGACGACTGTATTTAAACACGCGACACAGCTCCAGGCTGCAGGGACCGCTCCGCCGCGCCGCCCAACAGCAGGCTAGCGCCGACGGTGGCGTCCTGAGAACCCTGACAAAGAGTCCTGAGACAGAGACTTGCTGAAGTACTGTACCGAGTGTCGTAACTGGAGCAAGCCCCCCCCCCCCCCCCCCCCCCCCCCCCATCGGCTAAACGACTAACGGAGCGTTCTTTTTACCCTCCACCAGCCGAGTTTCATGGCTGCGCCGGGAAAAACCTTCAGCTTTTTTTCTTTAGCTTCAGCTTTTTTTACAACCGCCTCTGGCAGAACTAATGGCATGGAGCCCAGGTCCCTGACATGGAGGAGCTGGGACAGGGGCGGCGGTGTGCCGGGGGGGACAGGAGAGGGTCTGAGGAGGCGCTCGGACAGCCTTTTGATGTCATGACTAATTAATGGTCTGTTTTGTTTGAAGGAACAAGTGAAAATGACGAATGGACCTGGACTGTGAGGCAGTATGTGAGGCGGTATGTGAGGCGGTATGTGAGGCAGTATATGGGGTGGTGTGTGAGACAGTACGTGAGGTGGTGTGTGAGGCAGTATGTGAGGCTGGCTGTGAGGCTGGCTGTGAGGCAGTATGTGAGGCGGTCTGTGAGGAGGGCTGTGAGGCAGTATGTGAGGCGGTCTGTGAGGAGGGCTATGAGGCGGTCTGTGAGGAGGGCTGTGAGGCAGTATGTGAGGCAGTGTGTGAGGCAGTATGTGAGGCGGTAGGTGAGGCAGGCTGTGAGGCGGTCTGTGAGGCAGTATGTGAGGCGGTAGGTGAGGCAGGCTGTGAGGCGGTCTGTGAGGAGGGCTGTGAGGCGGTCTGTGAGGCTGGCTGTGAGGCAGTATGTGAGGCAGTGTGTGAGGCAGTATGTGAGGCGGTAGGTGAGGCAGGCTGTGAGGCGGTCTGTGAGGAGGGCTGTGAGGCGGTCTGTGAGGCTGGCTGTGAGGCAGTATGTGAGGCGGTATGTGAGGCAGGCTGTGAGGCTGGCTGTGAGGCTGGCTGTGAGGCTGGCTGTGAGGCAGTATGTGAGGCGGTATGTGAGGCTGGCTGTGAGGCGGTCTGTGAGGAGGGCTGTGAGGCGGTCTGTGAGGCTGGCTGTGAGGCAGTATGTGAGGCGGTGTGTGAGGAAGTATGTGAGGCGGTGTGTGAGGAGGGCTGTGAGGCGGTATGTGAGGCAGTGTGTGAGGCAGTATGTGAGGCGGTAGGTGAGGCAGTATGTGAGGCGGTGTGTGAGGCAGTATGTGAGGCACGCTGTGAGGCAGTATGTGAGGTGGTGTGTGAGGAAGTATGTGAGGCGGTGTGTGAGGCTGCATGTGAGGCTTTATGGCTGCCTCTGAAGGAAACGATAGTCATTTCACGGGGGGTGAGCCCAGACACAAAGACTTTCTGCGAGTTGATGAAAGCTCAGTACAAATGTAATAATCATTATCAGCTAAACCGAACAAATGGGTGTCTGAAACAGCAGCAAATTCATCCAAAAGACCCTCTGGGGGTTCTTACTTTGACAAAACATCCAAGCTATTCTGAGAAAAAACCCTTTTTTTCACTCACCATTGGCTGAGCGAAGTAAAAGCAGCTGTCAATCATGATGTCCTCCAACAGTTCTTGATCTATGGGCGGGACATCAAAAAAAAGGAACATTTAGAGACAGGACAGACCTTGCCATGAGAGGACGGGAGAGTTAAGGATAGAAAATGTGAGCATCAAGGTCGTGCGAGAGGAGACGAGGAAGGAGAAGGAAGGAAGAGATTGAGGAGATTTCCATCATCCCGTGTCTAATAGATAATGATTCACAACGGGTCAATCTGGGCTCCATCTCTAATTATCTCCCCCATTTCAGCCCAGACAGGTTCATTTGGGGGCTGCCTGATAGTGATACTTAGAATTACCCCTCCTAACCAAGCGATACAAATGATTATGTCGCTAATCCATATCTAACAAAGAACCATTGTCTCGGTGGGAGGTGACTGGTGTCTGGAGGCAGACAAGAAGAAATAATGCGGTGGTAATTTGGAAATTATAATTCAATTATTGAGGATTAAGAATTCCGATTAAACGCTAATTTGTTTTCTTTTAATCATGTCAGTCAGGTTCTATAAATCATTTGGAGACGTTTAATGGGGAGGTTTGCGACTGGGACTGCATCTGAATGTGAGACTGGATGCAGCGGGATCCATCGATTCCAAACACAGCATCCATGTTTTCCTTTCTAAGAGCGATTGCCTTAATACACCTGGTGAGCCGACGAACCAGAGAATTGTTTTGTTTCTTATCAAGTCCGGGCCATCCAAAGGCTGTAGCCTGTTCAGGTTAACTACTAAACAGGTTGGCCCTTATCTGGGGAGCTTCATCTCTGGGCTTCCCGATGCGCTCCCGGTCTCATCTCGTCCCTGGCCTGGCCTGGTTGAGATATCACCGATGCACCGAGTCTCCACGGCCGCAGGAAGCTGCTTTCTGGCTCTCGCAGGAAGTCTGTTCCCGCTCTTTGGCTCTCCTTTTGACTCGTCGATGGGGAGAAACGACAGCATTTCCCGCTTTGTCTCGTTCAGGATTATAGAACAGCTGTTTCTACGAGCCTCGGTTTAGAATGGGATTTTCATACGTTACGAACGGGATCATCGGTGGAATTGCCAAACGCACGGCAACATTCCAGGTAATCTTGTTAAACAGCGTTTTTCTGCATTCGGGGAAATCTTCTTTATCCCCCAGCAAAGGAGGATGCACGTGCGTGTGTGTGTGTGTGTTGTGCGTCCTGCTTGTTCTCTAATCCTGAGTGACGTGCATGACTCTTCTCGAGCTGGCGCTGAGAGGTGACGACCTGACTGGGCCCCTCCAAAGGCAGAGCCATGGCAACGGCAGACACCGCCGCTGCCAGCCTATCACAACATCACAAATCACGCTGGTACGTTAACAGCATATTGAGCTTGGGCCAGATAGGCTAACCACACACACACACACACACAAACACAAACACAAAGGTGTGTGCGTGTTTTTTTTAGGGTAAACAAAAACGTCTGCATGCTTCGCCCTAAGCTACTTTACAGTAGCCATATCTCAACCGGTGTTTGCTAGTACCGCCCAATAGAGCAGGAGGTGGTAAAGATAAGCCTGAGGCCGAGTGAGGCCGGGGGGAGGCTGGGTGAGGTTCAAGAGAGCCAGGGGCTGGCCTGATCCATCGGTCCGTAGAGGTCATTGTCTTGACCACGCCATGAATCAAAACCGGGGGAGGGGGGAAGGGGGGGGGGGGGGGGGAATCACCCATGAATGTCATGCAGGGGAAGCCATTTCGTACCGGACTCACTGCCGAGCTGGGCTGCGAGCAACCACGAAACAAACGACCCTTCCGAGCTCCGGCTGAGGCGAGCGCGTTCTCGTCTCGGCTTCGCGCTCTTCCAAACCCCTCGACCGGTCCGAAGGGTTGCAAATCGGTAAATCCTTGCGTTCCTTCCGAGGGCAGTACAAGTATTTTGGGGGACGTTACAAAGGACTATAACCATTCGCGGGAAGTGGTAGTCAGCCAGGAGGATGGGTGTGTGTGAGTCTGTGTGTGGGGGTGGGGGGGGGGGGGGGGGGAGGTTCTGAAAGGGTTCTTCTGCAATGGCAAGCATCCAGGTACCACAATGACCTGGACGGGCACGGTCCGATAAATCCGCAGTTAAGACAAAAGCTTCCTTCCAGATCCAATCCCGCTGTGTTCTGCAACTGTGCACCCCGACACGAATCTGGTCGAACCTGGGCCAAACCCGACAAGAACTTTGGGATGAGTTTATCCACATGATCACCCTTGCATTTGGCCGACAGAGATGGGTAACATATTAGAGCTGAGGCCCGCTTGCTGGCACAGTGCTAAGTAAGCTTTCCCAGGGTGACTGAGCACCGTGTCAAGGTCAGGGTAGATGTGTTCTCTCCCTCCTGTGACCTAAAACAAGCAGCTCTCCCCGGTTAAGGCCCCTATCTGCATTACATTTCCATTTAGTCATTTAGCAGAGGCTCTTATCCAGAGTGACTCACAGCAATTACAGGGATATTCCCCTCGAGGCAAGTAGGATCGAGGTGCCTTGCCCAAGGACGCAACCATTTCAAACTAGAAACATTCTGATTACTAGCCCGATTTTCTAACCGCTCAGCCATTTGACTCCCTACACATCCTCACCCTTCCCTCCATCCCTTACTTCCTCTCTTTACTTTGAGCCCGGACAGGGAAAGCCTTTTCTTTCTATCAGTGCACCCTCCTCTCAGCCCGCTAGCTTCGGAACTGAATACACAGACCTACACAACCCCCCCCTCTCTCTCTCTCTCTCTCTCTCTCTCTCTCTCTCTCTCTTTGTGCTTCCCTCCATCCCTCCCTCCATCCCTCCCTCCCTCCCAAACTACACTCAACCCTTTTGCAGAAAAACATCCCTCCACCCCCACCCCAACCCCCACCCCCCCCCCCCCCCCGGCTCCTTCCAACATCCATCAAAAAACCTCTTAGCAGACCCTCTCTCTCATCCTTCCCTGTACCTCTCTACCCAAAGTACACCCTACTCTACCTCCCTCTCTCTCTCTCTCGCTTCCTCCGCACCCCAGATAGAGGGACGCGGCCGTCTGGCCGGTCCGTGCTGGCAGCTACTGTGGACAATGAGGCAGAAAGCCTCTCGGAGGACCAGAGAGATGGAGGCAGCGGCCGAGGGGAAGGTGGCTCGCAAGGTCGTCGGCTGCATTCTGCGCTTGGGGATTGGAGAGGACATTCCAGTCCCTCAAGAAGATGTTGCAAAAGATGGGGAGGGCTGGAAAAGATGGGGGTGGAGGAGTTAGGCAGGCGGAGATTAAGACAAAGGTAGTCCCAACGGGAGCAGGGGGAGATGGAAAGCCATCCAATGGGAGCGTTGGCACAGGTGCAAAGCAGTGCGATGGGAAGCAAGAGTGAGAGGAACACGCGCAGCCGACGGAATGTTCCATCTAGACCAGGGATGGACAATCCTGGTCCTCGAGGGCCCGCTGTCATGAAGGTTTTAGATGTTTCCCTGCTCCGGCACACCTAATTCAAATGAATGGTCATTATCAGGCTTCCACAGAGCTTGATAACAACCCGTTCATTTGAGTCAGGTGTGCTGGAGCAGGGAAACATCTAAAACCATAGCCGCCCTCGAGGACCGGAATCGCCCATCCCTGATCTAGACACGTGCTCCAAGCACAGCCAGCTGTTTGAATACGAAGAGCAGGGAGGCGACCCCACAGGGGGGCAAAACTGACGCGTAGACAGCCAGGGTCTCCCGTGTGGTACGGGCTGCACGACTACAGTATGACAGCCCATAACGACAAGTCAGGATCTGCCGTCGTCTCAACGAGACCTAACACGGACCCGCTGCACGCAGGTTGTTATGGAGCTCAGCTGATAAGGGTTTCCAGCCCCTGATCAATACTACGGCTCATTGATATTTTTCACAAGACGTTTTTTTTTTTTTTTTCTCGCACTTTTTTTCCGCTGGTAAAGCATTTTCTTTGAGGTTAACAACTGACCCCAGCTCAATGTTGGATCATTGTCATTCCCAAGCGGCAGGCGAGGGATCAGTCCGGCAGGGGTGTAAGCGTGCGTGCGTGTCACCGGCATTATCGATTTCTCCAGTTGGAAGTCAGCCCTCTGCTTGGGAGGCTCGGGAAAGATTAACGCTAGATGCGCAGCTATGCTATTTCAAATCGTCCAATCGTTCACCGCGAGCTTCCTCGTGTTAAATTACGGTTCGACAATATTTGATCAACAAGCGTACGGGCTTGAGTCTCACTGTCCAGCTTGATCGCATCAGCCGTCTAAAGAGGAAGTGATTTCTTTAGGTAAGCCATTAGGCCGATCGCCCTTTTATTGTGGTAATGAATTCAGCCGCACAAACGCTGTCCTTCCTCATTCTCCATGATTGGTGACCAAATTTCAGACCCCCCAAAAACGTGACACCCGTATGTATGAGGTGATTACAGCCTAGTGCTTCCTGAGCCAGTCTGGGGGTTCGCTTGGAATCCACATTGTTCATTTGACACGATTCTCTCTCTGTGACATTATCAAGAGAAATGACTCTCGAAATGAACCTCCAGTTTTTAGAGGTTAGGAGGGTGGAAGAGGAGCAGAGATAACTGGAGCAACATCCGCTTCAATGATACCGAGGGACTGTTTGTGCAAATGAATAATATGTAAACAGTGGTAGCGAGGTCAGGTGGCTCAGCGGTTAAAGCGTTATGATGATGGCTCATGATCGGAAGGTTGTGAGTTCGATTCCTGGCTGTAGCTACGTGACATTGTGTCCTTGGGCACTTCACCCTACCTGCCTCAGGGACAATGTCCCTGTACTTGCTGTAAATTGCTTTGGATAAAAGTGTCTGCTCAATGAATAAATGTAATTCATTTCTCACTTATGGACCCAGCTAGGCAGGGTTAAGGGACTTGACGTTATAAATGGGTTTAGAATTTTTTTTTTTGAATAAACCAAAATCTGGCAGCCCAATGACTCTTCTATACATGGTAATTTGCAGGTATCCCACTCACTGAATATACTGCAGGAGACTAGAGGCTAAATAGGGGCTTAGAACCAATGAGGTTTTGATATTCCTAACTACACACCATCCTAAACAGCCTGACCTATTTAAAAGTTTGACCTATGCACCATTAAGTCTCAGTTCTTCTTGCCTATTTAAATAGTCAAGCCCAGCTCTTGAGGCGACACAACATTAGAATGAGATGAGGGAGTCATGTGGCTGGGCAGGGCGTCAGGTGGCTGAGCGGTTAGGGAGTCGGGCTAGTAACCAGAAGGTACCCGGTTCAAACATGGCGCTGTGTCCTTGGGCAAGGCACTTCACCCTGCTTGCCTCAGGGGGAATCTCCCTGTAGTTGCTGCAAGATAAGAGCGTCTGCTTAATGACAAAATGTAATGTAGATAAGATCATTGTGGGATATGTAGGCAGGGGTTGGTCCAGGTGCAGAGGGTGGATAGTACGGATGCACAAAATCGTTGAAGACTACAAGGATAGGCTGACTAGGCCCGCCTCTCACACTGAGAGTGAGATAAATCGATTCAATCCCAGAGCCTGTGCTGACAACCCCAAACCCCCACCCCCTTATCAACGCTGAGCTGATCACACACGGCTGTGCGTTTGGCCACCCAACCCCAGGCCCCGGCTCCAAAGATAGCAGATTATGGGTCAAATAGATTTTTCTTTTCTTTTTTTTTGAATCGTTCAGAATTCCGCTCTCCCTCCATCATCCTATCAAGATTCAATTCCACTTGTCAATTAACTTCCCTCAGGCTGTTCATTCTCATTTCCAAATTGCGGTTTGTTTATTTCTCAGATCAAATCGGTTTAAGTTGCAATTTAAAGCCCTGGAAATGAATCAAACGGGGGTTATCTGAGTTCCTGTGTCATTACCCTCTAAGAGTCTCAGGAGACCGATCTGCTTTCGGCCTGCATAATATAACCGGTCAACACCATCGGTTTGTGTGTGTTCGATGAGAAGTGTGTAATTTTGCCTCACTTACATTTGAGCGCGTTGAAGGCCAGCTCATAGGCCATGCGATGGGAAGCCTTATCTTTCGCTGTTGGTACAGGAAGTTCTGATTTCTTGCCAAAACTGACCACTCTGTGGGCCGCTGGCTTCTCCTGGTGAGTGTTCTGGAAGATAGCTGCAGCCAGCAGGTAGACGCTGTCAGCGAATCCCTTCTGGTCCTCCACAGGTGTTGGAAGGACTGGGTTCTCCTCCGACTCCTGATTGGTTCTATCCAGGAGGGTGAGGTCTTTGAGGCCAGAGATCTGGGAGCCATTACTGGATCTGGACACAGAGGATCGCTGGGGCCCCGCGCTGTGTTTAACCATCTTTATGTGGTCAAGCCTTGTAAACACCACACCTTCCTGCAATAAAACTCTCACCTCTTACCAACTGAAAAAAAAAGAAAAAAAGGAAGAACACTTAAGCAAATGACAGAGCGTTTATATCATTTGATGAACAGTTGTAGGTAACAGTAGGATATAGTTGGCTGAACTTCATGGCTGAGAGATGGCTCTTTGGTCTCAGGTATAAAATTAATCCAGGCCATCTGATTAAACAACATTGCAAAAGAAAAGAAACAAAGTGAATCATTGCCACAGTATTGACATAGACCTGTACACAAAGACAATAGAATGACGGGAAACTACGCTAGTCAAAGCAATACAGATTATTATCACACAGTCGATGCAGCCTAATTAGAAGAGGTTTTGGCTGAACTTGACCTAGTTACTAAATAAATAATGACTTAAATGAATTCACCTGCGGCCTATTTTTAAATCAAAGACAGCAAAAGAATCAGACACTGATCAAAGCCACTCTGTTTATGCTACTAGTACTGTAGAGCTATCAGAAGTGCAAGTGGAGCCAATCCATGAAAGAAATGCCTGTCAGTACAAGTACAGGTGGTCCTGCTAAGATTGTAGTAGTTAGTACTTTAGTGATAGTATTGAATAGATTATAAAATCCTTTATTTGTTCCCCTGGGAGGGAAATTGCAGTCAACAGGGCAGCAGGGTGAAGAACAGCACACAGAGTTGCAGGGTAAAATATACAAGAAAAGATACAATATAGTACAATATAAAAAGTAGTAGTTAGTATAGTGTAGCCAATCAGCAGTCAGAGAAACTGATTTGAGCCATCAAACTATTCTGCCGCATCAGAAGCGGTACTGTAGACTAGTAATCTAATATTTACCGCAAAGGAAGGCGTCTTTGACTTTTTATTCTTTCCGAAGTCCAGTATGATCCGCTACCTGACATCCTCATTTCACATGATGACTTTCAGACTTTCTAAAAAGTTGACAAATATTGGTCCGCGAAAACTTCTAAGCAAGCGAATTTCACGGATGTGATGCTCTGCGGCTTTAAGTGACTTTGCAACCCTGCTTCACCTGCAAGGGAGCAAAAAGCGCTGAATGTTCAGACAAACTCTAACCTTTAAAGCATATAAATCTCTGCCCACATGTTCTCACGGACGAGCAAACGCAGGTTGAGTTTGATAACAAAAACAAATTGGAGGAACATCTTGGTTGCGGGGAGCTTCTATCACCATGGTAACTATATGCAAATGAGGTGGGGTGGAATCCCACGCTTAGATTTATGCACCGGATTGAAATACAGCTCAAATAAAGCCATATATTCTTTGCCACGACATGAAGTAAACCTTTCTCTTTTTTTGTCAAATGCAATTTCGCATTTTTATATTTTGCCTTCCTACAGGTGATACGAGGATGCGGCTCTTGTGTTGTAATGGGAAAAAAAAGTTTGGCAATATTTGTATATTTTTATATACTTTATTTTTTATTAATTTCAGAATAAACATAACAGTTCTGTAGACAGTAGTAACAAATCAATGTATTAGAAATTATACAAGGGGACATACAACACAATATACAAAATAAAATATAAACCTTACATCATTGTAGGAAAATATATTGCCAAAGTGTCCATCCATGATTAACACAAATTACAAGGTTCCCCCTTCTTTGGAGCGGGCTTTTGTAGCGTTTATAAGGGCCCGGTAATAAGGTGGCTGCCAAAATGGATTTAAATTAAATAAAATAGAATATACTGTTGACATTCTCCCACAGCGCGAGTGTGAGTTTCACTTTCAATCAGACAATCGCTTATAGGAGAAGACAAGATGACAGCTCTCCTCAGAGTGATGAAAATGCTTTTCCTGCAAACGATTACGGCAATATGTAAGCAAGACAGCATTTAGAGACAGGAACATTCTCTTTCATGGAGGTGGGATCTTTCAGGGATCTTCTTTCTTTACTAACTATTATGTCGAGCAATCCCCGTTAGACAAAGTAAACACGCAATGAAAACACTTATTGAACTGTGGTCTTAAGTGAGGCCTGCCATGAAAAAGAACACTGTCTGTTCTGATTTGTTATCCTTATAATATATGGATGGAGGATAGGAGCTACTGATTTATCTGAAGCCATTCCGTTGAATTATTTTTTATGTCCACCACTCCAGTTATTAGGGACCGTTTGTCAGGTGGCCTGCGTGTCAGAACCCTTTTGAGTTGGCGTGATTGAAACACGACTGCCTTCTGCTGACCAAACTAAGTACTACAAGCAAAATAAACTCGCTTTGTAGAAAGTATAATAACATAATAACGGTGTAAGAACTTTGTAAGGCCAGATAAAAGGTGTAATAACAGAATAGTAACTTAAAATCTTCATATAAATTGTTCTTCTTTCTACTGTATTTTTTCAAAGTCATCCATGGTTTGATTCCTTCTGGATTTAACACAAAGTATAAACCACAATCAAAAGCAGGTGAGGTGACAAGCGATGAAAACAAAGTATGAAAGACATCTTACTACAGTCAAGGAGAACACGTGATCACATCATTTCTTTCCCACATAAAAGATCGGGCTGTCTTTAAGAAGTGTGCAGGATCTTTCACACCACTTTACCTAGTACAAACACGCTGATACGCATATTTCACTTCCTTTCAAGTTACGGGTCTTTGTAAGGGGTCAACCTCCCAAGTACTGCATAATTGATGCACTATATTACCTTACATCTTCACAGCCCTGGTCCCTGTTTGGAAACAAAGCTCTGACATTAACTATTCACCAGATGATTTTGAACAGAAAAATATAATGATTCTAGGTATGAGATCCAGTGACCGCTGGACCATGGGTCTGCCTCATCTGATCTCATGAGATCTGGCATCTGATTTCACACTGGTGAATAAGACATGTGCCGCATCTAATGGTTATATGTTCCCCATGGCTGTTATAACATGACAGAGGATTAGATTACCAGCCTTCTAATGGATTGTGTGTGTGTGTGTGTGTGTGTGTGTGTGTGTGTGTGTGTGTGCACGTGTGTGTGACAGTAACAACTGACACTCCAGGTAATGACTGCTGTGTTTACCATTTGTATGCTAACATACGATCGAGTTACAGTATTGTGCAAATATTCTGTCAGATGTTGGCTCGTATTGCTTGAAGAGTGCTTCGAGGTAGAGGTCTGCACTGGGATTGGGTCCCGCTGGGTCCCGCGGGACCCAACGCAAATCTCGCGGGAACGGGCGGTTTCAATTTAACTGCGGGCGGGAACGGGCGGCTAAAAAAAAATACTGCGGGTTTGTGCGGGATTGTAATAGCTAGCAGTGTTGGGCAGTAACGTCACTACAAGTAGCGGCGTTACTAGTTTAACTACATTTCTCAGTAGCGTGGTGGTAGCGTCGCTGTTTTCTGAATCAAATAGCTTTTAAGTAGCTTAGCTATTTTATTAACCAAGTAGTGCGGTAGCGTCCACATAAGCTACATTTTTACAAACATCTCTGAAACTCAGCGCAGCGGAGCTTTCTGCTGCGGTCTGAAGTAAAAGGAGGAGTCAGTGACGCTACCGCCATACAAGGCCATGTAGGTGGAGCTGACAGAAGCACTTCTGTATGACGGTAACATCACTGACCAATCCTTGGGCTGGCTAGGTCTCTGATGCAGGGGAATACGGACAAGCTAGCTTGCTTGAGTGAGTTACGTTACTTGGTGGAAAGATGGCAGAGGGTGAGGAGGACGTTGAGTTAGTTGCACATTGTCTTTAATGGTATAGTTCAAAATAAACATAATAGAGCAGTTTAGAGCAGATTTTTGTGTTCTGGTTTTGGAGCAGTGAGAGCGCAGTTTAATAATTGTTTAATAAACAATTGAATGTAACATTTTTGCCTACTTATTTGTCTGATTGACAGTTTTATTGAGCACTGAGATAGCTTTGTCTTGGGATGAAGTTGTTCTAATAAAAAGTTGTTCCATAAAAAAATAGCTTCGATGTAGTTAAACTACTTTTGCCATGTTGCTGTAGCTTAGCTTGCTACATTTCTCAGGGGGGTAGCTTCGGTGTAGTGAAGCTACATTTCATGCAGAGTAACTGGTAGCTTAGCTCACTACACTTTCCAAGTAGCTTGCCCAACACTGATAGCTAGGTACTACTGAGTCATGACTCAGTCAACCAACGAAGTAGAGCAGAACATTAAACAAGTTGTGTACACCATTAAAACTAAACAATGCAAGTCTGACAAGCGCTCTCAAAGCTAGCACGTTTCATCCTCAGTATTCCCGCATCTAGTTTAGTACATTTAGTGTCTGTGGGCGCATCTTGGAAGAGAGACGCACGAGAATGGGGCCGCAGTCGGTCAGCAACATTCTCTTCCTCCATAGCAATATTGGCAAGTGATTCGTTAAATTCATTTATTAACTTAGTTTATTTTAGGCTATGCTACTACTGTTTGAGCCACTCAGCCTCTCGTTGCCATTTGTTATTGAGGTCATAGGCTACATAAAGAGGCGTGTTGGCGGTGTTACTAGTAGGCTGACAATTTTCATATTTATATTGTGATTTGCAAAGCAGCCTGTTTTAGGTGCCATGTGATTATGCAAGGTTTATATAAAAGGTATTTTAATAAAACAAAGTTATATTTAAATGCGTGTTGCTTTGACTATTTATGTTCCCATTAAAACGATTGTATAGTAGCTCATTCAAACAGCCCTGTTGGTAAGAGCTTGCTAACTATATTGGAGACACATCGCGGGTCTGGGCGGGCACGTTGCGCACACTTTGCGGGAGCAGGCGGTAATGGTCAGAAATTCTGCGGGAGCGGGCGGGATTGGTCAGAAATTCAGCGGGAGCGGGCGGTAATGGTCAGAAATTCAGCGGGAGCGGGCGGGAGCGGGATGAAAAAAACAGTCCCGCGCTGTTCTCTACTTCGAGGTAATCACTTGTTGTATAAGCACACCATTAGTACTGTGTGTGGGACCGTTTATTACATGTTCACATGCACATGTTGCATGTACTGTGCAGCCATTTATATGAAGAGAAAACTTACACCATACACACATTACACCATACACCCTTTATGTATATATTTATGTATATACATAAATATATTTACATATATTTATGTATATATATATACAAGAAAACTGAATGAAGATTATGAAAGATTTGAGTTTGATGAAGTTTTATTTATTTAGACAAATGATAAGTCTGTCATGGCGCCTTGCCGATTATGAGGATGCTCATGAGGAAGACCATGACGAAGAAGATCCACATGAAGAACCTGTCCATCACCTTCGCAACTTTTTTCCACTCTGCCGCCTTGGCACACGTGGCCCGTTGTTCCCGGAAACAGTTGGCGATGTACTCCACGTTCCGCACCAGCTTGGCGTCCACCCCGGGCAGGCTGTTTCCATGGCTACAGAACACGCAGGGGCCGAAAGTAACTGTGGCGACCGTGACAGCAGCCGGCTTCTGGTCCTCAGGGCAACAAGGGGGGGCCTCCATGGAGCAAGCCCCCAGGGAAGAGCTGTTCCCGTTGGGCTGGAAGCCCTCGTACGTCACCGGCGGTGAGTGGAAGGTGTGGTTCTTCTCGTCCCGGGTGATGTGGTGTTGTTTGGGTTTAGCCCTAGGGTGGTGCTGGGGTTTGGGGGTCTGGGGTCGGGGCCGTTTGGTGGGAGAGCGCTCCTCTCGGCCGTCACTACCGCCTCCCGGTTTACCCTTGGCCTGGTGGGGAGGGCTGAGGTTCTGGAACTCGTCCCCGGCTAAGTGTGAGGAGGAGGACGAGGGAGAGGGGGAGGAGGCACAGTTCTCTCCCACTTCGTAGACAAAGAAGATCTTGGACATGTAGTCGATGATGAGGACCTTGGCCCAGTGAGGGACAGGCTTGGCCTCGGCACCGCAGAAGTGGATGTTCATGATGAAGATGGTGAGGGCAGTGGAGGCTGTGATCATCGTCATGGTAGCAATGTAGTACTTCCCTGGGAGAGGGAATGGAGGAGAGGAGGTGAGTGTGGCCTTTATGGCTCTTCTGATTTGTGTGTGTGTGTGTGTGTTTTGTGTTTGTGTGTGTGTGTGTTTTGTGTGTTTGTGTGTGTGTGTGTGTGTGTGTGTGCACGCCGTGTGAGAAAGCAAAAGGAAACAGAGAGACTGCATAAAGTGAGACTGTACGCTCTTAAAAGAGCCAGAGAGGCATTCACACCCTCCTTCCGATCAGATCAAAATCAGATCAGAATTACTTTATTGATCCCCAAGGGGAAACTCTTTAGTAACCACGGCACACAGTCTCATCAATGCACACGGGGGTGGGGGGAGGGCGTAGGGGTAAAGGAGTGCACACAGGGATAAAGGAATAGGGAATCAAATTAAATAAATGCACACAGTAGGTAAAAGGCTTGGAGTAAAATAAGAGTGCTAGGATACGGTATATACAGATCGGGGGGGGGGGGGGGGGGGGAGAGATAAAATAAACAATCTGGTAGGAGTTGAAATGTATTCTATACACAAATATCCATCCAATATGGGTTTTGTATGGTACAGAATATACAATTGTACACAGGCTGCATACATTGCAGAGATGCAGTGGTCAATGTCCAGTCTAATGACTTCCCTCCCTTCCCTCCCTCCCTCCCTCCCTCCCTCCCTCCCTCCCTCCCTCCCTCCCTCCCTCCCTCCCTCCCTCCCTCCCTCCCTCTCTCTTTCTCTTTACACTCTCTCTCTATCCCTCACTCACTCTCTCTTTTTACCCTCCCTCCTCCCCTCCCTCCTCCCCCCACTCCTTCCCTCCCTCCCTTGCTCTCTCTCACTCTCTCTCTTTTTACCCTCCCTCCTCCCCCCACTCCTTCCCTCCCTCCCTCCCTCGCTCTCTCCCTCTCTCTTTCTCTTTACACTCTCTCTCTATCCCTCACTCACTCTCTCTCTTTTTACTCTCCCTCCCTCCACCCCTCCCTCCTTCCCTCTCTCCTTCCCTCCCTCCACCCCTCCCTCCTTCCCTCCCTCCACCCCTCCCTCCTTCACTCCCTCCCTCACCTATGAGCGGCACGCTCTCGGAGGGCGGCATGCTCTCGGCCACCATCAGCTGGAACACGGTGAGAGCCAGCAGCACGGTGACGCCCAGCGACACCTTCTCCCCGGAGTCGGCTGGCAGGTAGAAGCCCAGCGGGGCCAGGAAGGAGATGAGGAAGCAGGGGAGGAGCAGGTTGAAGATGTAGAAGGAGGAGCGTCTCTGGAGGAGCACGGTGTAGGTGATGTCGGGGTAGGGGTCGGAACAGCAGCCGTACATGATGACGTTCTTGGTGGCCGGCATGCCGTGACACTCCCACTCCACGTTCTCCACGAAGTCGGACAGGTCGCCGCTGTCCATCCCCATGGCGATGTCCACCTGGGGGAAGCAGGAGGAGGAAGAGGAGGAGATGGGAAGGGCGGGCAGGGGGAGAGCGAGAGGGAGACCGTTTGAGAACGTGAGAGGCCAAAGGAAAAAAGCGTTTAGTGTGGTTTTGAACCACAGAAGTCTATTTCAGCAACACAAACTCTCTCTCCAGCTCACACAGACAAACACAGGGTCTCCGATAGCATGATGACATCACCGCCCAGTTAAGTGTCTGTCTGCGGTGAAAGAGAGGGAGTGAGTATGTCTCCTCCTCTTTCAGGGCGCCCAGGTCAGTTACCCTGTTGCACTGACAATAGGGCACTTAAAGGGTATATGTACTTGTACTTGAGAGTGTGTTTTTCTGAGGTGCTGTGTGCATAGGTACTTGTGTGTGTGTGTTTGTGTTTTTGGCTGTGCGATATGTAGACTGTCATCAGTTCAACTTGGTGACAGGGTGAACACTTGTGCGTCTGTGTTTGTGTGTGTATGTTAGCGTAACCTGGTTGCCATTGTAGGTCCAGGAGCCAAAGGTGAGGTTACACTCCTGACTGTCGAAGGGGAAGTAGGACACGTCCACCACGCAGGAGCTCTTGGTGATGGCGGGGGCGTCCCAGGTGATCTCCCCGTTGTACCTCAGCACCACGTTGGTGTCCATGGGCCCCGAGAAGTCATCGTCAGCCCTGGGGAACATGCGGCCACACTAGTAATCCGAGGCTCCCTGGTTCGAACCCCAGCCTTGTCAACATAATAATAACGATACCTCATTTGGCAGACGGTTTTATCCAAAGCAACTTACAGTAAGTACAGGGACATTCACCCAGAGGCAAGTAGGGTGAAGTGCCTTGCCCAAGGACACAACATCACATAGCCACAGTCAGAACTCACAGCCTTCTGCCACAGCAGCCTGACGTTGTGTCCTTGGGCAAGGCACTTCGCCCTAATGCCTCTGCTGCTAAATGATTAAATGGAAATAAAATGCGGGTGTGTTTGTGTGACGTATTGGCGTACTTGTTATAGAGGACCAGGTCGGGCCGCCACACGAGGCTGCTGGGAATGCGGATGACCTCCAGGCCATCGTAGTCCTCCTTGTCCCATTTCAGATAGGTATCATGCCAGGTCTGCCTGATCCACAGGTACGCTATCAGAACCTGGTTCCTCTCATCCTAGACACACACACATATACACACACACACACAAAAGTGACATTCAAGTGACACAACAGTAACAAATGTGGAAATAAAGGTGACATATAGACACATAAACAGGTGACATTCAGGTGGCATACAGGCATACGGGTGTGCTGTATGAAAATGTTATTCATCAACATATTCCCTTTGTCTGCATAATCACGCTGCGATCATTAAGGACGAGTGAAAAGAATATTCATGTCAGTTGAAAGCAATCTACTATAACGGATAATTAATCAAGTATATATAGATTTCCGCTAAATGACTATCCAAATGAAGGTGTTATATTTCAAACCCAACACCCCCGCCCCCCCAAACACCCCCCACTCCCACAGACTCACACACGCACATTGACTCAGTATTTGTTTTTCAATCCGTCTTACTCCCTCTGTCGCACAAACAGACCCTCATTAGTGTTTAGCATTACGCGGTAAGACATTTATCAGACTAAATGTCAGTCTAACTGAAACCCAACTCCTGCTGCCAATATCGGGTGGATGAAGAGGAGGAGGGATGGAGGGGGAGAGGCTAGTGTGCTAGCAGAGCCTGACATGGCTTCACCACAAGGCAGGGAACCAAGGAGACCGCGATCCCCCTGGCAACAGGACACTGAAGCACACACATAATGTAATAATAAAGTCATTCTGATGTACAAAAACTGTTTCATCTTTTGTCTACTTTATATTCCTTGTAACTCCCTCCATCTCTTTCTCTCTCTCTCACTCGCATACACAGGAATGAATTGGAGGTTGACAGTGCAGTGAACCTGAGCAGAAATGGGAGCTCTCTCAGTAACAGTAGGCCAGTACAGTAGGAGGTCTACTGCTGCTGGCTGTCACACACACACATCAGCACTGGAACCATCACTGACTTCTGGGATGCTTCACCCTGGGTTTCAGCTGTTGACCATGTATGGGCATCAGGAAAGTCCTTAATGACCTTCAGACACGCATATAAACATGACTAAACAACACGACCAGTACAAAACTACAACTCTCCAGCGAGGGAGATGCCGCTGGGCCAACGCAAAGCAACGTCCATCTAATGCCAGAATGCATCCAATGTATTTTTTATTCATTATAGAAAGTATGTTATGGAGCAAAATTTTTTAATTTATTAATCAAATTTAAACAAACACATTTTTTTCTAGTTGTTTCTGTAAAAGCTGAACAGACTGTCATGCTAGAGATACCTGTTACTGTTCTGTGACCCTGCATGCAATCTTTTTTCAATCCTGCTTTATTGTTCGCAATCGTTGTGTTATGCTTTTATAGTTCTTCCGTCGGCACTTATTGGTTCTCACGATGTATGTTTCACGATCTAAAAGCCCACTGTGTTCGGGGTCTATCACGTTGCTATGCTGTGACCAATGCTCTTTTGTAAAATCTCTCTCTTGTAAGTCGCTTTGGATAAAAGCGTCTGATAAATAAATACATGTGAATAAAGGGGGGGGGGGAGTGAGAGAGAGAGAGATGTCTCATGGGGACCCACCATGTCTTTGATTTGGGACAGGGTTATCTGCAGCGTGACGTTGAGGGCCTTGTCCGTGTCTTCTACCGGCCGCAGGGCGCTGGAGTAGTTCTCCATCAGGTCGTTGAGCAGCTGCTGGGCGTAGCGGCCCTGTGCTGAGTGGGCCACTAGGTAACAAAGACCGCAGAACACCTACACATCATTACCAAGCATCACTGCAGTATATGTGTGCACGGTTATATTTAGTATATACTTTTTTATGTAGTGTTAACTGATGGGGAGTTAGGTGGCTCAGTGGGTTAAGGCGTTGGGCGATTCCCAGCTGTGGCTAGATGTGGTGTCCTTCGGCAAGGCACTTCACCCTACTTGCCTCAGGGGGTTTGTCCCTGTACTTGCTGTAAATCGATTTGGATAAGCGTCTGCTAAATGGATATTTAATTTATTTTATATTTAACTGATGTGTGCGCTGATGGGTTCGCTCATTAGAGTGGGCGCATACATGCCATTTGTGCATTAATTGTGTGTTATCAACGACAACAAAAAATTAAATTAAATAAAACATGATATACATTTCCAACAAGATAATGTGCAATGAATGTCGCGAGATTTCCGTCAAACATTGGAAGTTCAAGACAAGTTCGACACCAGTTCCAGTTGTTGCGCTTACCTTCAATCAACAGCATCGCAAAGCACAAGAGCTGGACTAATCTGCGCATTTTCAAACAAAGCGTCCCGACAAAACGATGGGGAAATTCCAGCGACACAAACGAGCGCGCCTTGGATTCATTCCCATCTGGTTTACATGACTTCCCGTTCAACCCCAATTGAACTCCGTTGCTGATTGCGGGACGCTCATTTCCGTTCGTCCTTGCCGCACTCGGGACAGCCGCAGACTTGTTGGCAGAGGCAGAGGCTGGGTGCCCGTTCATATACGCAATAGGACCCCGGCTATCACGTAGCCAAAGCGCGGACCCGACGGAAACCAGATGCGTCCCGGTCCGTCCGCACGTTCCGGAGTTCTATTCAGCTGTCAATCAAACGCGTGGCAGGTGGGCTCGCGCGGGCAGCATAGGAGCGATCATGCACAGGAGATACAATTTATCGCCACATTTATGGATCAGTGAGCGGTTTACTGTTTTGAAATAAGAGCATGCATATCAAGTTCAGTCTTATGGAAGCAAATCAGTGACGTAATGTTTGGCGTTTTAAAAGTCGTCGAAGGCTTAATGTTGATAGTACCACTCAATATGTGTTGATTTTGAATTTTAGAATTTTAATATGAATTTATTTATAGTGTCAGAAAATCATTCAGATAAAAGTTTTAAGTGAAAGGTTCAGAAATTCAGGTTGCTCAAAGTCAAATTGTAAGATTCTGATTCTGAAAATTAAATTTCTAGTTTCAGAAATTCAAATATAACATCATTCAAGACGCTCAAATTCGAATGGTGAAATTCCCAAACAAAAAATTTGAGCCAAAAAAATACAGACAGCAACATCCAGTTTACCAAGGTATTACCAAGGTATTGCTTACCTCAGACTGGACCTTCTCTCCTCCGAACCCAGGCTGTGATTGTATGAATGATCAGCATGTATGCATGTCTGCCTGCAGCTGGGCCCTGAGGAGAGGTCTAAAGTCGACCCCTCTTCCAAGTGAAATGGTTTAATCCCATCCAGGCTCGATTGCTTCACCTATCTTTGGAATTCCAGATGTTGGAATCAAAGTACATAGTGGTCCAACCCCCCTCCCAAAAAATCACTGTAGCCTATCCATTCTTTCCACATAAGGTTGATTCACAGAGCAAGGTGGCCTGCTGCCAGTGAGATAGGCAGGGTAGAGCGGTATAAAACGAGCTTTTGTCACTCGGGGTATCTAGGGGAAAAGCCTGATGCTGGGCTAGCCTGCAGCTCGATAACAGGTGTCGCTCTGGCACGAGGCAGCAGGAGGACAACCTGTAAGGGGCCCCAAAGGACCAATCGGGGCGCCACCAAGCCAGGGGCCCAGGAAACGAACAAAACATGACGAGAAACGTATCGAGTGCCGGAAGAAGACGTTGGCTCACGAAAGCGTCCGTGCACACATGCCTACACACACCACTTTCTAAATGTGTATATTGTACATGGGGGGCCAGCACAGCACACAGCCTACCTCCCAGCGGAAGCATAAGACTGTCCAGGCTGCAATATGTTGAAGAGAGCTATGCCAAGGCCTTTCCTGTAATAAAGATGGAGAGTTTTTCTAGCGAAGCTGGCTCAAGCACAACACGCTGCCTGACCTACCATCTGTCTCTGTCCCTCCCTATTCTCTCACCTCGCTGGATAAAGCTCTGCGGTTAGGACAAATGTAGAAATACCGTGCCCACAGCCCATCGATCAGTACGTGAGCTTGTCCTTAATCGTTAGCCTGTGGAAGGAATTGTTATATTTAAATAGGGTTGTTGTTAATGCAACAATCTTAATCAATCCTAATATTTCGTGCATGCATCGTCGTTAATTTGCCTGTTCCGCTTTCTTTGCATGAATCCCTGTAGTTAGTTACCCACAGCCTCATGAATTTAGATCTTCACTCTATATCTTTCTCTCCCACATACACATGCACCATCACTCTGCATAAGATATCTTTTCAAATGCTCTATCTTGCAATATCTCAAACTTATTATGCCGGTGTATGTAATAGGTCTATTAATAAATTAGGAACGATTACAAAACAAAACTTACAAAACTTATTTTACACAGACTTTAATAGCTTTATTTACAGATGAATTCTTTTTTGACAGTTTATTCTCTGTTGGCGTAGTACAGTGGATGCAATATTTTTCAAACCTTTTTCCCCCCAGTCTCATTTCTGCTTCAGTTGCGTAAATCTGTGAACAGTAACGTAAGAGAGCGTAACTGTTTGGATTTATTTCTTTTAAAAACAGGAATCCAAATGGAATTCCGGTGGGAAGAAAGAATCAAAAGGGGGTGGGGGGTGGGGGGGGGTGGCAGGAGGGGTTGAAGAGGAGAAAGTGGAAGTAGTAGCCATGAAAGAGGACGCAGGAAGATGGGAGGATACCTGTAGGTTGGGAGGGGGCTACCTGGACATTACGTGGGTGTGGCTACTGCAAGGTGACAGCTGTGATGCAAGACGTGCTTACAAAAGGTATGAAATGTCCAAAAATCTTTGCCTGGCATCAGTCCCACCATCCGTGATGTAAAAAACAAAACAAAAATGGAGGCAAAGAAAGCTACGCTGTGAGGCGGACACAAACAAAAAAGAGAGCAGGGTGGCAATGGCACTTGGCTCGAGGGGGGGGGGGGGGGGGGTCAGACATCTTACTTAGGAGAATGTTGAATGACAGGTTGTGGTAAAGACTAAAGAGAGAGAGAGATATAGAGAGAGGGGGGGAGAGAGAGACCGAAAAAGAAAGAACAAGAGAAAAGAAAAAGAGGAGCTGAGGAAGGAGCGCGATGCAGAACAGAGGTGGCAGATGAGGTGGCGGATGAGGACGTGTAACGATGCAGAGGAGAGGCCGCGGACGGCTGTATGGAACGGAAGTGTAGAAGGGGAGAGTCCGCCACAAGGCGCAGGGATCAGGGGTGAGGGGAGACGGCAGAGAGGTGGGGGGGGGGGAGAGGATGTGTGGATGTCAAGTCAAACAGAGGACAGATGGTGTGGTGGGGGGGTAAATTGGGCAGTCCTGGGAGGGAGAGAGGGGAGTGGGGGCAAAGGTTGGAGATTCAGTTGCTGAGCAGTAGCTCTGTCGCGGTCTCCACATCCCAAGATTTCGACGACAATGCCACTATTACTGCATTCTGTGGACAGACAGAGAACAAAGCCTCATTTTACCCATCATAACAACCAATAACTTAACCCATGGATATACACAGCATCACAACAAATACAATCTCACAGGTTGGTATGCATTCAAAAGCTTAATAACTCTATAGAAAATCTTTCAAATAACTAACACTGGCAACAGTGTGTGGGTTGTCTTAGATAATAGCCCATTGTTTCTAACATGCTAGACCAGAGCAATCAAGTAATTATACAAAAAAGAAACATATTTTGGAATCATGCAGTTGCCTCATGTATCTAGATTCGAAAGACACTTGAGGGAAAAAGTATGTTAACAACAGTGGTCCCCAACCCTGGTCCTCAGGTCCCACTGTCCTGCATGTGTTAGATCAGAGGTGGGCAATTACGGTCCTCGAGAGCCGCTGTCCTGAAGGTTTTAGATGTGTCCCTGCTCTGGCACACCTGATTCAAATGAATGGGTTGTTATCGAACTCTGTGGAAGCCTGATAATGACCCTTCATTAGAATCAGGTGTACTGGAGCAGGGAATTATCTAAAACCTTCAGGACAGCGGCCCTCAAGGACCGGAATTCCTCACCCCCGTTTTAGATGTTTCCCTGCTCCAACACATCTGATTCAAATGAATAGGTCATTATGAAGCTTAGCAGAAGCCTGATAATGACCCTTTATTTGAATCAGGTGTGGGAAGGGGGAAACATCTAAAACATGCAGGACGGTGAGGCCCTGAGGACCAGGGTTGGGAACCGCTGCTTTAGAAAGTGTTAGACACGCTCCTACTCACTTTGTCAAAGCCCATGGCACAGAGTTTATCTATTTTGCGGGTGTACTCCGGGCTAGACGCAGGGGCGCCAGCGTACACATGGGACCAGAGGCGAGCCGTCTGTTTGAACATCTCTGGGTTCTGCTTATACTGAGAGAGGGGGAAAGAGAGAGAGAGAGAGCCAGGCAGGGGGAAGACAGTGACAGACAGACAAGCAGAAGAAAGAGGAGACCGGGAGAGAAAAACAGAGGAGAGAAAGAGACAGATGGAGGAAGTTCGGGAGGGGGGGTAGAGAGAGAGAGAATCAAGAGAGAAGAAGCAGGGAATGTCATTGGTTGAAATCCCAGCGGGACAAAAAGCCTGCGCCCTATCAGGCTCAGCATAGCAGTGACAAAGATAAAGCAACCGAGTGGGATCAAAGATGAACGACAGAGAGCCGACTAGTCACACATGTAGTGAAAGGCAGAAGCTTGATGAGTCATAAATGTGTACACAAATGGGTAAACACCCCCCCCCCCCCCCCCCCCCCCCCCCCCCCCCCCCCCCACGCAGACACACTTCCTCTAACCTGATTGGCCACCACAGCATCCTGTGGGTCGTCTGGTTCGGCAGCTGCCAATAAGGCTTGTAGTGACAGGAGCACCGTCCGAAGCGTCATGGCTGCCGCCCTGCAACGCAGAAGCAGACATGATCGTGTCACTCTGACCCCCTAGTTTCTTTCCATTTGATGTTCACTAGTCTGGACTGGATGTCATTGGATAAAGTGCAAGCTAGGTGTGAGCAAACATGGAAAAGGGTCAAATCAGCATACTGAACATGAAGTCAGGCCCTCTATGACTAGGTTTGGTATGACTTACCACTGGTCTTTCAGAATGTCCAGACATATTGCACCTGTGACTGAGCTGATGTTGGGATGCCAGATCTTGGTGATAAATCGAACCTGGAAAAGTACATAAATTATCATTTATCATTAGACTGGATTAGATATAATTGATATATGATCTGTAGACAGAAAATGTATATTCTATCATGTTTACCCACCTTAGGAGGATTGAATGGATATGTCTCTGGAATTTTTATTTCTAGCTGGTACCTACCACCTGCACACACAAATAAAGAAGAGACACGTAAAGACCTGACTTCTTGTCTAGAAATCCAAAGTTAGAACTAAACACAAACACAAAGTATTTATGCAGCATGTGCAGTCTACAGCTACTGCTTTCTATTTTTCATCCTGCAGTCATCTATCCATCCCAAGAACAGCATGCCCCTACAGAGGGGTGTGGTCCCAGGGTAGGTCAACTGTATCCTGACCAGCCTCTGGAGCTGTGGTCCCAGGGCAGGTCAACTGTATTCTGACCAGTCTCTGGAGCTGTGGTCCCAGGGCAGGTCAACTGTATTCTGACCAGCCTCTGGAGCTGTGGTCCCAGGGCAGATCAACTGTATCCAGACCAGCCTCTGGGGCTGTGGTACCTGGGCAGGTCAACTCTATCCCCGCCTGGTAGTCTTACCTTCATACGGTGTGTCAGGTGGCCCTGCGATCTCCCCCTTCAGCTCTGTGAAATTCTCATCCACCAGGTCCACCTTGATCTGGTTTTTGCTTGTCTGTCAGAGTAGAAGAAACATAAAGTGAAATGAAAAACCCATGACGTGCGTAAATGCAGGGAGCTGGCCATCTCATTCAAAGGTAGAAATCATTTCCATGCTACACACACATTAAAGCCAACAGCTTTAAAACTGGGTTCTGAACACTTGTAAGCTAATGTTTCAGCAGGGAACAGTCCAGGTTGTTAGCTAACTAACACTATCAGTCGTTCTCATTCCATGATGCGCTGTCAGCCTAGATTTATCCACCTGATGGACAAGTAACACTAAAACAGCCACAGGTAACACTAAAACAGCCAATGCGGCATAAGTTGACACGACTGATTGTAGCCACACAGGGAGGCAATATAGCTTAAGAGTGAAAGTTAGCGACAGACACCGCAGACTAGCATGACAACACTGACAACATCGAAGCTAGACTGTGTTGGCCAGTAAGTTAGCTTAACGGCATTGCCGTTGGTATGTCATACTCGGCGAGTACCGATTTAAAAACATGCAAATCAAATAGTATTCCTATTCTTGCCTATTTAATTTCCCAGACAGCAAATTTGCTTATAATACATCTCAGCTTTGCTTTATAAATGAATGGAATCCGGCCTGGCTACAGACTCTGGGGGATTTCCTGTACTAAGACGAGTCTCGGGCAAGGCTAGCTGCGCTAGCACTAGGAGCTAACGGCTAAGCTAATAACAGCGCTAGGAGCTAACGGCTAGGCTAATGCTAGCGCATTCATACGGCCAAAATGCTACAGGAAATGACGCGCTCGCAGTGAAAAGACAGGGATGCTCGACTAGCTACTAGCTAGTTAGCATGGCGCTAGCTAAGGTTACTGATAACAGGAGCCGCATAGCAAAACAAGTAACGCCGTGCTGCAAAAACAGACAGCTGGTTTAGCCGGTGTTAGCTAACGGCAAGCTACGAACCACAACAGCAAATGCTTAATAAGCGCAATGTCTTTGTTTCGTTTAGCCTTTAAGCATGACTAAGTAAATGATCATTGTCTGGTTTTCAAACACAAGCTCGCTTAGCTACAAAAACATGAGTTTCCAGGTCCTTCGTTCACCCGAGCTACCGATTACGAAACGACACAACCCACCTCCTCGCTTTTGAGAACCTCTTTGAATTCCCGTTTTATCCTTTGAACCGCGATGTTGGCCATGGTTCCGCCGCGTTTCGGTCGGAAGGAGAACCAGATCTTCCTCTTGCCCAGGCCTCACTTGGCTTAGCCTTCCTTTCTAACACCAGCAAATTCGTGATCGCTCTGCTGCTCTCTGGCACTTTCCCTCTCCGTCTCCAGCCGATCACAGCTATGCCTGGCTGGAAGTGTCTGGGTCCGTGCAAAAACAACAACAACAGTTAACGTGAGCCCTAAACGGAACCTACAACATCAAACTGTACACCGGAAAAGAGATCGAGCATGGGTCTTGTCTCGTAATAACGTCGCAATTTTCGAAGCTGACAATCGGTGGTGGTCCAAGAAACATTTTAATAGCAACAGCATGCAATCTGACAAGCAGGTCATGTGATTTCCACTGCTGTCTCCTACGCTGGATGCCATTGGTTGATGCCATGGCTCAGCATGACCTTTCTCGGACAACTATGCCTTCATAAACATACTCAGGCATAGTACATAGATATGTTGAAAAATGTGATCTGCTTTGTCTCGCTCATGACACTTTAGCGCAAGGTAGTGAATGGGAATCAGGTGGCTGAGCAGTTAGGGAAATGGCCTGGTAATCATAAGGTTGTGGGTTAGAATCCTGGCAGATCCAACATGATTATGTGTTCTAATGCAAGGCAACTTCACCCTACTTGCCTCAAGGGAATGTCCCTGTATCTGTCTTTAAAGTTGCACTGGATAAGAGCGTCTGCTAAATGACTAAATCTAAATGTAAGGTTATACTAAATGTTAGTGTAAGTCATGTGTCACTACTGTGCAATCTATCGCTACAAAACCCTACTTGGGGGAGAGTCGGGTCCAAAGAGATCAAAGTAGACGACCTATCTATATCATTTATCCAAGGATCTTTAGAGAATGCCTATTGCGTGTGTATGTCTTAAACCATTAAGCCAAGAGGAAGTCATATTCATCATGCTACTCTGTAATTTTCAATGTAGGTTTTAAGGGCACTGGTTTTCCATAGAAAAAGGCGTAATTAAAGTTCAATCGCTATGTAAGATTCAAAAGGGCTTCTTACATTTATATCTCCAAATACTAACAAAACAAAATCATTGTTTCAGACTCAGAATACTTTATTAATCCCCAAGGGGAAACTCCTCAGGAACATTCTTTTTTTGACCACAAACATTTACATTTATTCTTTTAGCAGACGCTTTTATCCAAAGCGATTTATACTGAACTTGAAAATGAGCATATAAAACGCTTCCAGGATGAGAGAATTTGAATTTTATGTTCTCTCGATTTCAGAAAGGCAGTGTATGGCCTGGACATGTCCAGCCTGAGCCTCCATAACAACTCGGAAAGCAATGGCATTTATTCTGTATGGATACAAGTTCTTTATTTAAATGCATTTAATTACAGAAAACATATAGTTGTAAGATACATAACTGCAAGTCATTTTGTGTTCAGATTAGGAACGCTTACAGGGAAATACATTTCTTTAGGCAGCACTGTACTGCTCCAGTTTTTCCACCAGAGTGCGACATACTTTCATAGCATAGTACTTTTAGCTGATCGACACAGCGGCCTTCTGTAGCATGGTTTTTTTTTTCGTCATCCAGCGAAAACAGGGTAAGGAATGTGTGGCAGGTAATGGTGTGTCAGTGTGCTTGGTACAGTTAGTCTTGGTGTCCCTAAGTACCAAGTACATTTGGGAAGATGTGTGAATATATTCGTCTTCATATTCAGTTCATGCAAATACACAAGCATATTTCTTGTATTGACACTGACAGGGCAAGCCTTGTATTAGAAACTATTTTAGTGAGGGCACTATTTCATTTTTTCAACGTAGGTTTATGTACATGCGAACACTGCACATTAAGTTTTTTTCTGTCATTTGGTAGATCCATTGCCTGTGGGTCAGAAACTTGTATGTCTGTGTCCCAGCTTCTTTAATTTTCAGAGACACTATTTTTTACTTTGGTCTTAACTGCACCTGCTGCCACTGTCTGTCATCAAGGTGAGACAAGAGCAAAGTGACTCAAAGTCTGTTTGTGTGTATGCGTCTGCCTGCCTGTCTGCCTGTCTGCCTGTCTGTCTGCTTGTCTGTTATGGATGTCTTATCTCACACACAATAATCACCAGACACTGCGGTTTAACAGTACCTCCATCCCTTCCTCAATCAACTCCCATTTTACATTCCCCCACCAAACAGTCTGTAGCCTCAAAGATGTCCTAGAGACAGCGAAGAACCCATTGGAGAAACTGGCCATTTTTTAAAAAAAATTACATTTCCAGGTGATATTGCAGCCGTGAATGGAGCCAAGTGGAATCCGTAATCTAATGCCTGCGATCAATCTTTAGAAATGTGCATTACACACATCAGCGGGTCATAGTTTATGAGAGACAGACGCTGTAGCGGTGTTGACTAAATATCAATTTTGTTAATAATGGTATGGAGTTGTTTCAATTGACGTGTTTTAGTAAGCTATTTAACCTCAGCAACCTATTTGACATCTACAGGATCCTTTAGGAACGTTGGTTCAATTGAATGTAAACATTTCTAGAGAGTTCAGACTAATCACTCTCTCTGTTGCAGGTTAGGAGAGTAGGGGAGGTCTGTTAATGACGCGTTGAAAGACTCCTCAGCATTACGTCCTCTTTTATCATAACGCTTCCAAAATCGAACTAACAATATGTCCGCCTATGTTGAGCTCACATCCAGCACTGACTGAAACTAGATGCGCATGTACAGGTGACAGAGCGCATAGATATCAAATGATGTAGAAACGCCTGACAGGGATCAGAAGAAACCTTGATCTAACCGCTAACAGCTGTACTGTCTCTCTCTTGTCGTCCATCCACAGCTGATCTCCGATCCTATTGGCTGACACGGGCGAGGGTAGCGTGCAGCCCAGGGACCAGAAACACGTTGGAGTCTTATCATTACTGATAACCAGAGGGCTTTAGAGAGAAGACCTTCAAGGAGATGCGATTCTTATGGAATGTAGCCTAACCTGATTTGCGCGATCCTAAAGTGCACTGAAGCGTGTGAATTGAATGTGACAGGCGTTGTTGATGTTGTTTTTTTTATTATATATATTTATTTATTTAAAGAAGCACTGCATGAAGTGGACAGTATGGTCACAGTTGTGCCATGTGTTGATACGTAATGGTCTCCGCATGGATGGTAGTGTCCATGAAGTGTGTATGGCGTAGGCCCCTTCTGTGTATGTGAATGTGTGTCTTTGTATGTATGTGTGTGTGTGCAATCAGACAAGAATAAAATTAAGGTCATTCGCACCAGAGTTGTTCAGGTTAAGCACAGATATCTGGCTTGTGTTGGACAGCCTCCCATTGGCTACGCGACCCTCACACGGAAGAGAAGGGCAGTAGAGAAGATCTATAAACATTTATTCATTTAGCAGACATTTATCCATTTGGCAGACACCTTTATCCATAAACTCTTCCCCTTTAAAGAAGGACAACCAAGAACATGTTGTATACTCCTGGACGGTCGCCAGTTTGTCTTTCTAATGAATTTAAACTGAAACTACAAGGCCTCTGCTTACAACAATGACTCCAAGCAGGGGCGTCGTTAGCCCGGTTTTAGGGGGGGGCTAAAGCCCCCCTAAAATGTTCTTCAGCCCCCCCCAAATAATGATTGGGATTTTTGTATTATTATTTTTTACTATAGTTTTACACATGGACAAGTTATTTCTAACATATTACAAGCAAATATACTGAGAAAAATCACACTCTTTCTGATTGAACCAATCTATGAACTGTCTGAAATAATGGATATCCGCAGCCCCAAATGAGTCCAAAAATAATTCCACATCCTTAGGGGCTAAGCCCCCCCCCCTTTATTTCAATCCTAGAAACGCCCCTGACTCCAAGTATCTGAATGTCCCAGACTCATAATCCAAATGGACATCGGCAGATGACTTTAATTCCTGGGGGATTATCTACAATTTGCACTGTATCAACTCATGTCTGCATAGAGAGTGCGTGAGAGAGAGAGAGAGAGAGAGAGAGAGAGAGAGAGAGAGAGAGAGAGAGAGAGAAAAAAAGGAATGCGTGAGATGAGGAGAGAGCCGAGGATGGCCTGACCTGACTCTCCCCCCCTGCTGTTGAGGGTAATGGTGGAGGACACAGCATTAGCATGTGCATTTAGCGTCCTGCCGAGACCACAGATTGAGATTATCCCAGGTCACTTACCAGCAGCGTGCGACTGGACGGGCACCCTGCTCACATCACTTGCCAACCGAGACGCCGAGGCACCAAAACTAGCTTGAAGCCTTTATCCGAACTGCAGTTTGAGTCAATTCAAACAGTGTCTGACACCTGCATGTTTTCATTTCAAATCATCCCACAGATGCTGAGTGCCATCCATGACGAGATGGCCTTCCTGTTTTTTTTGGTGTTGATCTCTTAACTTTTCTGTACAAGTCATCAGCCTCTGCAAAACCTGCTAACATCTACCAACTCGAGGAGCAAAATAACTTTTATTGTTTTGAACACAAGGCTCTGCATATCAGAGGAGGACCAGAGCGTGCACATTTACAGCATCTTACTGTAACACATGAGGCTTAAAACTCACTTATTTAGATCATTTAATGGCACTTTGGAATAGTATGGCACTTCACATCATCTAATGTTGTTTAGAGCTATTTGTTGGTCCCCATATGGTGACTTTCCAGTGTTGTTTGTTGTATCTCTTGCTTTATGTTCACAATCGTTGTGTTACGCATTTATAGTTCTTCCCTTGGCACTTATTGGTTCTCATGATGTATGATTCACGATCTAAAAAAACCCCACTGTGGTCTATCACGTTAGTATGCTTAATGACTGATGCTCTTTGTAAAAGCTCTCTCTTGTAAGTCGCTTTGGATAAAAGCGTCTGCTAAATGAATAAATGAATCTTCTAATCTTTTACCCCACACCCTTACCCTTGTGTGCTTTGCGAGACTGTGCGCCGTTGATACAAAGGAGTTTCCCTCGGGATCAATAAAGTAATCTGAATCTGAATCTGAATAAATGTAAACGTAAATATGTGGACTGCGGATGAACTAGGCTTTGGCGTGCCGTTTACTGTGAATGTGTTGATGTTTTCTGTCATTTTACCCTTCCCCTCCTTCTGAGCCTCCGGGGTCATCGGGTTTGGAGTGCCCGATCTGACGTCAAACAGCCCAGATTCACACGCTGGGTCAACCGCTGCCTCACGGGCAGACCTCCAGCCTGCTCAGGGCAGCGGAACTGAGAGGGAGCAGCAGGTAAGGGAGGTGGTGGGTGGGGGAGGGGTTGTGTGGGGGTGTAGGGGCGCGGTGTTGTGCCTTGTGAATAAGGCACCAATATATTCCTGCCCCCAATAGGAGCTTTTAGGTCTTCAGGTCTTGACATCTGCTTTAATGACTTCGATCATTGGCAATGCAATTGCTTTAGTCTCCCATTATCCCATATCCAACTCCCATTACATTCCCAATCCCAAAATGTTCCAATGAAGGAAAAAATAAACTTGTTTCTGTTCAAATCATTTGCATATCACCAAGCTGCACAGTTCCCATATTGCAGACAACATTAGTTTTGGTACAGTGATCTGGGCAATTTGCACATTGGTGTCAGTGTGTGGGTGTGTGTTTGTGCATCTGTATGTTTGTGTGCGTATGGCTGTGCGTCTGCATTCAACGGTCTGTGTGTTTGTGTGTGTAATTGACTGCAAGGGACTGGATGTTTGTGTGTCGCTATGTGTCTGCATGTGTGTGTCTGTGTGTATGTATCTTCTTGTCTGTAATTGTGTGTGTGTGTGTGTGCGTGTGTGTGAGCGTGTGCGATGTTCCCCTGGAAGCCTCTTGCTGTGAGGAAAGTGTTTGCCAGGCAGCGCAACGTGCTGGAGCCTAAAACGCACTCTGTTCCAAACAGACGGGGGCCACAGTCACAGGAAGTGATGTCGTTACATTCTGCATCCAGACGGGAAAGAAGGATTCTTTCATCGTCTCTCATTTAGAAGAGGCATAGTAGTGAAGGGAAGTTTTAAATGTGTATGCTTCCTGAATCCTGGACTTCCTGCACTATAATCTCTCAAGGTGAGCAAGGGCAAGTTTCAGGCAGCATATTAAACACAGACACACTCGCAATGTGTGTCCTGCCACCATCTTTTTCATAAAGCATATCTGCCAGCCCAGCATTCTAAGGTTTCTGCCATATCAGACATTGAAATATAATGGAATTCCACAGAGTTCATGTGTGATTTCCTGGTTTCAGCCAGGTTTTCCCCTATCTTCTCTAGCTGCACAGTCTTGCACCTAACCTGGGGTGTGGGAGACCACAGTCTAACACAGTCAGCTCGGAACTTCATCCTGTAGGCAATACATTCATTGATTTATACCATGAGATACTCTACAGTACTGTTTGCAACCTTTGACAATGCAAAAATGTTTTGGGGGTGAATGATGACTCATTTAAATCAACGGAAATGCTGACACCAAACTTAGCTGGCCGGAATGAACCGTTTGACGAATATTTTGTGTGATCTCTTGCGGTCCACAGCAGACACGCACACACACGCACGATTAAGATATAGCACATGGCCCTTTTGAGCACGACTTCACCAGAGCTCCTTACCATGGTAGGGAAAAACAGACGATCAAAAGAAACCATCATCACCATCATCATCACCATCATCATCCTCACTCCCAATCAGCTCCACTTGTTTAGCCACAATCACCTCCTAGTCCCTGTGGAGCCTCTCCAGACCGGTTCGGTGCTGGAGAAGGGAGGTGTCTCCCATTTCATGCTTCAGGGGGGGGGGGGGGGGGGGGGGGGAGGGTCTCACAGCAGTAGCGGTGGTGGTGATGTGTTAACATCCTAGTCTGTTTTGAGAGTTACACAACAAGGACCCCTCACCCTTTCTGTTCCTTGTTTAACTCCATTTTGGAAGTCAGGTACCGATAACACAGATGATGTTGCGAGATAAAACAAGTATTTCAAGTCTAATCCTGAAATAATCTACTTTCGGGAACGAGTGTGCCTTTGAAAATCATTTCCTGCGCACAAGCTCTGTCACACCTGGATTAGGATGGTAGAGAAAAGCCCCTCGGAGAATATGAATAAAAAATAAAAAATAAATCTCTCTGCCTCGCGCGTTCACCTGAACACAGCTGGGGGCGTCTCACTCCATCAGCGACTCACCCAACCTGAGCTCTGTTCAGTCATTCTGTGAGTGTGAGTTCAGCCTGCGTGTGTTAATGAGGTAATGTGTGTGTGTGTGTGTGTGTGTTCACTGCAATGTACTACATCCTACACAGAGGAAATGGATGGGAATTATGTAAATTAGAGCCCACAGTCAACCTGGTTGAACTTAGGGGGAGGTGAGGGCATCGTACCCAGCGGCTGGTTCCTGAAACACGCAAGGCTGTGGCTTCTTGCTTCTTTCAAATCGATGGTTTGGAAGAGTAAGGTCAGGTGGCTCAGCGAGGTTAAGGCACCGGGCTGGCGATCGTATGGTTGTGAGTTTGATTCCCGGCTTTGGCTACGTAGCATCGTGTCTTTGGGAAAGGCGCTTCACCCTATTTACCTCAGGATGCCCCTGTACGTGCTGTGAGTCTGTAAGCGCCTCTGCTAATTGATTCAATGCAAATGTAGGGTGTGTGGTGATGTATTGTACAGTGTGGACAAGGGTCACTATACTCTGCTGAGGTCAGCACACACAAATACAGACTCTCTCACACACACACTCGCGCGCACTCTCACGCCTTGATTTGGGTGACAGAAGCTGAGGTAAGCATGCAGAGATAGTCTGAAAGCTCTGGCACACAGACAGGGATGAACTCATAGAGAAGAGGGGACGTTTGTCTCCGTGCCAACGATACTGAGACGTAATGGCAATGAATTCATATTTGGAGCTGTGCACAAATAAACGCGTACACACTCAGATACACACACACACACACACAGTGTTCAAGCTGGAATCTGACATTCCCAGGAAGGTTCCGGAAAGTAATGCTAGGAACGAGAATGAAAGTGAAAGCGCACGCACACTTTGACCTGTTGCTTTATCTTTTTCACTGTCCAGCCGCTTGCCCCTTAACTTTCGCCATCCTTTTTTCTCTCTCTCTCTCTCTCCCTCTTTCTCTTTCTCTGTCTCTCTCTATTTTCTCTCTGTAGTTGTGATCTCACTCTCTCCTACACTGTTCAGAAATCCTCGAAGTCCTCCTCTTGTTCCCCCGGTGTCACACACACTCTATCATCATCCACACCCTGTGAACATATGGCTGGTATGAGTAACACCTCTTAGTCTGTGTGGTTAGCCTGCGTGTGACATCACCATCTAAATCTCCTCTTTATCCTGCCAGCTTCAAACTGACCAAGAAGTGGTTGAACAGAAGCCTAACATGTTCATTCCAAAGAGCGGAAGTTCAAAGAAAAGAGGAGGTCGAGGTCACGTCAAACCGAGGAGCAGAGCGTCAGTCTCTGTTCAATGTCAAGTAAATGTCGCAGTGCAGCGGACGGGTGCAATTAGATTAGCACTTTCTTGCATACCTAATCGGTTGTTTACAGTACACTGCTCTGATTCACATTATAAACACACTGGTCCGGACCACGGTATCACAACCGTTCGTTTCCGGAAGCTCTTATGAAACGTTTTCGGAGTCTGACCTCCAAGGTTCGCCTCGAAGGAGGCGAGAGGACGAATTTCGTGAAGGATGGGGGGGCGCTCTCATGCAACGGCGTCCGCTCCCGCTCGTTTTTGCTTTCGGCTTTATCCCCTCCCCTCCTCCCCCCTTCTTCTAGAACGGGGGTCAACCAATCCTGTTCCTCGAGGGCCCCGGTCCTGACAGGTTTAAACGTTCCCCTCCTCTAACACCCCTGATTGCAATTAATGACGATTATCAGGCTTCCGCAGAGCTCGATAATGACCCATTCGTTATAATCAGGGGTGATAGAGCAGGGGAACCTCTAAAACTGTCAGGATAGTGGCCCTCGAGGACCAGGATTGGTGACCCCCGTTCTAGAAGAAGGCTCTACCTGCATGGTACCAGCCGTCTCACTGCAGATCCCAAATCTGAACACGGCTCTATCCCCGTGCGATGACATGTTGGTGAGTAAGTCTGTCGGTACTATGACCAGACACAGAAACAGCAGAGTCATACCGCTGCAAGCGTTCCATCGCAAACACACACACGCAAACACACGGTAGATAACTTCAGCATGCATTCAAAGAAAATAGAATGTTTCTTTATTGGAAAAGAAACAGCTGTGATGCTCAGTCCTGTTTCTTGAATGTTAAACACAGACAGGACCCAGGCATACACACACACACACACACACACACATACACACACAGAGAGATCCCGGTCAGCACCATGAGATTCCCAGGTGGAGCTTACACAAGGTTTATTAAGGTAGAGAAAATAATATGGCAACAGAGAAATAGATCCAGACAGAATAACCGAACCACAACCAAGACCATAGGATGTGTTAGCACAGGGATTATGATGTGTTCTTACAGATACAATCAGTGTTACACAGCAATCGACCCTGTCCACAACAATTGTTATTCAGAGGAAAGTAACTAGCAGGGAGCTAGCAGCTGTTCCAACCTACTGATAACTGGTTATTTGAATCCTGACAGGAATGTATTTTCTGACTACCAACGGATCGATTGACGGCTGTGGCATAACCCGGGTGCGTCACAGAATCCGTCCCACCTAGTACGTTCAGATGGGGGGGGGCGTGGCTTAGAGCACTGGCTCATCTGCTGAGGAATATGTCCACTTTTCAGTTCAGTTATTCAGTGGTACTAAGAGTTCCTGTAGCTTCATAAATCACTTCCTCCTCCAACGAAGAGGAAAATATCTCACGTTCTGCGAAGAGGTCTAATACAGTCACAGATATGGTTAAATATGTGTCGGCGATGTGAACTGGATCCTGGACCCGCAAGAGAATTAACTCGCTGCAGAAATGCAGAAAAAACGACTTTTGACCTAAACACATTATTAAGTAGAAACAGACGAACACGAGTCACAGTGAAACATCTCTGTAAGGACTCTTACGACAGCAATGCTACAGCAGGGATCCAGGTTATCCACGAGAGGTCAAAGTTGAAAAGGTCATCTTCCACGATCGAACAGTTCCATTGGTTTATTGGTCATGTACCTAAATGATGACACACAAGGACATCCTGGCTGGTAGGAGATAAATTGAATTGATTTCGTATGTAACAGTATTTACAGTGAAAATACTCTCAAATGGTAAATGAATAAAACACATATTTACACAATTTTCCCGCCAAAAAAGAGTGTTGCATCCCGGACCTTTCCTGCGTATCTAAACTCTACTTCGTTTCCTGCCTCGTCCTCCTCTTCGTTTCATTTCAGCGTCAGTCTCAAATCGCCAACTCATCCCTTTCCTTTCTCTCACTCCTTTCACTACCTCTCTACCTCTACTGTAACAGTGACATCCAGTTTCCTGTGCTACTTCGTGTTTTCTCTTTCTTCATCCCTCCCTCCATCCCTCCCTCCCTCCTCTCCCCCACGGTCCCAGCAGCTATGTGAAGTCCTTGGAGACGGCCTCGATGAAGTTGGGCGCCGCCATGAGGATGGTGAAGGTGCAGATGATGGAGAAGAGCGAGAACGCCACCAGGCAGAGGCGATCCACCACCGCCGCCGCAAACTTCCACTCGCTGCAGATGGCCTCCTCCTCGTCCTGGCTGCGGAAGCGCTGGGCGATGTAGGACACCTCCTCCAGGATGCGCAGAACCTCCGGCGGGGGGATCCCCAAGCCCACCCCCAGGCCCGCCAGGCCTATTCCTCCACCGGACCCGCTCCCAGGCAGCTCCAACCCCTCCCGGGTGGAGCTGTGGGCTTGGGGGGCCCCCAGCAGTACCCCTGAGTCGCTGGAAGGGGGGCAGGAGGGGTTCTCCATGGCGTGATAGCTGTAGTAGAGGCTCATGTTGCCGTTGGAGGTGCCTGTGGGGCAGGGAGGGCAGACGGGCTGGGAGAGGGGCACGGAGAGCCCGGACAGGGTGCCCAGCTCGATGGAGCTGGCGCTGGAGTGGTGCTGCGGAGGGTGGCGGTACTTGTAGCCGGCACGCCTGCGCTCCTCGCCAGGCTGTTTCATGCGCAGGAACCAGGCACACCAGTTGAGGAGAACCATCCTGACCTGTGGAGATACCAGGGCCAGTCAGAGAGAGAGGACGTGCCCCAAGGATGAGGATGATGAAGAGGATGATGAGGATTATGATGAGGAGGATGAAGATGATGACAATGAGGAGGAGGGGGAGAACAATGAGGAAGATGATGATGAGGAAGATGAGGATTATGATGAGGAGGAGGAGGATGACGAGGATGACAATGAGGAGGAGGGGGAGAACGATGATGAGGATGATGAGGAGGAGAAGGATGATCGTTGTGATGAGGAGGATGAGAATGATGATGAAGATGAGAAGGAGTATGATGATGAAGATGATGATGATGATGAAGATTATAACGATGCGGAGGAGGACGATGAGGAGGACGATGATGAGGAGGAGGATGATTAGGAGGAGGAGAAGGTTGACGAGGACGATGAGGAAAATGACGACGATGAGGAGGAGGAGAATGGTGAAGATGATGATGATGAAGAGGATGATGATGTGAACGATGATGAGAGATGATTAGGAAGGCAAGGACGAGGATTGGGCGAGTCGAGGACGTTGGTGATGAAAAAGAAAGACGATAAAGAAGATGACAGCGATAATGGCAAGACAGACACTCACCCACTTGGGCATCTTGCCCCCCCGTGGGTCATGATGGTGGAACTGCAGAACCAGAACTGTCACCACCACAGACAGACCCACGATCATCATGGTGCTGGCAAAGTACTGGGCTACAAAGCGACAAAGGAAATACAACAAACAAATCTGACAAGTATAATATATCACCTTTACATGATAAACGAAGCACAGGCTAATAAACAGTCTTGATGAACCCCCAGATCTTCCTTGTAGGCTCCCCCACAATCCTGTATTCTGTCCTTCCTCTGTCCCTCTCTGTCTCTAGCTAACAGTTTCTAGAGTCAATGGACAAAGTGTGATTTATCAGGGGTGAGACAGCTCTCGGTCAGAGGAGGGTAGAAGGAGAGTAGAAGGAGGAAAGGAGGATTAATTCAATTCCTGGCGTAATATGATCGTATTTATTACATTCTAAAATGTCAAAACTGTCAGAGGTGAGGATTGTAAATCCACATGACCAGGCCTATGGTGGGGTGGCCCTTCGGGGAAGTGGGACTGAAATGGCCCAGTGTAGAACGCCCAGTGTTGAAGGCCCAGTGTTGAATGCCCAGTGTTCAGGCAGCTCTGCCCCCCTGGAATGGCTGTCTGCTGACTACCACTATCCTCCACTTATTGCACACTGTCTCTCTGAGCAAGTCAGCATCACACACACGCACACACATACACACCCATACACACACACATACTATCACACACACACACAGAGACCTACTTTACCTACTGTAGGCTCACGCAAGCACCCACCCCCCCACACACGCAAACCCAGAACTGTAATAAGCCCGTTAGAGTGAGACCCAGTGCGAGACGCTTGCAGCAACACTTTAAAGAGGACTGATCTCATCTCATTCTACTGTGATGCACTTCACCACTCCCCAAAGTAAATACCTCCTTACATTTCATTTCTCATTTTACACACCACTAATATAACCCATGTGTACACGCACACTTTGCATTCAGATGGCTTGATTTAGTTTTATTTGTCTACTGGTCTTTGTACGGTAACGCTATAAAGTCTTACGAGTCAGTTTTATGTGAATTCTGTGTGGTTCATTGCTGTGGTATGATTCACCTTTATGTGACTCCAATGAGGTTTTAAGCACTGAGGCTGTCCTTTGGTCAATGACAAATAAAAACAGATTGGTTTGTGTATTTATACATCTTAAACACACACTAATGAAGCATTTCTGATTAGAAAACA
>CM059302.1:8325000-8522500 GCA_030340665.1 Neosalanx taihuensis
GAGAGGAGAGAGAGAGGAGGGGGAGGAGAAAGTGAAGAGAGAAAAGGAGAAAGAGAAGGGTGAGTGATGAGAGAAAGGAGAGAGATGAGGAGAGAGAGATGGAGGGAGAGAGAGAAAGAGAGAGCGATGGGGAGAGAGAGGGGGGGAAAGAGAGAAAGAGAGAGCAATGGGGAGAGAGAGGGGGGGAAAGAGAGAAAGAGAGAGGGAGGAGAGAGATGGGGTGAGAGAGAAGAGGGGCGGGGGAATGCTGACGTCGTCCTGTGTTAGGGTTAGGCCACATCAGAGTTATCCATGCATGTCACACATGCACATCAATGCGGATGTGCCCAGAGAGGCCTGGGTTCACAGGCATCTCATCACACAGCCCCCGGGGTCCTGGGGTACAGTAACAGGACACCCAGCCCACCTCCATCCACTGAAACAACACCTCAGGATCTTCCATAAAAACAACCAGAACTAACCAACCAGAATCTAAAGGTGATGAAAAGGAGAAAAGGCAGGTAGAGGACAGTAAAGAAAGAAAGGATAATAATCTATAAGCCTGCTATGTTTGGGGTCTATCACGTTGCTATGCTCAGTGACCGATGCTCTTTTGTAAAGCTCTCTCTTGTAAGTCGCTTTGGATAAACGTGTCTGATGAATGAATACATGGAAAAGTAAAGGAGCGAGTGTTGCAGTGAGGCTGAGCGGCAATGAGAGCGATGATCGGGCCCCCCTCTTACACCGCAAGCTTGCTTACCTAACAGGTACATTCTTAATCAAGGAGTCGAAGCAAAACACACACTCTCACCTGCATACACACAGCCCACCCCTCTTGTATCAACAAACAGATGGAGACTAGCATTTGCTAGTTAGACAGCAGCAGGCAGTGCTGTCTGCTATCATTTAGCTCAGGTATTAGATCTGAGCACACACACAAACACTCCAAGTCAGTTATCAGCATTAGACGCATTGACACGCAGTCAGACTCAATTAAAACAGCAATCTGTCAGATCCGTCTCTGGGATCATCATTCTAGTTGACGCAATCTTCCGATGGGGATTCATACTGGGGATGCTTCGCTTTATCACGCACTGTCTATGTAGTAAAGCAAATAAGATTCATTTCTACGCAAGTCTGCTTTAAAGGGTGAAGTGCGGAAGAGCATGATGTACTGTTATACCATCTAACAGTACCCCCCCCCCCCAAGAGCGCCAGAGCCCAACACAAACTCACCACTGCCTGGCTCCCCAATGGTGGAATCAACTCCCCACCTCCATCAGAAGCACTTATGCCTCCTCACCTTCAAAAGAAGGCTTCAAACTCACTTATTCCGAGAATGCAATGGCATTCTAATGTTGCTCAGAACTACTTGTGGGTCCCCATGTGGTGACTCGCCAGTGTTGTTGTTCGCAATTGTTGTGTTATGCTTTTATAGCTCTTCCCTTGGCACTTATTGGTTCTCACGATGTATGTTTCACAATCTAAATAGCCCACTGTGTTCGGGGTCTATCACGTTGCTATGCTCAGTGGCCGATTATCTTTGTAAAAGCTCTCTCTTGTAAGTCGCTTTGGATAAAAGCGTCTGCTAAATGAATACATGTAAATGTAATGTAATGTTACATTGCTACCTCACACCAGAGAAGCTTGATCGATCCTGGGTTTGCTACCTCACACCAGAGAAGCTTGATTGATTGTGTTTGCTACCTCACACCAGAGAAGCTTGATTGATTGGGTTTGCTACCTCACACCAGAGAAGCTTGATGAATCCTGGGTAACGATTCGGATGTAGCCAACTTTGTTATGGTTTCTGTTAGCGTTCTCCGCTACAGTAGTGAGGTCAGAAGGGATACTGACCAAACGTGTGTGTGAGGAGCATCTCATCAACCTGAGCTGGCCAGTGGCTGTCCTTCGTTCTAATTGATCTGTACTGATTTGAGATCACTGGCGTCAGTTTTTCTCGGTCTCTTCCTCAGTCGCTGTCTCTCTCTCTGTCTCTCTCTGTCTCTCTCTCTCTCTGTCTCTCTCTGTCGCTCTCTCTTTCTCTAACGCTGTCCTTTGGCCGTGCCTGACTTCCTGGAGACACTCCCAACTCAAGGAAGACGATTCTTATTAGTGTGTGCTCGTGTGCGCGCATGTGTGTACGCGCGTGTGTGAGAGTGTCACGGGGTGACATTTATGCCGTGTAAACTGTTTGGATGTTTGCGCTTCTGTGAGTTTACTCGTCAGAAAAGTCAACAACAATCATAAACCTAACCAACGTAAACATAATCCAACCAACATTTTTCAATGAAAAAATAAATAACAACAACAAAAAGATGTCTGAGAGTTTTTGAACAGCCTCGCCATCCCTGAAACGAACTCCCAACAAGACGAGCTGGTTCCCAAAGCGACGACGGACCGAACGACATTCAACGACGTCCGCCCTTTTTTTTTTCACGCCTTCGCGAGCGCGGGGAGTCCTTTCCTGTCATCTGCACCTGCGCACTCCTTAACACATGCCATATTGGAAATGGGCTTCTATTTTTGGGAGGGGGAGGGGGGAGGGGGGAATCCGGCACTCATGATATTAAATTGAGCGTTAACCTCGCATTACACACAATAGAAGAGAACAATAGACCAGGGAGGCGCTCTCGTCTGAAAAGCATACTAATCAGGTCTGGATTCTTCTGCCATTCACCTCAGCCACGCTGGCGTGTTATTGGTTGCACACTGATGGTGAGGTGTTTAATGGGGTGAGTTGCGCCATTAAATTCCAATGTGTTTGTGGGAGAAAGCCAGAAAACCACTGAGTGTGTGTGTGTGTGTGGTTGGGTTTCTCTGCGTGTGTGTGTGCGTAGTTGGGCATGTAGGTGATTTTGCATGCGCCCGTCAGGGAACGATGAATCTGGTCATGCGTGTGTGTGGGTCCACGGAGTGTATCATTGCAGGAGAGAGGCGAGTCTAGCTGTCCTTTGGGGCGGCTGAATAATAGAAATATAAAATTAAAATAATTCAGCGCTCTATAATGAAAAAAACGACCTGCTTCTAATTCAGGATTTCCCCTCAGATCCGCTCTCAGTGAAGGTAACCCTATCTATGACAAACCTACGTAATAAACAAAATCTATCTTTATTTATATATAAATCAGATGGAGTGATTACGTTGGAAAGGGAACACAAGAGAACGTACTGTTCGTACTGTTCTGAAGACACAGATTAATTCCTAAATCGCGGTTGTGTTCCTTCTAATACCACAGAGGTGGATACTGGGATTGTAGTCAGGTTGATTAACCACACCCTGGTCAGACCCAGCATTCCAGACAAGGTAGAGTTCTAGGAGATTACATAGGCCCACAGTCAAAACAGAGAGATTATACATAGATAGACTTCCTGTCATCCGTTTCCACTGACGGAGAGAAGTGACAGGAAGCACCTCTGTAGGAACAGGTGAGCAGAGGAGGATGGGAGGAAAGGGAGGAGGGGTGAGGAAGAGGATGATCTGCAGAGGGCAGTGGATCAGACTTGAGGAACAGTACTGGGTTACTGGGGGGTCATGTGGCACAGGGGGTAAGGGCGTTGGGCTGGGAATCAGAAGGTCTCTGGTTCGAACCCCGGCTGTGGCAACATGACCTTGTGTCCCTGGACAAGGCACTTCACCCTACTTGCTTGAGGGAAAATGCCTCTGTAAATAAGTTGCTCTAGATAAGAGCGTCTGCTAAATGTAAATATCAGAAGAGAGGGAGGACAGTGGGGACCAAGTGGGCCAGATACCACCCAGATAGGGTGACAGCCGGGGATGAGAGGAGAAGAGGGGGGTGAGAAGAGGAGGTGGAGCAGGAGCAGGTCTTACCTGTTATACAGCAGGATGTCAGGGGTCCAGATCTGGCTGGACGGGAAGCGGAGGTTCTGCACCCCGGGGTACTGTTCTGGGTTCCAACTCAGATAAGCATCGGTCCAGTACTGGTGGGCGAGAGAGAAAGGGTGGTGGAAAAAAGAGAGAGAGAGAAATTGTCATAAACGCATTTCAACGTGTACACATCAAAACCGATTTGCTCCCCCCTCCCCACGCTGTCAGCCGAACCATTAGGACAGGTGTCCTTTCTGTCTCTCCTGACAGCGGCGCCTCTAACTGGTATTATGGCGCCGTCATCTGCCAGGGCCCCCCCCCCCCCCCCCAGTGTAGCTAAGCAAGCCGAAGCCAGGGTTTGCGAACGACCAACATAAACACGCCCGGCGATGACACGTCGTGATTGGATGAGCTATTACGACGGGGATGGCCGCAATCTGTCGAGGGGCGATAGCGAAACGCGGGTATCGTGGCCGAGCGGCGTCCAATCGCCGAGTGGCTAATGGAAGGTGCTTGTTAATGAGATGCCCGCCGTGAAGGGGCCACGTGCCAGCCTCTGCACTCACCAGCTGCAACCAGGCGTTCGTCATCAACACTTGGTTCTTCTCATCCTGATAAATGAAAAGCAAAAATAGATCAGTACAATACGTTACCCTCTCTACAGTACAAAACAAGGACAGTCATGTGCTCGTGTGTGTGTGTGCGTGCGTGCGGGTGCGCATGTGGGCGAACGCGTGCGTGCGCATGCCTTCGCCGCGACGCCGAACCACTGAGCTATGAAACGGCTCTAAAAAACTGGATTTACGTAACCCCTGGTTCTTTCCTTTGCGTTAGGTTCAGTGGAGAGCATCATACATATTAGGCGCCCTATTTAAATCTAAAACAACAACAAGCCCTATGGACCTCAACAACAACAGAAGCGGGAAGGGGGGAGGCATGGCCGTAGAGAAGCCAGCGCCCAAAACCAACCGCTTCCTCCGAGGAAGAGGAAGTGGCGGCGGAAGTGCCGTGGAACGTCGACACGTCAAACGGGCTTTGACCGAACTGTTCCCCTTGCTTTATTTCTGCTGTGTTTCTGTCAACGTCCCAGTTTAAATGTCTGCGTACGTGAGTTTGTTACGCAATCGTGTTTTGTTTTTTTTCGAACTTGAAGCCGGGAACAGCGATACAAAGTTTGTAGGCTTCACGTGAGCGACAAAGTATACATCAACAGATTTAATTGGCGAAGTAATCAAAAGGCGACTAACAGCTATCAAAATGTCCCACCTTTCGTCTCTCAGAAATTCTTGCTAGGTTTCAGCATAGTCACAGTATCGTTTGTACGGAGGGTGCTAACCTGACCAGTTGCAGTATCTAGAAATGGACTATGCTGATCAGAAACTGCGATACCAGCCTGAAATCACACTCAGTGATGTAGAAACCTTCCTGGCTTTGATTAAGCTTTGACAGGAAATGATACCGCCTTGCTATTGGCTGAGGGCTGGAGAAGGTGAGCTAGCCTTGTGTCCCGTCCGCGACATGGATCACAGAGGAAAGCCGAGGATGCTGCAGAACTATTTCTGTTGAAAGGCGGGCGTCTTCTCTACCTGTACGTTATGCCCACGTCCGAACATGTGTGAACACACACTTGCGCGCGCGCGCACACACATGATGCCCAGCGGAGCGGACGCAGCTGTGCTCGTCTGGGTAGCCAATCAGGGTTCAATCATGCGTTGAGTGAGTGCCAGTCAGGACCCCTGGGTCTCTCACCATCTGGGCCCTGCAGACTAGCCCCAGGACGAGAGGACAGGCTAGGCCAGACTAGCCCCAGGACTAGACCAGACTAGCCCCAGGACTAGACCAAACTATCCCCAGGACTAGAGGACAGGCTAGACCAGACTAGCCCCAGGACTAGACCAGACTAGCCCCAGGACTAGACCAAACTATCCCCAGGACTAGAGGACAGGCTAGACCAGACTAGCCCCAGGACTAGACCAAACTATCCCCAGGACTAGAGGACAGGCTAGACCAGACTAGCCCCAGGACTAGACCAGACTAGCCCCAGGACGAGAGGACAGGCTAGACCACACTAGCCCCAGGACTAGACCAGACTAGCCCCACAGACTCACGCATGCACACAGACTCACACAGACTCACACAGACTCACGCATGCACACAGACTCACACAGACTCACACATGCACACAGACTCACAGACTCATGCATGCACATAGACTCACGCATGCACACAGAGTCACACAGAGTCACACAGAGTCACACAGAGTCACACAGAGTCACACAGACTCACGCATTCACACAGACTCACAGACTCATGCATGCACACAGACTCACACAGACTCACACAGACTCACACATGCACACAGACTCACACAGACTCACCGAGACTCACACATGCACACAGACTCACACAGACTCACACAGACTCACGCATGCACACAGACTTCCACGTACCACATCTATGATCTGCAGCAGGGTCAGTCCTAGTTCTACCAGGATGGCGGAGGAGTCGTTGACCACTGGTCTCTCCAGACGGTTGTAGCTGGCCATCAGCTCCTTGTACAGTCTGCGCTGATACTCCCCCTGTAGAGAACCTGAGGAGAACAAGCGAAAGAACGTTCCATTCCCCTTGAATGACATACATAAAACGCCCCAAGTCGGTCAAGATGAGCATGAACCAAAGAAGAGCACTTTAATAAAGTGATCCCATAAGCGCTGTTAACGATGCCGAATAAGTAACGTGTCTGTACTGAAGGTCCTTGTGGCTAGGACTGTGGTCTGAGGGTAAGGCTGCGGTCCAATTCGGCAGTTTAGTACCCTTTCCTTTGGCCTCATCAAATGTCCTTACTGGGACAAGCGTAACGTTTCCGAAGGGAGGGATCGCACACACGTTCAGGTGTGTTGTAAGAGGGGCCGTGAGGTGAAAGTCCTTAGGTGATGGCAAAGGTTGACGAGGAAAGGAGCGAGGCAACCAATTAGGGCAGGGAGAGACTCCGGGAGAGAGCTGGTGTTGGTGGGGTGTTGTGTTGGCATGGTGCGTGCTCCATCCCCCTTAAGGTTTCGGTGGGTCAGCAGTGATTAGGATGATGTGCTTTTTGGCAGAACGCCCCCCCCCTCCCCCTTCCCTCTCTCTCTGTGTACCCCCTCCTTCCGTGCCCTCTCTTCTCTGATATTGGACCACTTTTAATCCCTTCCTTCTCTTATTCAGCTTGTTTCTGGGTACGGCATTTACATTTATTCATTTAGCAGACACTTTTATCCAAAGCGTCTTTACAAAAGAGCATCATTCACTGATCATATCAACGTGATAGACCCCAAACGGCATTAGAGAATGGAAGAGAGATAAAAAATTAAATGAAAAAAAAAACATGACTAGCACCTGTCTAATTGACATTGTGTTGTTCAATAGCTAATGCACGTTGAAGCATTAGGTACATATGGTATCCACATCTGGACAGTGTTTATAGAGAGTCGATTTAAAAGTCAGTTTAAAAGACAGTTTAGCATCAGGCTCAGTTCAGGGTTAATTTAATATCGAGCCCCAAGGTGGGTGTGCACGCACACACATGCGCGCACACACACGCGCGCGCGCACACTCACACACAGGTAGGGAGAGACGCAAAAAGGAGTATAGAGGGACGGTAGCAAAAGAAGAAATGGTGAAAAGGGAGAGCGAAAGAGACGAGTGCGAAAATGAGGGAGAAAGAGATTAGTGTGGATGTGTGTGTGTGGGGGGGGGGGGTGAACGTGTGTGTGTGTGTGTCTTTGGCCTGAAGTCCTGCTGATGGGTCCCATTAAGCACATAATGAGGTGAGTTATAGCAGGATGGTGGTGGAGGTCGCAGGCAGGAGGAGGAAGCTGCCCACCGCAGCAGAACCCCCCCACCCCCCCCCCCCCTTCGCGGCTGCCCCCCCCCCCACCCCCTCCCCCCCCGTTACAGGTATATATCTCATATCTTTTATGCATTAACCTATTAACGGAGTACAGGTCTGACACGCACGCATACGCACACGTTGTCCCTCGTATGAATTTTGAATGTGCGGTGTGCGGTGCAGGCCTTGTAAAGGGGGCTGCATTCGCCTGTTGTACTACGGCACTTCTACCCGGAGACGAGGGAATGCGCACATAGATTCGATGAGATCACATTCGACTTCATTATGATTACGCACGTGGAAATACCAGGAAACGAAATACAGTTTGGCATCCGATCAGAAGTGCACGAGGAGCAGTTATGTACACAGACCACATTTAGGCATCCATCCATCCATCCACCCTTGTCTAATCTGTTCAACGCCATCGTCGCACAAAAACAACATCGGGAAGGTCTTCCACCACCTTCTCCGGTGTTTTCCCGTCACGGTGAGATTTACGCTGAGGATCGCGAACACGCCTAAACTGATCAAGTCAATATTGTCGGATTAAAATATCCCACCTCAGCTCCTCTCTCCCCGCTTGTAATAACCTCCTGAATCGCTCCGAGAGCTGGAACGTAATAAGAATAATCATTTTAGAAGAACGTATTAAATCAACTTCAATTCACCAGCGAACAAGCAGCAGGCTGTATCCACCAAACTCCAGGTTTGGACGCCATGCTGGTTGGACGTTGGTCAGTTGTGTTTTGTGTGCGCTTTCCTTCCTCTGAGCTGATTAAACTGATACCGTTCCAATGGCAGAGGGGCACGACATCTGGCAACAATAAGAAAAGGGGGGAGGGAGGGTGGGGACCTCTCTCCAGCTCACCATCTCTCCAGCTCACCATCTCTTATGTTCTGCTCAGCCGCCACCCCCCCTCCACCCCCCCCCCCCACCCTCAGCTCTCTGTTTCTTGCTCATTAAAAGAGCCTGAGAGGCAACCTATTAAACCGCAGCTCTTTCACAGCTATCAGGAGGTCCAGGGCTGCTTCACCAGATGAAAGAAGACGGAAACATCCTTGTTTACGTTCGCACATTAGGTCGACTCCGAAGGGATGCGCAGTTTTAATCCAAGAGGCTTCATGTAATACTATACGAGTTCTGCTTCGCAACTAACCCAGTGATAGAAACTCCATCTCTCTCCACCAAGTGTGTTCTTAGATCAAAGGTGTGTGGAATACACCATGACCTTCCTCCGTCATCAGCCAGGAAGCCAAACGCCTTACTTCCGATCTCTCTCTCACCTCAGAATCATCACAATCCTTCCAGCTGAGGTCTGTATCACACCAACTCTACCACAAAGGAGAAGCCTGCCATGGCAGGTCAACAGAAGGAAAAGTCACACCTCTGAAAGGTCAGTGGGAGGCAATGGGCAGATATGGAGAATGTGTGCTGCAGCACACCAACACTGGATCAGTCCATTTACATTTAGTCATTTAGCAGATCTTATCCAGAGCGATACAGCACAGAGACATTCTTCCTGAGGCAAGTAGGGTGAAGTGCCTTGCCCAAGGACACAACAGCATGTAGCCACAGCCAGGAATCGAACTCTCAACCTTCCGATCATGAGCTCAACGCCTTAACCGCTGAGCCACCTGACTCCCCTACTTACTCGCTGAAAGAAAGAAGCTTCATTTTCCATTGTCTGACAAGTGGATGAACAGAAACAATTGAAGAGGAGAAACAGTGAGAAAGGGAGTGGGCAGTAAACGATGACTTCCTAATCTGCCCTTAATTCATCCCGACATATGTCATGACGAACACTATAAAACAACCCCTCTGTCTCCCTTTCTTTCCCTCCCTGTCTCCTTTTAGACAGAGATTTGTCTAACGCTTGTTGCCTCTCTGTGTGTGTGTGTGTGTGTGTGTGTGTGTGTGTGTGTGTGTGTGTGTGTGTGTGTGAGTGTGTGTGTGTGTGTGTGTGTGTGTGTGTGGTGGGTGAGTTATGTAGTGTGTTGCACTCGTGCAATCCTTTCTTTTTTGACTCAAACAGCAAGGCTTTATCCAAGGTTCAGAAAAGATCTCTTTCACACACTCAGACACACACACACACACACGCAATAAAGTATGTGTGCAATCTGTGAGCAACAGTGAGCAACAGTGATCATCAATACCTCATCCGTGCCTCATCTCTCTCTCTCTCCACGTCTCTCTCTCCATCTCTGGCAGCTTTTTTCATAATATCTCCACCTCCCCATCTCTTTTTCTCTCTCCGTTGCCCTCGAGCACACCCCCCTCCCCCACCATCAACCCCCTTCGTCTCTTTACGGGTGAATACATGTACTGTATCCAAGGCCGTTTGGGGTGGTTGCTGATGTCATCCCGGCCTTGAGCAGTGTGTGTTTCAGGGTCTCTGTTAGCGGGGCTGCGTTCACGACGCGCCCCTATTTTTAAACACTTCCAAATTGGATGCGTTCGTTGGCACTGAGTTAACGTTGCTGGGGGGCTGCGTTCTGGATCCGTCTTGATAAAGCAGAGTCAGGGGCTGAGGGGATACGGGTTATGGTCCCGAATGTAAAGACCAGACAAGAGAACCAGACGAGGGTGGAAAAAAATAGTGGTCGATGAATTTTGTCCAGAAACTGAACGTTTACTGGTGTGTAGCGTTTGATGATGTCTTTATGGGGTTTATAGACCGAGACGTTCTGTTTTTATTCCACACTTGTTTTTGGAAGCAGAGCCTGATTGTGATGTTCATGAGTGTGTGTGAGTGGATCTGAGAAGATTGTGCTCCCTGTTTTAATGTGCGGGGCTGATCTCCCTACGAGCGCATATAAGTAGGTCTGTCTTTTGGGTAGCATCTGCCAGGAGTCACAGTATGCTGTAGTTCATTCTGTACCTCCTCAAATACACACACACACACACACACACACAACCGCTCACACACACACACACACACATACACACATACACACACAGAGACGACACAGTAACAATGCTTTCTCTCATTCTCTTCCTCCCTCTCTCACACCCCCCCCCGCAAACGCAACAATTCAAAAAACAAACCCCTCGCTTTCGCTCGCAAACACACACGCTCGTATACACGCACACAAACACTCACACGCACGCACACAAAGACTCTCCATCGACACACCCCATCTGTAAATGTTTACCGGGTCACCGATCCCAGATGTATGTCCTTCTCTGCTTGAGCGCAGGGGTGGTAGACAGATGAAACACAGTCTTCCTCAGACAGACCGGCCACACACACACACACAGCCCCCTGTGGAGAGGACAACCATGGCAGGGTAGACAAACAGAGCCAAGCTCCCCCCAGGCAGAGCCTCCAGGGTGGGCTAAATCCCTGAAGACAGCCAGCCCAGGGCGCTGCATTACACCCCCATGGGGAGATGATCATCAAAGGCTAAGAATAGACACAGAGGACAGACAAGCGCGCACACACACACGCACACACACTACAAGGTACAGAATGTCAGGGCACAGAGGAGAATACCAGAGTAGGGAACATTAGCGTTGCTAAGCGAAAGGGTGATCAGGTCTAAAGATATTAGGTGAGCGATGTCCCGCGTTTAAAGCACGTTAAACTTTAGGCTGAAACACAGACGACGCTTCCAAACTCGCTCCTTCAACCCTCAGATTCTCCGGCATTGACACACTTCGTTCCCGCTTGAAAGCGCACACACACGTATACGCGCACACACTTCGCACGCTCCCCTCTGGGGAGACAAGATGACGGACCGATAAAAGTAATGGGTCCCTGATTCTCTTGTTTAAAACTTCAGACCCCGACCATCATGGCTGTCTCTTTAACTGCCTTTCAGAAAACCAGCCCTAAGGTGAAGAAATAAAGGACTCGTGTCGTGATAATGTCAAACGATCTGTTATGAATACTAAAACAGCTCCAATGCTGGCACGATCATTAACAGAGGTGTGCAACCGTGTATCAGGACCTCTTAGGAACACGATACGCCAGCATTACGCATGCGTGGATCAGCGATCTGGTTCCAACTCGCAGGAATCCCAGAAGCCATCGAGCAAAGCTCGGGGTCAGACTCCAAGGAGGGAGGGCCACCGAACGCAGGTGTTCCATGCGGCCCGCTACGTTAGAGCATGAACCTGCAGGTGCACGTCTGCGGGCAGAGCGCCCTGGTGCTTCAGTGAGGGTCAGGAACCTTCCGGAGCGACGCAGCCGGAAGGAGAAGCCACAGATGCTCACCTTTTTTTCCCCCACCTCCGGCTCTCCCTGACCTAATTCGATACCTAGCCCGTAAAGAGGCGGAGAGAGAGAGAGAGACGGGTGGGGGGTGGGCAGGGGGGGAGATTGTCAGGGTAGACTGGTTGCATTTGGAAAAAACCCAAAGAGAGCGAAGTTCCAGAGACGAGGAGGAGGAGAAAAGGGAAAATAGAAATAGAGAAACAGAGAAAGGGGGGCTTTTCAGAAGCAGGGAATAACAGTTCAAAGGACGCACACACACACACACACACACAGGAGGGGCAGGCAGCGGAGCAGCGCTACAGAAGGCCGGTAAAGCAGAGCTGAGATTTGAAATAATGCTGCAAGAAGTCCATCCATTTTACATGAGGACCCCACAGTCACTTAGCTGATAAGGCACGGCACTGTGTAAGTGTGTGTTCTGCATGTGTTCGCGTGTGTGAGGGCGAGGGCTCGTTTGTTCTCCACAAGGTGTTCACCTAATGTACCCGGACTTCAAGTCCTAGCCCCCACGATTTCTATTCCGCACACGTGTGTGAGTGTGTGTGTGGCACCGAAGGAGCGTGCGCGTGTGTGTGTGCATGCTAATGCTGAAGAGATACTGCCTGAGGAGGCAGCAAGACTATGTTAACGCATCATCTAGCCTGTGTAACTGGTGACCCCACCTTCACACACACTCACACACACACTTTCCCTCCCTAGCCAACTATTCATGGGCTGCCTATTAGTAGAGTCACATATGCCCACTGCACAGAATAGATTTATAGTTTTGAACCTGCACTCTCTGAAATCTGTCTTAATGCGGATCTGCATGTAGATCAGGGAGATGGGAGTCAGGTGGCTCAGCGGGTTAAGGCGTTGATCGGTTGTGAGTTTGATTTCCGGCTGTGTGATGTTGTGTCCTTGGGTAAGGCACTTCACCCTGCTTGCCTCAGGGGGAATGTCCCTGTACTTACTGTAAGTCGCTCTGGGTAAAAGTGTTTGCTACATGAATATTTATAATTAAAATACTTCGCATCCACAAGACCTGGTGAGGCCAAGGAGCTGGGGAACCGGAGGGTTGCTGGGGTTAGCAAGAGGTTAGGTATTTAGAGTGTGGGGGGGGGGGGGGGAATTGCTTCATATAGGATTGCTTCATAATCTATGCAACCCCACTCGGACCCCTGTTTCTCCATCTCTGCACTCAAAACGCATCGCATAATCCTAATCCATGGGCCAAATCATTCGACAGCACAGTCGAATGCAGCCTATAACTGACTATAACTATAACCATTTACATTTATTCATTTAGCGGACGCTTTTATCCAAAGCGACTCACAGTAAGTACAGGGACATTCTCCCTCAGGCAAGTAGGGTGAATCACATCAGTGCAGTTACATGTATAAAGATATCCTGTATGTCAGCATGCCGATAGTACATGGATGTAACTAACCACTGTACTGTGGGATGCGTGTGAAGGTTATGAAGATCATGTTAGTTAGTAGTTAGATCATGTACGGGGTGTACCTGTCAACTGTCAGCAGAGTAAACAGATAGCTATAGGGAGAGGTCATGAAGGATGTTTCTAGAGCGCCCACATTCAGCCCGCACGCCATGAAAAAACGCCAAAACCACCCAATCGATAAATCGTAGCAGGGGGAAGTGAGAATATTACCATAAACTACCGATTTTTAAAAAGTGACGGATGATGAATTCTGGAGGAAGCAACTGCTGACCGTGGGAGACAGAGATGGAGGGATGGGTGTGGGGGGTGGGGGGGGGGGGGGGGGAGAGTGAGGTGTTGCCTGGGAATCGGAGCTGTCTATGGACAGGTGCCATCCTCTGTTTCTTCCATCCTGTATCGATCTCTGAGCCTCTTACAAAAAAATTGAAAAATACTATCAGGGTTTGGTTGGGGGGGGGGGGGGGAAAGGGGTCCTCTGCCAAATCAAATCTCACAACCTGATTTCAATATGCGTCCTAATAAGAATGTATAGAGGTCAATTTGAACACAAAGCAGCAGTGATTAGCATAAAAATTGCTTGGGAAATGACGCAAATACTTGTTATGGTACGGCATTGCTTCAAACTCAACGAGTCGTTGAAGTTCAGTACCCGTGTGTGGTCTGACAGTCCAGACCTGAACTCTGTTACTGAAGTCTGCGAGCGAATCGCATGTAAACGCAAGATCAAGTCACTTCCTTCCCTCATCTCCCTCCCTCCCTCCGTGCGTCCTCCTGCCATCCACAGACAAGCATCGGATCTGAAAGGAGTGGATGGCTAAGGACAGGCAATGTGGATGTGTAACAGACGCACACACAATGAGCGAGAGGGAGATTCATGCTGAGAGATGGCCACGCGCTGCCAGAACCCTTGTAAAGCCCCACTGCGTCACAGGGCATAAAGTAAAGCACCCTGATGTCATTATTTCTGAGTGTGTGTATGTTTATGCAAGGAGAGAGCGAGGGGGGAGGGGGTATTAATAGTGAATTACATTATAAAGATTACCAAATGGAAACATATCTACTAATGCACGGTACCTAATAATCAGTGGCAGAGTGTTTTTATTTTTTTAAATGACTAAATGTAAATGTAAATAAAAAAGCATCACAAGTGTTCTGTGAAAATAATACCCCCCAAAAACGAATTATTTTAAATTACATTAGCCAATGTAGGTAGAAAATATCAATGGCAAAAAAAATATTTCAGGCATTGAATTGCAATAAAAGTTCATTATTTATACCAAATAAATACATTTGCTAATAGAATGAATAAGAGATAGTGAAATGATAAAACAAGGACATCTGAGAAAGTTCCCTTCACTTAAAAACAGATTTAACTGACTTGGATTAACTGGACCCATCTTCCAGTCTGTCCTGACCTGCAACAGCACAACTCAAAACTTGCGTGATAGTTTGTCCCCTATTCCCAAAAACGATCCTTAAGTGCAAAGTCGGACGTACCTTTGAAAAAGAACACGATCCACACGTAGATCCAAATGGAACCAAACTTGCGGCACCGCATCCTTGCGTTCGCCCAGGAATCCGACACACACACCCGGGAGATCCGTCAGTGTCGACGGCAGGAGAGAATGCGGTCGCTTGCCCGAGTTCGAAGCATTGAGCTGGGGAGAGCGGGAGAGAGAGCACGAGCCCTGAGCCCAGAGCCGGTGGGAAGTTTTTCAAGGTTAGCGCGTGCACGGCGCGTGCGCACCAACGTCTGTCCAGCGACACCTGAGTTTTTTGAGTAACGTTTGACTATTTAAATCTGTAATTTACACGTGTATATTGAAGCTGTATGTAATATATACCTGTACGGGTTTTAGTTTTGAGTCTGGTTTCCTTCTTATTTTCTCGCTGTTATTATGACTTTCGATGGCAAAGCTTACAATTAAGCGCGCGCAGTGTTTTTAAGCGGTTTGGCACTCATGCAGGATTCCACTGGCGCGCATTAGGCAAGAAGTGAGCCCCCTAGAGATCACAGACGACTAGATCGTCGTGCTGGCAAAGTCCAAAATTGGTTTGGAAGAAACAAACACTTACAAAGGAACTAAAACTGTTCAGTTGTCGTTCCCTATCAATGCACAACAGCGTGGGTCATTTAGATTTGCATGACGTTATTTAGCAGCTCATATCTAGAGCGCCTTAAAGTATGGAGACTTTCCCCTTAAGCATGTGGAGTGAAGTGCCTTGCCCATGGCCACAACGTCATCTGGCACGACCATTGGTCGAACCTGCAACGTTCTGATTACTAGCCCCAGTCCCTAACCTTTCAGCCACCGGATTTCCTTACTTTCCAAGTTTAGATGGGAAAGTTCCAAGGCAATTTGGTGCAGGTGAATATCAACATGAAGTGCATGTTGTCGTTCTGATTTTAATTCACTTAATTTTGCTCTGGTTTGTTTATAGAATTGTACTCTCTGGCCATCAACTGACCTATTTAGTCCGTCCCATAAATAATTAAGTCTTGACTACAATCTAGAAATACTGCACAACAGAGAGCAAGCCTATGGGCTACTTTTGTGGGTTATTCCTGTCTTGGTTGCTTGAAAGTAGCATCCTGGAAAGTTGTTTTCTATTAGTCTCAATTACATGGCCACACCCTGTCCAGTGCTCTGACGTGATTTAAACAGACAGTTTGGAAGACAAACACTGTAGGAAAGGAAGAACTATGAGTGAAGGAACACCTCCACCCTAGAAGCCTTCCTCTCCACCCTCCACAGGAACGTTTTCGCAGAACCTTTTGTAGGTTCCAGAGTGATCTGAACCGTGCTCGTCTAGCAGCCTTGGGTTAGGGAGGTAGCCGTACCGCGCTCTGAAGAGAACGCTGCATGCGGTCACATGACCACCAAGAAAACTGCGCAAGCAGGCGTTTATAGAAGCTTGTCACAAATGAGGCACGGCGAAACACCAGAGAATGTTCCCTGTGTCTGCTGCCGTCTCCACCCACACTCTCTCCTTTGGGAGTTCACCCCGCAGAGGGAGCTGTAAACACACTGTTTTCCTCTTTCTCTCTCTCTCTCTCTCTCACACACACACACACACACACACACACACACACACACACACACACACACACACCCACACAAACACTTTCAACCTGAACTTATGCCCTCATTCTCCCATGTCTTTTCAAAGCACAACAATCTGCCACAGAAGGGGGTAAGGCTTCTCTCTCGTCACCTGCATGTGTGTGTGTGTGTGAGCGGGGGCGTGGGTCACACAGTGGGCGGGGGGCGGGTGGAGGGGGTGATATCCAGAGAGACAGATACTCAGTGACCTGATCTCCACCAGCAGGAGCCCACTGAGACCTCCTGATCCGATGTGGCAGCAAGGCCCTCAGACCACTGCAGTCAGCAGGGAGTGTGTGCGTGCGTGTGTTTCTGCGCGGGCGTGTGTGTGTGTTTCTGCGTGCGTGTGTGTGTATGCCAGTGTGTGTGTGTGTGCGTGCCTGTGTGTGTGAGTGCGTGCCTGCATGAGAAGTCTGTAAACTTTGCTCCACGCATACATGTAGAAAAGTGGTTGAGTGAATGATTCAGATAAGGGTCTAGATGGGGAGAGGAGCCTATGTAACGTTAGAGATTGTGGGAGAGAGGGAACAGAAGAATGGGAGCCGCTGTTAATTTGTTAATCTTTTATAAATGAGATGCGCTGCGCTAATGGGTTTTAATGCTGTAGCTTAGCATGCCTGGCTCTGTCCTGCTCTCTCTGCTCGGTCCCTGAGTGCTCTGCTCCTATCATCAGACTGACCAACAGTCAGTCAACTTTCTCTCTCTCTCTCTCTCTCTTCATCACACACACTCCCACTTTTCCCTACCATGCCCTGGGTGTGTATCCACCAGAGATGTGAACGTGATGGAATGAGGTCAAAGGCGTTTGGGGGTGTTTCTGTTTGTCTTTGAGGCCATGCCCGCTTTGATGTCTCTTTCATGGGGGGGGGGGGCGAAGGGGGGGGGTTCCATGATGACAGAGAACACCAATCCCTCAGGTTACCCCGGTGTGTGTGTGTGTGTGAGTGTGTGTGTGTGTGTCTGTGTGAGTGTGAGACGGTGTATCAGAGACCACTGACAGACAGTGATGAAATACTGCCCTGTCCCTCTGAAACCCTACTCTATTGGCTCTGGCCATTCATCCAGAACACAGGTAGAAAACAGCGTTATTAAAGAACGCCTGGGAAAGGTTACACCTCTCATGCACACTTCCGACCTGACTGAAAAGGTCAGTGTGGCACCATGGGAAAGAAAGAAAGAGGAGAAAAAAAATGAATGGAAAGCAGAGGAAAGGGGATGTGAGACATGTGACATGGTGATATGTGGTACGGATGTGTGCAGCTTGGGTGAGAGAGAGAGAGATTGAGAGAGAGAGAGAGAGAGAGAGAGAGAGAGAGAGAGAGAGAGAGAGAGAGAGAGAGAGAGAGAGAGAGAACTAGTAAAGATGTCTAGTAAGGCACCGCTCCGCTGTTGCGGGGGGCCACAATCATTTCCCTCATGCAGCTGCGTACATTTCCCAGAACACCTTGTTCTTACTCTAGCACGAAGCACATGAACACCATGATGATGATGATGATGATACCAGAGGTTTGTTAGGATTACAGAGATTTGGAAATGTAAGTGCAAAAACGAGAGGACCACTATTGTTCAGCACTCCTGCACTCAGCAAAGCTTTTTGGATATCTACATGTGATTTGCATTTTGAAGACGTTGGCCACATCTGAAAAAAAGACACATTATGACTTTTATTTTCAGAATGGCTGAATCTGAACCGAAGAGTGGAAACAGAAAATAAAATATGTAACAATAGTGCCACCTAGTGGTTGAAACAAATTATTCCCTCACAAAATACTTTGTTTACGCCAGACATCAAAATCACTGTTGTTGCTAAAAGTATCTTTATTTACTTCCAATTAATCATTTAGCAGACGCTCTTATCCAGAGCGACGTATGGCAAGTTCATGGACATTCCCCCTGAGGCAAGTAAGGTGAAGTGCCTTGCCCAAGGACACAACGTCATGTTGGCACTATCAAGATTTCAAACTAGGTAACTTCAGATTACCAGACCAACTACCATAATCACTCAGCCACATGACTCCCGTGTAGGCGCTCCCTTATATAATTACTCCGGTATATTTACTTATTTTCCAGGACTCGATGATTAACTTTGCATTAGTTCATACGATAAATGTGTTTACCGTCTATCTTCCAGTTGGTGACGAGGGGTCTCATTTATAAAATGGTGCGTAGGATTCTTACTAAAAGTGTACGTACGCCCAAAAGCCTAAAAAGGCTTCACAAGAAGCCTGAGACAAACAAATCCAAACAAACTGCGCCCACACAGTCTGTATAATGAGCTCCCACGCAGACTCTTCTCATATAAAACACTTGTCCAATCCGTGCCCTGGATACTAACATCGTTCCAAAAAAATCGAACTTTTCTTTTCTTATAATGAATAATTCCACAGTCTATGAGTGTAAAGGTACAACGTTGCAAAGTTGTGTGTATTGCCGTGGATACAACCTAGTGAGAGATATTAATTAACTAATACGCTGCATTCTATTTATGGTGCTCAATACTCAATACTAATAGGAAAGTATTTAAATCTTGATGTTGAACCACATTAAATAACCTTAATGCAATAAAGTGTAATACACAGGAAAACACCCTCATACTGTGAGTGAGTCTTGTCTCTTGATAAATCATCCAATAGATGACATGCAGAGTCAGAGAGGAAGTTACTGCCAGACACTTTAGGGTGAACTAAGAACTAAGCTAGGTATTTACAAGTTGGCATGGTGACATCCTATTATGATTGGCCCTAAGCAAGCCATCGCAGAGGGTTCAGAGGGCAGAACAGAGTCAACCTGATCAGCTTCCAATTCTGGGTCCAGACAGCGAGGTGGAGAGACCAGTGGGATCCGGACCGAGGAGAGGGTTGGTGGGTGCCGCCTCAGGGTGGAGCCAGGGAGGGGGAAGAGGGTGGGGGTCAGTGTCAGGGTCGTCCTGGTTTAGGGGTCAGTGGTGTCAGAGGCTGTAGGGGACTGCGGGGGGGTGCTGAGGAACATGTAGATGGCAGGGGTGAAGATGAGGATGGTTCCGAGCACGGACACAGTGAGGAAGGCCCACAGGAAGATCCTGTCCAGAACCTGAGCCACAAACTTCCAGTCCTGGACCACCTGAGGGCAGAAGAGCAGGGAGGAACCAGCATGCCAAGAACCAGGAGAACAACAATGTTAGAAAAGGTCTACGTCCTTTTGCTTTGAGTTAATTATTAGAATAGCCATAACACAACTTTTTATTATGAAGAATGTTTTTGCATCACACACTAGAAACTTAAAAGAGAATTATAAAATTGTTTTCTCATAACTCCATAAGAAAGAGGTTCCATAACTTTGTAAGGTTCCATTATACATAAACTTTAACAACACATTCTACTTAAAACTGTTACAGTATATACAGTATATTCTTTATGTTACAAATTGTATTTATAATATACTACATGCTGCATCTTACTTTAATCATGGAGAAAAAGAGGAAGTAAAAAAAACTATGCACCCCACTGGAATCTATCAAATAGACCCGGTACATTGCAGGCTGCCCCACCTCTCTGATGAAGTGCTCTTTACGGATATGGCGGCTGATGTAGCGGACGGAACATGTCGCCCTCTCCAGCATATTGAGCCAGGCCTCGCTCTCATCCTCCTTCCCCTCCGGAGAGGCCTGTCCGTGGGCCCCGCCAGAGCCCCTCTGGCTCCCCTTCCGCGCCCCTGTCTTGGGCTTCAGCTCCGGGCTCTCAGGTGCCAACTCAGGGTAATGGTAGCGGTCGGTATGACCCCGCATGCAAAGCATCCTGGGTAGCCGCTGGAGGAAGAGGTTGCGTACCCACGGCGACATGGGGTGGTAGGTGGAGGAGGAGCGGTGATGCACGTTGATGACGAAGACGGTGACGATGATGGAGAGAGTGACGAAGATCATGATGAAGAGCAGGTACTCCCCGATGAGGGGGATGACCTTGGAGGAGGAAGGGATGATCTCCTCTATCACCAGCAGGAAGACGGTGAGCGACACCAGGACGGAAGTAGAGAGCGACAGCTTCTCTCCCTCGTCCGACGGAAGATAGAACACCAGCACGGTCAGGAATGACAACCCCAAGCAGGGGATGATCAGGAACAAGGTGTAGAAGAGCGGCAGCCTCTTCAGGATGAACGAGTACGTGATGAAGGGGTAAGAGTAGAGGCCGTCCTTCCTGTTCCCCTTCGCCCCCGTGGCGTTGAGGATCTGCCACTCGCCGTTGTCGAAGAAGTCCTTCCGGTCCACGTGGTCGTCGATCAGAACCATGTCCACCATGTGGCCGTCGTACGTCCAGGAGCCGAACTTCATGGAGCAGTTCTGCCGGTCGAAGGGGAAGTAGGTGACGTCCATGGTGCACGCCGACTTGTAGCTGGCCGGCGGCGTCCAGGTGATGGCGCCATTGAACTTGACGATGGCCTTGGTCATCAGGGAGCCTTCGAAACGCCCATCAGCGCTGATAGAGGAGCAAAAGCAGAATCTCTATTGCGTAAGATTCACAATAGAATAAATAATTACTATAACAGAATCATAATAACCCAAATGAAAATGATGCTGTTATGGTAACAGCATCAATACGCCATCCTCGATTTGTCAGCCTCCCAATCACACAGGTGTAATTATCTCCCACGCGCCAGACTTAACGACTGTTGCCTTCATGAATGTCCTTCATGCCTTTATTTAAGTCATGAATCGGTTCTAAGAATAGAACGGTTTTAAGAATCCACGGGTGTGGATTTGTGATTGTCATCGGTCTAGACTAGTACATTCACTACTCATTATATCATCGCAATTATTTCACGTGAATCTTATTCACGTGCTTCGGCTCAGTTCCTCTTACTTCTCGTAGAGAACGATGTCTGGCAGCCAGATGGTCTCCGAGGGAACTCTGATGGAAGTGATGCCTCCGTAGTGAGCGGGGTTCCATCGCAGCTTGTAGTCGATCCACTCCTGCGGGGGTACAGGTTATGTTCCACTGTTCCACATGCACCGCATCCCAGGGTATCACTTTAACCACACAGGAGCTAGACAGCTTGGAAGCTCTCCATAATAGGATTCTCGTGTTTAGATAAAACGCATCCTTTTCCATTAAGCGGACCTAAGGCAGCATGGAGTGTTCTGAAGATTGAATAAACAGCATCCTGCTCACCTGCCAGAGCCAGACATTGGTGGTCATCAACTGATTTTTCTCATCCTGTTGGAAGAAATCAGAGAAAAAGCATTAATTTCAATTGATAGAGGGAGAGAGCAAGAGAGAGAGGAAGAGAGATGAATCGAGAGAAAGAAAGAAAGTGAGGGGAGAGAGAGAAGAAATCAGAGAAAGAGCATTCATTTCAATTGATAGAGGGAGAGAGCGAGAGAGAGAAGAAGAGAGCGAGAGAGAGAGGAAGAAAGAGAAAAAGAGAGAGTGGAGGAGAGAAAGAGGAAGAGAGATGAAGAGAGAGAGAGAAAGGGGAGAGAGAGAAAGAGAAAGAGAGAAAGGGGAGAAAGCAAAAATAACCAGAACCAGAAACCACAAAAAGAACCAGACACAGGGAGTAACAGCTGGTTTTGTACAGGTCTGGGACTGACTGACACAGTAGCCTTCTGACATCACCAGGGCAGAGGCTTGTCCAGAAAGACAGAGAAACAGAGAGAGAGAGAGAGAGAGAGAGAGAGAGAGAGCCAGAGGGAGAGAGAGTGCAGTGAATTATATTAGCTGAGCAGGAACCCAGCTGCCAGAGTCAGTTTGATGATGCGGTGATCACACAGTCCAGAGGTGAACTGTAATCCAATACAGGTCTGCTGTCTGGGAACACTAGAACACAAACACACACTATCTGTGAATGTGTGTGAGGCTCTCTTTTTGTCACACACACATTTAGAACAACACCCCTCCATTGTCTCTCTTTCTTTCTCTCTGTCACAACAAAGTATTTTAGCAACCAACTACAAAGGGTCATGTAGCCCCCCAAAGATCTTTCCTGAGCCCCCTATGGTAACAACAAACTTGTTGTGGGTGATTGTTTTTTTTTGTTGGTCCAATAGAATTATATATATTTTTTAATCTAATTATTATTTGGGAGGTCTTTGCACTATCATGGCCATGGCCATTATCAACTGAACATAAAAAGTATAGTCTATACCCAACCTAGGCTCTAGCACTCACGCATACAGTACGACTAGTGGATGGTGAGGTGACACGGAGAAAAATAATGAATATTTTAACCAAATGGAGACGGAAGTTCCATTAGCTACCTATGTTCTCAGCTCAATAACAGCTGAACCATCTTAAGCCATCACAGCCAGTTATTCAAACATTTAAATCTGGCCCTTGTTGGGAATGGAAAGTTAAGAGGAATTGGAGCTACGGGTTATGGATATTTCAGCACCCTGGACAGCTGCACTGTGGGAAGAGTGGGTTGTCTCATTTCAGCACCAAGGACAGTTCCACAACCCAGAGGCCCTCCTCTGACTAACAGTAGCGTCCTAACCAAAGCCAAGGCAGTGTATTCAGATGTCATTCAGATTTGAAAAAATGCATCTCAGCGTGCAACAGTGTCTCCTTCCTCTGCCTCTCCCTCTCTCTCCCTCTCAGCGTGTGTCTGCTATCATCTGTGTGTCTGTGTGTGTGTGTGTGTGTGTGTGTGTGTACTGCAGGGGTCCTCACCACGTCGACCAGTTGAGAGATCTTCAGACCGAACCGTACGGTGACTGTGTCGTTGGCGTGCTGGATGGGTCGGACCCAGCGCTGGTATCCTTGGAACAGCTTCCGGAGCAGCGCGTCCTCCATCTCTGCCAGGGACACAAACTCACCCTTGGCTGGGAGGAAGGAAGGAGGTAGGGAGGTAGGAAGTAGAGAAGGAGGGAGAGAAGGAGGAAGGGAAGGAAGGAAATTAGACAGGGAGGGAGGGAGGGAGGGAGGGAGGGAGGGAGGGAGGGAGGGAGGGAGGGAGGGAGGGAGGGAGGGAGGGAGGGAGGGAGGGAGGGAGGGAGGGAGGGAGGGAGGGAGGGAGGGAGGGAGGGAGGGAGGGAGGGAGGGAGGGAGGGAGGGAGGGAGGGAGGGAGGGAGGTGGACAGGAGGATAATGGTGGAGGGAGGTGAAAGGTAGACATTAAGTTATTTATTTATTTTATTTATTTAGACGTAAAGAGAGAGGTAGAGGCATGGAGGGATACATGTAGGTTTGGAGGCAGGGAGAAGATTTAGAGACACACATTCCATATAATCTTATTTTAAATCCAAGAACAGGAGGATTGGATTGTTTGTAATCCATGCAAATGAGGTTTCATGTTTATCATGAGAACACATGCAACAAAACTGTGGCTAAATGAGCAGCTCGGCACGGCGACGGTGAGTGCATAAGAGGGAGGGGAGTGTCAGTAGTGATGAATGTGTTTGTGTAGACAGACAGAGGGGTAGACTGACCTACACTGTCACCCAGAGAGCCTTCAGCCAGGGGCTGTTTGCTGATAATGGACGTTGGTACTCAACAGGAGAGATGGCAGCAGCTCAAACAGGATGCCAAGGGTAGAGTGTGTTTAGGGTTATAGCCTTTTATCAAGGGCTTCTTTTCTCTCCTTCCCTTTGTGTGTGTAAGTGTGTCTGTGAGAGAGTGAGAGTTTGTGTGAGAGTGAGTGTGTGTGAGTGAGTGTGTAACAGAGTGAGTGTGTATGTGTGTGTATGTGTGTGTGAGTGTGTAACAGAGTGAGTGTGCATGTGTGTGTGTGTGTGTATGTGAGTGTGTGAGTGTGTGTGAGATAAAGTGAGAGTTTGTGTGTGAGTGTGTATGTGTTTCTGTGTGAGTGTCTGTGACAGTGTGTGTGTGAGTGTGTGTGTGTGAGTGTGTGAGTGTGTGATTGTGTGTGATAAAGTGAGTGTGTGTGTGTCTCAGAACTTTCACCTGACAGGGGAGTTCTTCCCACTCTGGGTGGCCATCTGTCTGACCTCAAATCATCTCCTTCTGGGACACATCATGAGAAACTCACTAATACTCACTTCGTGTTGGTGTATGAGAGTGTTTGTGTATTTGTGTTATTAAAGTGAGTGATTTTGAGCTCAAGAGCTCACCTTAGAACAACATTTTAGTTATCAGTCTAATGTAATTATTAAAAACAGATCATAGCTGTTCATCAAACATATCATGACTGGAAATGGTATCTGGCGGAAGGAAAGGGCACAGCAGGAAAATAAAACCCCGTAATTCGACCCCTTGTTTTGTCCCCGCCGGTGCATCTAGTCATCCCGGCGGGCGGCTAGCAAGACAGACCGGGATCACGCGCACTTTAAAACAAACACGAACGACTAGTGAAAACGGCTTTTTAGTTAGGATGTGCTAAAAAGAGGAGGATAAACCCCCAAATCAGCGCTCGGGGAGATTAAAACACACACGGTAACCTCACGATCAATAATCAACAATAAAACAAGATGACAGATACGTAGCTAGAGAAAAAACTGCATACGGGACTACGGGGATTTAGACAACAAGTTCACAATCATTAAAAAAAATCATAGGTACTTACCTGCAATAGTGGTAACGGAGAGCGCACACCACACAGTCAGAAAGAGTAGGGAGAGTCCCAAATTCATGCTGAATGTTCCTTGGAATGATAACCGGTTCAAACTAGCGATAAGTTACAGGTTCTGCGTCGAGTTGGGAGTTATAATATTACATTCCGGCAGAAATTGTTATTTCGTCATTACAGCTGGCGATTATTAAATAAATCAAAAAATATACAATCCCGATTGCGCGAAATAAAACTCTGGTCGCGAGGAGAAAAAAGCAAGGATGACGTGCCACGAGCGTCGTGCACTTGCTCTTGAGCGCGAGGCAGGAGCCGCCACTTTCTATGGGAGCGGCCACACCGGTCATCCGGTAACAGGTTGTGGAAGAGAGGGGGCGCTGTCGAGGGCAGAACGGGAGCTCAGGGGCGACTTGGGATCAGATTGCCTCGAACTCGTTAAAGAAGAAGATAAACGCGTTCCAGTTGCGCGCCCTTTGCCGAAAAACAAAAGATCGTTTCTTTCTTTTTCACTTTCGTGTCAAGTAAAGGCTTTCAGGTAGGCTAAATGAAGGAAAGCTTTCAAACGTTAAAAGAACTTTGTACCGCAAGTAAAAAAAAAAAAAGTTTTTTTTATTCAAAAATGTGGATCCCCATCGTATGTTGACTCAATTTCCTAAATGGAGCGTATGTCACTACCGTAGCAGCCACTAGAGTGCGCTGTAAAGCAGGACAGTTCTATCCAGCGCCATCAGGTACACATAGGTCTTCGCCACGCATCCTCTTCACACATGGTTTCCTTTCCAAGACACAAAATGGAGAGATGCACCCAGCTTTACTATTGAGGTCAGCAAGTCATGCTTTATTGAGGTCAACCAGTGGTGCTTTACTGTGAATTCACACTCCTCCACCCTCCTCTCTGGTTATCTATATGCATTAGGTTGCATCAGCATGTGTGTGGATCCATGAGTATTTGACAGCACTTTCACCCCTCCACCTCACCTCAACCTAATCCTCCCCCTCCCTCCCTCCCTCCCTCCCTCCCTCCCTCCCTCCCTCCCTCCCTCCCTCCCTCCCTCCCTCCCTCCCTCCCTCCCTCCCTCCCGCCCCCCCCCCCCCCCCTCTCTCCCTCTGTCTCTCTATATCTCTCTCTCTATCTGTCTATCTTGTGGCTTGACGTTTCCCAGGTCAGTCATGCATAACTTACCGTGCCTCGCTAGCGGCAGCTGAGGGAGGGTCAATGTCTGGTGTGTGTGTGTGTGTGTCAGGAAGACTAGGAAGTGGAGCTGGGCACAGCATCAAGATGTGTGTGGTGGCATAACCGGGCGTGCATCAGAGCAGTGTGCCCAGATACGATGCTGCCAACCTTTGACTCCTACTGGTGGCACTGCTAGCACCGGGAGGTGCCAACCTCCCCCTGAGACACAGAGGGAGAGAGATAAAGAGACAGAGATAGAGGGGGAGGTAAAGAGACAGAGAGAGGGGGGAGAGAGAGAGACAGGGAGAGAGAGATACAGAGAGAGAGAGAGGGGGGGGAGAGAGAGAGGGACCACTCCAGACTCCCTAGGGATGATCCGGCTGCACATGAGCCTTTAGCCTTCTGTGCTTTCTTTTCATAGACAAACCAGGTGGGGATGAAAATCAGAGGGAGAATTACTGAGGGCGAGAGAGAGAGAGAGCAAGCGAGCGAGAGAGAGAGAGAGAGTGAGAGTTCTTTAAAGCGAGATGACACCGTGCAGACAGCGGCACACACACGCCCACTTTTTCCGTGCGCCTACTTCTCTCAGTTCTAGGGAAGCAACCGGGATAACGGGAGGATGATTATCACAATGAAATTATCCTGATTTTCCGCTCCACTTGGGTCCGCGGGGTGGGCAGCTGCTGCCTCAGAGAGGCTCCCGTTCCTGCCGCCGTCGCCCGCCCCGTTGCTAATCGCTCGGAAAAGGGGTATTCTCGCGGGCTAGAAAGCTGTACGCCCGTTCTCATCCTGAGTGACCGGGGGGGCAGCTGCAGCGTGTGTGCCTGTGCGCGCTTGTGCGGGAGGCAGAGAGAATGGGTGTACGTGTACGTGCACGTTTAAGTGCATAATGTGTGTGTTAGCGTGTGCGTTTCCGTCTGTGTGTGTGTGTGTGTTCTCTGTCGGCATCTCCGTCTTTGTTGTTACTATTGTTTGACTTCTTAATATTGTTTGCATAATTTGACTCAGTAGAAAAATAAGAGAAACAACCTAGTGTTTTCTGACCAGGGGGCTCATCTTAATCTGTTTGTTATTTTAAGGATTAGACATGACAGAGAAACCAGGAAAGGCCCATTTCCGTCATCAAACCTCAAACAGGCGAGCTTCAAAGGAAAACCACAGCTCCGATCCCAGTTAATACCATTACAAATCCCACAAGCACTGAGGGAAAGATGGGAGATTAATTTCTCTAGCAATAGTGATTTGCAGCCGAACCCGAAGATTGTTGGACTTAGTTAGTAGATTTAGCTTGTCGGAGATGTAAGAGAATGGATATGAGGAGTGTTTTTTTTAATCTCTAGGAGTACAAGACTTTCATCAACAAAGACTTCACGGTCCTAAAAACCAGCAAACGGGACATCAAAGACTCAAAGGCCCAGATTGTGACGAGGGATCTGGCTCAGAGCAGACGGTAACTGTATCACAGAGCAAACACACAGATGGAGAGGGATTAGCAGGAAACGGCCATTTAGCAATTGCCCCGTGCATGCTATGACTGTGAACTTTTGGAGTTCAGGGAGGGTTCATTTTGGGCCCCCAAAAAATACAGTTCTGACCACGCTCCTGCTACACAGTACTCATTACAAGTACTCAGTACTCATTACGAGTACTCAGTACTCATTATGAGTACTCAGTACTCAACGATACGGGCAGCAGCGGTGGTTCAGTGGTAGGATTCTTCTCTACCACGTGCAGAAGGCTTGGGTTTGATTCCCGGTGGGAGTTTGATTCCTGGCCAATGCATTGAACATGGGTGCGCCTGTGAAATGTCCCCCACTGTGGGACTAATAAGGGATCATTTCTTTATTTTCTTCATTAATGGACGAGACTGTGTACTGTGTTAGACAGCTTGTACAAAAATGACCATAAGAAAAGTGATAGATAGTGGATGTAGCACTGCAACGACACAATCAGCCCAAACTGTCTACTGTAACTCAAAGCCACCTCGCCTGAGGAAGAAACTAATGCGCTGAGATGGACTGTGAGAGCGTATCTCTTTTGCTCTCTATCTCTATCTTTTTATCGGTTTTTATCTTGGTATCCGTCAGTAAAGGCATTTAACGCCTCTCGTCACGAACCCATCAGCCTTTTATCTTTCACCGCGTTGAGGAAGACACAAGCACGCACACACGCTCACACGCTCAATCAGGGGTTTCCCTGCTCCCTCTCTCTTCTCCAGGGGCACTCCTCACTGCGCTCATCCCTAACCGGATCCTCCCAGAAGGCTTTGCCGGTCCGCTCTCCCATTCTCTCACCACACAGGCTACATCTGTGCGTGCATGACTTCACCGTCCACATTCATGTTAGTGTGGGCTTTGCCATAGGGGTGTGCAGTGCCCCAGAACAGGACACTAGGCCCTCATGTGCAGTCCACGTTCCACCAACCTCACACAGGGTTGCATAACGCATACACTACCTCAGTCTGTCACTGACACCCAGACCCATGAATGTAAACCAGTAAATACAAACCCTGATATGAACCCCATAACCCTGTTATGTGTATGTGGATGTGCCTTTTTAACTGTTTTAACTGTTGTGCTATCTGTATGTTTTTTTTTTGTTGTTGTTTTTTGTTTTTTTACCTGCTGCAAGTCAAGTTTCCTCCTTTGGGGGACAATAAACTTAAACTGAACTGAACTGACCCTTAACAACCCTTTTTTCCCTTTTGGGGAAAAGAGGTGAGGCACACAGACATGCTTAAACACACTCAAACATGAGTTATTTGTTGTTATTTGTTATTATTTGTTGCATGTATGCACACACGGTTTGTGTAGGGTTTGTTTACAATGGCCATTTTACAACCTCATCTACGAATTCATGACTTGCTACAGACCAACAAATTATTCTATAAGAAGTTTCAAATTCAAGAGACTGGTGCAGGAACGTGAAGAAAAGGCAACACAAAGATTGTACTATTAAATATTGTAGAAATATCCTTTTTGGAAGTATCTAAAAGCAAACGAATGGATCTAAATGAAACAGTAGTGAATCATAGCTTTTTCAGAGTAAGCGTTCCTTTCTCTGACCTACCATAAACATTCAGCGGCGAACCCAATTAGAACCGCGTTCTCCCCTCTATGAGTGGGTGTGTTTGTGAAAGTATATTAGGGAACGTCTTCCCGAGTGTGTATGTGCATTAGTACGTGCGTGTGTGTGTGTTTGCGTGCGCGCGACGCTTACACTGTCTCCCATCGGGATGAATTATTTAACAGGAAGTCTCCTCTGGTTAGCCACGGTCGACTGGCCCCTGGCACGCAGCGTTCTCTTCCGACAACACTGGAGAATACCTCCCCAACACACACACACACAACACACACAACACACACTCCTAACTTACCGTGCGGTTTCAAGTCAACCACCGCCTTAACGCAGTCTGCCAAACCCCCCTCACCTTTTATCATCTCCCCTCCCTCACTCTCACCCTGGTCCTCACGAGTGCTACCTGGACTGACAACTCTGGATGAACGATATAGGAAAGACAGAGGGAAAGCCAGGTAGAAACAGAGAGAGAGAGAGAGAGAAAAGGCAGAGATGAAGAGAAGAAGAGAATGTGTGAGACATCGCAACAGAGCAGTGTGAGCGAGAACAGAGGGGGGGCAGATGGAGAAAGAGAAACACAAAAAAAGACGTCGGAGAGAGGAACAGAAGGGGGAGGAAAAAGACTGAAACAGTGGGAAAAGAGGCAGAATGGAAGAAACGTGGGGAGGATGAGGGGGACATCGTGGGGGAGCAGTGAGAGAAACGGAACGAGGGAGGGGGAAGGCCTGAAGGGGAAACACACAGAATGCATCTCGTCTCCCAAGAATGATGTCAGACTCCGGAAAGTTTATAAAAGTTGGACTGCGCGGTACGTGAGAGATATCCATCCTGTCCCAGCTAATACGAGCGGTTAATAGACGCGCGCACGCACACACACACACACACACACACACACACACACACACACACACACACACACACACACACACACACACACACACACACACACACACACACACACACACACACACACACACACACACACACATTCGCAAGACGTCTCGAATGCTATCCAGGAGCTGGATGAGTGGAGATTCTGACGACGACAGAAAAGAATCATGTGAAATATTCATCCTTAGGCACTCTCAATAATGTATAATCCCTTCCACTTACAGGAGCACCAAGCCTCATACGAGCCAGCCATGCGGTAAAAATACACTCTGCATTATCATTAAAGAGATACACTCCCTGTCAGCCAATCATCCAGCCAGCCTGCCTGCCTGCCGACCAGTCCAGCCTTGGACCGAGGACCGTTGCTACACGTAGGTGGGTGACGTGTTGGGGGGGTGGAGGCGGGGCCGGTGGCTAGGAGGGGGAGCTCCGGTGAGCGGTGGTGGGAACAGGAGGATGCGTTCCCTGGCTGAACCGTGATGACGTCCCGGACGGAGGTAAGCTGAGGTGGAAGAGATGGGTCTTGGAGCGGGGGGGGGGGGGGAGAACCCTAACCCTTCCCAGGCAGGTCACGGAGGTCAGATACACCATTTACCCAAACCCAGACTCAGACAGACTTAGACGCTCGTCTGGCAATGGGAGAAAGAGAGAGACAGAGAGAGAGAGAGAAAGAGGGAGAGAGAGAGAGGGAGAGAGGAGGGACCGAGCGAGGGAGAGAGGCAAGGGAAGAGGGAGGGAGGGAGGGAGGGAGGGAGGGAGGGAGGGAGGGAGGGAGGGAGGGAGGGAAAGCTGACCAGCATATTCTGCTTCACCTTTGACCCCCAAAGTAGAGAGGGCGTATGCGGGCAAGTGCATGTCCACATTTGACATTGACACAAGAGCAATGCTCATGTTGATGGAAAAGAGACTCTGATCCGGCCAGTCTACAGACGGCAGACAAAGTCATGACTCATTAAAACCCAAATGATGTTAACTAGCCTCTGGCTGTTCCTGGGAGGCACTGGTTGTGCTTTGCGGTCCTCTCCTCATTCCTACCCTACTCTTATCCAAGCCCAACTCCCTCCCTCCTTCCTCCCTCTCTCCCTTTCCTGTCAGTCATGTCTCAATCCTGCTTCCTTTTCTTATCCTATCTCTTATCTTCTTTCCCACCATCGTTTTCACTTCCGCCCCACATCCCTTCCACATCACCCTCTTGCCTTCCCTCCTCTCCCTGACTGTCTCCTCTCCTCCGTGGGGCACAGATGATATCAGACGTGCTCCTCCTGCCTGTCTGCTCCCAGAGACGATGACCCCAATGAGAATTCTGTTTTTTTATACATAATCCCATTGTAGCCTGTCATGATAAGATTAGCATTACCCCCATCCACTCCCCCACCATCTGCTACATGACTACAAACACACACACACACATTCAGTACCTGCACAGGGCAGATACAGGCTCACACACACACAAACACACACACACACACACACACGCACACACACGCACACACACGCACACACGCGCACACACACACACACACACACTGCTCAGAACTAAAACAGATAGAATAGATACAATTACTACACACCAACAACTTACTCTCTTAAGACACAAGCTCCGCAGACTTTAGGCTTGTAAAGTCAGTTCACAAGTTTAATTAAAACGGTGCAGGTCACGTGTATCTTTACATTTTGTACAAATGAGAGCGGGAAATGTGTGAGATGCGTACTTTCATCCTAAGAGTATGACCAGAAAGAGACCGATGAGAACATCTTACAACCTTGTCCGCATAATACACATAATGTGCCTACACAGCTAACATGCATCATTGATAGGTTGGTAGGTATGAACAGCCTAACACAATGTCGCTGCAGTCTGACAAACATTAGGCCTAACAGATTGTTTTGCGACAGTTACAGGACATGTACTGGACACCATTGCGGTTCAGCACGGCCTCGGTCACACAGCTCCAAGCAGCAGCAGCAGCAGCATCAGCTGAGCCTCTGGTCCAGACTGGCGTTCTGCACCAGCAGGATCCCGGTCTGAGGGAAGCCAGGGGCTTTGAACAGACCAGCAGACATACAGGGATACACAGGACAGGACAGGAGGGAGATGGGAGACTGAGAGGGGGGGGGGGGGGGGCAGAGACATTTGTACAGAGAAGTCCGGTAGCTTATACGAAGAATCCCAATAAGAGACAGACAGGAAGGGAAGGAGAGGAAGAGGAGGAAGGCAGGAGGAGAGAGGAGATGAGAGGAGAGGAAGACCTAGAGGAGCAGAAGAAGAGGAGAGGAGAAAAGGAAAGTAGGAGAGTGGAGAGGAGAAAAGGAGGAGGGGAGAAGTGAAGGGGGAGAGAGGGAAAAGGAGGAGAGGAAAGGAGGAGAGAGGAAAAGAAGGGGGAGAGGAGGAAAGGAGGAGGAGGAGGAGGAGGAGGAAGAGGAGGAGTCCAGCGGTGTTCACGTGAAGAAGCCGATCAGAGGCTGGAGGAACAGTCCCACCGTGCCCAGCACACACACTGTCACAAACACCCACAGGAAGATCCTGTCGATCACCATGGCGACATACTTCCAGTCATCCTCCACCTGGGAAAAAAAAAGGTGAGGGAAGAGAGAAAGGAGAGACGGAGACAGAGGAGGGAAGGACAGGAAACACATGAAAAGGGAAGGGGGGGGGGGAAGAGTGAGAACAAGAGAGTACAGAGGGACTCCCAGGTCACTGAGGGCCAATGAGGATTAGCCAACCCTATCCGAAAGGAGAAGGATGTGGTCGTGTGCAGGACCCCCCTGTCCCAGCATCCATCACGCTCTCTTCCCTCCCCTCGCTGACAAACCTGCTGTGAAAACACGGCACTGAGCTTTTCTTAACCAGAGACGCCAGATTTCCAGCTCCGGCAGATCGCTTAAGAACCCGTCACGGTCTTACAGGCTGCCGCCACACTAGGACGGTAAAATAGCCTTAACTCGGGAAGGGCGCTAAATACCCATGCAAAAGTTGGAACGAGGGATTAAAACGCAGAGATGGAACGTCAAAGGAGAGTAAAAAGAGAAAAGCTGGTCAAAGAGAGAAGAGATGATCAAATATGGTGTTTCTACCCCCCCCCTCCAACCCCCCCTCTCCTGGCCTAGGATTTGGGGTCTAGGTTCAACTTTTGCATGTGGTGCTTGCATGCATGCATGTGTGTGTGTGCCTCGGTAGGTGTGTGTGTGTGTGTGTGTGCAAAGCAGCAGCAGACAGTCAAACGTGCTCCACCGGTTCCGTAATGCCCCAGTCTACTGAGGGATAGAGCCATTGTGTATGCATCATTTAAACACTGGGGTCTTACTAAGAAAAGCCTGGCCCAGAACAAACGTATCAGGAGGCTGCAAAAAGAGAGGCCAGGATGCTAAAGCTCACAAACAGCTTTACAGCCCGTTATAGCCCCCGCGTGTGAAAGGCTTTACCGCAGTTTAGATCAAACCAGGTAAAAACCAGGGGAGTAGATGATGTTCAGTGGTGTGCGTGCGTGTGTGTGTGTGTGCTAGTGCGTTTATGCACGTGCGTGCGACGTGTGCGCAAGCGTGCAGGCGTGTTCTCAGCGCCTGTGCGTGTGTGTGTGCATGCGTGTGTATATATGTCTCAGCTGTGGCATTTTAAGAGTGCTTGGCACAGCACTATTGGCCATCCCATTTCTCAGACATCCAATAACAGTTTCTATCTTATACCACCACAAGGCACAGCATAGAGTCATATCAGCATTTGGTAACACCTCTCCTCTCGTATCTCCAGGTCTCACTCGAGGATATAATCCAAATCCTCAGCTCACAGGTGCTGAGCTAGGACTATGGCGGATGACTGAGCGACTCTAAAACCAACTCAAAATTGGGCCACCTACTTTAACCTCAATCTCTGTGAAGGACTACGAAAAAGGTAGAAATGATTATTAAAAGCCTCTTTTTTTTACATTGACTTCTGAACTCTAAATTAGAGCACTGTTGTTTAAGTCGGTGTAGACCAGGGGCGGGCAATTCCGGCCCTCAAGGGCCGCTGTCCTGACGTTTTAGACATTTCCCTGGTCCAGCACACCTGAATCAAATGAAGGGGTTGTTATCGAGCTCTGTGGAAGCCTGATAATTACCATTCATTAGAATCAGGTGTGCTGGAGCAGGGAATCATCTAAAACCTTCAGGACAGCGGGCCCTCGAGGACCGGAATTGCCCGCCCCTGATGTAGACCCGCATTCGTCCAGGAGTGTTCCATTGTAGAAAAGGTGTTCCGAGGTAGTCATCTGGATTTTCAAACATTTTCAAAATGAAGACGATCAAGTTGGAGAAGGACTTCCGGCTGGAGATCGAAACGTCTTGATTTTGAAAACAGTGTCACAGATGACTACCTCTGAAACCTTTTCTTCAACCGTTGTGTTTACCTCCTTGGCCTTGTTGCGTGTTCTCATGTTCTCTGCGATGTACTTGACACTCTCGATGGCCTGCTTGATTTCGGGCGACACCACCGAGAACGCCACCACGGCGCTGACCGGCGAGGGCGTGCTGAGGGGGCGGGGCAGCTTGGGAAGCTCCGTCTCCGGGGGCACTATGGCAGTGGCGGGAGGGGCCACGGGGGGCAGGGGCGGAGGCGTAGGGATGGGCACCTCCTTCCCCCGGTAGGGCACCTTCCTGTTCATCTCCCCGTACTCCACACAGTTCACGGCTCCACCCCCCACCGCACCGCCATCCGGCTGGATCGGTCCTCCGACGATACCGCTGTTCTTCCTCTTCTTGATCCCCGCTATGCCTCTTCCTGCTCCGCCTCCTCCTCCCCCTCCCCCTCCTCCTCCCCCTGCTCCACTCCCGCCGCAGCTCCCGACCCCCACGCTGGTCAGACTTCCCCCGCCTTCTCCTCCTCCCCCGCCCCCGCCGCTCCCCGCTGAAGAGCAGCCCTGGTCGATGGGCCTCCGCATCAGCAGGACCCGGGGCAGGAGCCCCAGGAACACGGAGCGCACCCAGGCCGGCATGGTGTGGGTCATGGGGGTGCGGTAGTGCACGTTGAGCACGAAGACGGTGATGACGATGCTGAGCGTGACGAAGATCATGGTGAAGAGCAGGTACTCTCCGATCAGTGGGATGACCAGCGAGGTGGAGGGGATGGTCTCGGTGATGACCAGCAGGAACACGGTGAGGGAGAGGAGGACGGAGATGCAGAGGGTGACCTTCTCCCCGCAGTCGGAGGGCAGGTAGAAGACCAGCACGGTCAGGAAGGAGATGAGCAGGCAGGGGATGATGAGGTTGATGGTGTAGAAGAGCGGAAGTCTCCGGATGTAGAAGGAGTAGGTGATGTCGGGGTAGATCTCCTCGCAGCAGTTGTACTTGATGTCGTGTTTGTAGCCCGGCGCGTCGATGATCTCCCACTCCCCGCTCTCCCAGAAGTCTTTGAGGTTGACCTTGGACCCGATGAGGACAAGGTCGATCTTGGCCTTGTCGTACGTCCAGGAGCCGAACTTCATGGAGCAGTTCTGGTAGTCGAAGGGGAAGTAGGTGATATCCATGGGGCAGGAGGACTTGAAGATGGCCGGAGGGACCCAGGTGATGGTGCCATCAAACTTCAGCAGGGCCTTAGTCTTGTCTTCAACCAGGAAGTCCCCCACAGCACTGGTAGTGAGAAAAATAGCAGTTAGCGATTCATGTTCAGTAGCATTCAGCTTGAAATAGTTTCAATTAGCATTTAACTGCAAACAATGCAACATTTCCCGTGGTTGTTAAAACAGCTGGACACCTAGATCCTCTGGCTTCTGAAAATGCACTTCAAGAGCATTTCTAGGAAGTCCAATATTAATGAGATGCTCACTTGTTGTAGAGGACAATGTCCGGTCTCCAGATCTTATTAGAAGGCACCCGTATAAACTCGATGCCATCATAATCGATAGGAGCCCATTTCAGCTTATAATCATTCCAGATCTGCAGAGATGGAATGACAAGGAGATACATGGAGTTGTGAGGTGAGTTTAAAGAACCAATGCAGGATGAATCTTTTATAATGTACTATCCCATGCTTTACTTTAATGTACTATTTGATTTGTACGATTTGATGTGAGACAACACTCAACGACGTTATGCTTGCCATAATAGACTGTGCTGTTTTCCACATCCTAGGGGATCAATAAAGAATTCTGAATATGAAAGTGTGTACAGTGAACTCACATGTCTCAACCATAGATTGGTCTCCATGATCTGATTCACCTCATCCTGGGGGGAAAAAAAACAAGCAAAAAACAGTGTGGTTTTCACGTGTTGAACAGGGAATCACTGTTCCTAAAAGGTAAAGTTTAAATTAAGATGCTTTTATCCAATGCGACTTCCAAGAGAGAGCTTTACAAAAAAAGGTTACTGAACCTAGAAATGTTCTAAAGTTGTAAAGTTGTCTTTCTATGCATTGTTTCTATTTAGATCAAGTTGTACTGGATCGGGGCAGGCTCACCACTTTGACCAGCTGAGAGATGGAGACCTCAAACTCCACAGTAACCGGATCTGACACATTCTCCACAGGTCGGATGAACTGGTTGTACCTCCGGAACAGCCTTCGAAAAAGCCTGTCCTCCCCCTTGGATGCGAAACAATCTAGGGAGAGAAAGAGAGAGAGAGAGAGAGAGAGAGAGAGAGAGAGAGACAGACAGACAGACAGAGACAGACAGACAGAAGAAAAGACAGAGAAAGCAGGGAGAAAGAGAAAGAGAAGAAAAGATAGAGCATAATTGCTTTATCACTTGCCGTTTTGATCTTTAACTGCTATGCTCCTGCTAACTATATATCAGCTAAATGTGCCACTCAACGCATAGCTTTTCATCGCTCTGTCTATATTAATGTTCGACATAACGCACTGTTTTGGGGATGGAGAAAGATGCGAGTCACCATATTTAAGCTGTACATGTACAAGGGAGCAGGCAACTGGAAACTTTAAGCAAGTCTCCCTGGCCCAAACGATTCCAGCCAGAGACTGAATTGGAATGTGTACCATCCTTTTGCGTGCGTAGGTTTTCCTGGTAAATGCTGAGTGCAGCTGCACCAACGCAAAATGACTTTTTATTCCTCCAAACATTTCAACATTTTCCCCCACACACACACACACACACACACACACACACACACACACACACACACACACACACACACACACACACACACACACACACACACACACACACACACACACACACACACACACACACACACACACACACACACACTAACCACTCGCTAACGGCTTTTAAGAACTCACCTTTTTCAGAACCCAGTCAGACAGCCGGGATTCATCAGTTTGTCGGTCAGACGTTCCCAAACCCCATTGGGCGGTCAGTCTGTCTATCAACTCGACCGGACGGTCTAGTCAGAGGAAAGCAACCAGCAGCCTGATCATAAGCGTGCTAACCTAGGAGCCATCGACAGTGGAAGTGAGGGACAGAGGCGGTTACTGCCTCTGCCGAAAGTACGGACAGGACCAACCCCAAACAACGACACCAACACGTTTCCTTGTGACACAGGACACAGACTGTTTTATCCAAGTGACTCATGTACTCAATGCTTTATTTATTTATATATATATATGGCCTGCATCTGTATGATAACCCGTCTGACAATAAACAAAATTGAAATGCGTCTGTGTAATCACAGCTCTCTGGATTATTAAATGGCAGGTGTCTTTAAGATCAGGAGTCGATGAGAAAATATCCCACAATCCAATTCTTCCACAGACAATGACTCTCTCATAGTCTCCAAAAGAAAACTTTACATGACAAACACCCTCAATTTTACATCACCGCACGCTGGCCTGTGTGTGATGCACAAATTCATACTCACTCAAACACACCATTTGAAAAAACATCTGGCAGGTTCAAATGTAATACTTAAAAGGTCACATCAACGATCGTTTAAGATTGGGGACTGTGGAGGAGAATGCAAAAGATTAGCAGATTAAAGTATCTCTCAGACCTGGAGGAGATCTGGAACTATTTAAATGACAGTATTTAAAAGGAAATTTATTTTAAGTCTGGGAACATTTAAGGTCTTTTTCTGTCAGTGGCCGTACATTTTCAACGCAAACTAGCGTGAGGGTGATCTTGATGTTAAACATTTTCTGCATTAGGGCTCTAGAGTTACATCACAGTCAAACTTTACTGAAAGTTTTCTTGAGGTCAGTCTTGTGGCGCCTTAGCATTTAATGAACTAGCTTCTCTCCAGAGGCCTGCTGGGTAAATTTCTGCCTCGGCTACCTGCCTTAAAACATGCGGCACTCCCTGATTCGCTCTGCTCCAAGAACCTCGTTTAAACCTCCCTAATTGGCTAAGGGAAAGGAGGGCAATTATAATCTGTTAATTAATTGGACCTTTGTTCTCAGTGAGGAATGAAGGGAAGTATTCAGCTCTGCCGATACAGAATTCCAGTTTATTTTCCTCTTTCCAAATATTCATCTGAAGGGTCTATAGAGGATAGAAGACCTTGACCCTTTACAATCCTTTATCCTTTCAACTGAAAACAAAAGTTAATGTAAAGTTTGGTAATGAGCTCAATTTGTCACCATACGAGTCTGAGAGTGTATGAGCGAGTGGGTAAGAGATTGTTTTATATATCAAAGAACGCAGTCGAAGACTTTGTGTCAAGCTCTGTTTTTCAATGGACAAATCCACTCGTCACTTCACCCCCCCCCCCCCCCGCTTCTCGCTAAGTCACGATAAACTGACAAGCTGCCTCTTAGTCGGCGCTGAGAGGGAGCGAGACAGCCAGCGGCCGCACATTTGTCCTTTCAAGAGAAGCATTGATTTTGAATTAGGAAGCCTAACGGAGAGCTTTCCATTCCCGCTAATAGCACCCGGGACCACGTGAACCGTGGCCCCTGTGGCTCGGGGGCCCTTTGATCACGCGTGGTTTTGACGTGATCAGCCCGAGAGGCGGGGGACATGTGTCGGCCCGCTCTGAGGGAACTAATTACGCCCAACAATAAGCTTCCAGGCCTTGATTGGTCTAAGACCGTGTGTGTCACCAAGGGAGGGATGGAGGAAGGATAGGGGGGGATAGCAAGGGAGAGCGGTAAAGAGAGAGGGGGGGGATAGCAAGGGAGGGATGGAGGAAGGACAGGGGGAGATAGCAAGGGAGAGCGGTAAAGAGAGAGGGGGGGGATAGCAAGGGAGGGATGGAGGAAGGACAGGGGGGATAGCAAGGGAGAGCGGTAAAGAGAGAGGGGGGGGATAGCAAGGGAGGGATGGAGGAAGGACAGGGGGGATAGCAAGGGAGAGCGGTAAAGAGAGAGGGGGGGGGATAGCAAGGGAGGGATGGAGGAAGGACAGGGGGGGATAGCAAGGGAGAGCGGTAAAGAGAGAGGGGGGGGATAGCAAGGGAGGGATGGAGGAAGGACGGGGGGGGGGACGGGGTAGCAAGGGAGAGCGGTAAAGAGAGAGGGGGGGGGGATAGCAAGGGAGGGATGGAGGAAGGACAGGGGGGGATAGCAAGGGAGAGCGGTAAAGAGAGAGGGGGGGGATAGCAAGGGAGGGATGGAGGAAGGACGGGGGGGGGACGGGGTAGCAAGGGAGAGCGGTAAAGAGAGAGGGGGGATAGCAAGGGAGGGATGGAGGAAGCATGGGGGGGGGGTAGCAAGGGAGAGCGGTAAAGAGAGAGGGGGGGATAGCAAGGGAGGGATGGAGGAAGCAAGGGGGGGGGGGTAGCAAGGGAGAGCGGTAAAGAGAGGGGGGGGGATAGCATGTGAGAGCGGGGGAGAGAGAGAGGGAGATATAGCATTAGAGTGGCGGAGATGAGTATAAAGGAAGATATAAAGCAGGGAGAGAATAGAATATTTTTTCTGTTTGGTCTCCATGCTGTTTGGGACATGCTTCGTAATTATTGCACATGTGTCCGTACAATCAGTTTTCTGGCATGACTGTGTGTGTGTGTGCGTGTGTTTCATTTGGACTTCCCAGCTGCCGTCTGACTCTATCTGGAAGGTCATTCGGTTACCTAAGGTTATCCAAAGTATATGGCAGCACTCCAACAGAAATCAACGCACACACACACACACACACACACTCAGATGCAGACACACGCGCCACACAACCAGAGACGACGCACGCTGCAGAGAATCCCTGACCCCCCAACTCCACAGCAAAGGTACGGACGTCCCCATCTGCGTCAGACGAAAGCAGGCGGTAAATCACAGTGAGCTAGATGGAGGCTGGCATATGCAGAGTGCTCATGCATGCAAGCAGGCAGACAGACGGGGGGAGGACGTCAAGGTCCAGCGTCTCCGCGGTGACCGTGTCCCAGAGAGGGGAACATTCAGATCGCTCAGCATTTTGGGAGGCTTCACTCACGTTCAGAGGCGACGCACAGATTTAAAGGATTTGCACCCACGTGCCAAAAACCCTTATCATCAGTTTCGATGGTACAACTTCAATGTGAAAATACCGCTGATGTGTGGAAAACAATATTGCGCTTGTGATTTTCGCAGATTCCATATAGTTCTCTGACACAAACCAGGAGCGTATTTTATTTTATCACAGGTTTGATGTAAGATATACAGTAAATAATAGGAAAACTCTGGTTTCAAGGTGACTTTCACAGTTGATTTGATACCAACCACAAGTGGGTACATACGTATACATTTGCGATCAATCCTAGCATCTTTATTCATTCTTTTCATTACTATAAGAACCTTCTTAAAAATTGTATATCTGTGGATAGACGTAACTAAAGGTTAAAATACAGAGTAACACAAGGGAGAAATGGAAAAAGGAGTGGAGAAAGTGATAGCAAAGGGGATGGAAAAGTGTGAGGACAAGTGAAAGAGATGAGAGGGCAGAAAATGTATTTTAAAAAAGTATGAGGAAGAAGTTTTAAATGGTGAGGGATGGCAAGGGCCAGGGAGAGGTAGGAGAAACAGACGGAGAGGCGGAAGAAGAGGGAGAGGGAGAGAGAAATGGTGGTACATTATGCATGCGGCTTAAGCCAGAAGTGGTTACGAAGACGCGCAGTGGCTTAACATACAACCGACAAGCCGCCGTTGACTGTAAAGCACCAAGATAAAACCGCGGAGACTTCGTACAACGATGGGCGAGCGGAAGGAGGGAGAGAGGGAGCTCCTCATGAAAGGTACCTGGATCTGCTGCGAAGTACTGCTTCCTTCCGTCATCCTTCCATCCTTGGCTATGACTCACTAAACAGGGGGGTGGGGGAGATGCTGGTTTAAGCCAGGCCATAGGGGGCATAAAGAGGGTCCCGTTTCTTTCAGGACGAACATGTGTGTGTGTGCGCGGGACTGCGTCCGTGCACACGCCTGTGTGTTTGAGACGCGCGTGTCTACGAGCAAGGTTTATGCGAGGAAATCGCGTTAAGACGATCCTCAAGCTACTGACACGCGCGCGCGCACAAACACCCACACACACACACACACACACACACACACACACACACACACACACACACACACACACACACAAGGACACTGTGAAAGGCTGACAGGCTTGGGAGACTGTAGCATCACAGCTGGAGAGAGAAGAGCTCATGCTGTGAGAGATCTAATACTCTGGAACCTCAATACTGGGGGGTCAAATATGGACCGGATATTTACCACAGGTTTGTTACAACGAGAAACAATCCTGAAATGTACTCTTCTAGAATGCTGGTCGTTAAGGTGAATGGACCGTTAAATGTGAGGCTTTAAGTGTTGTTGTTCGAATGCACCGATTAAGTTTGCTTTGGGACTTTAAATGACCTAATACAGGGTGCACAGTGGCAGTGCGGTTAGCAGTCTCGTCTCCCAACAAGGAGATCAAGAATTTGAATCTCGGGCCCGACCATGATCTCTCTGGGTGGAGTCAGCATGTCCTCCCCGTGGTTTCTCTCCGGGCACTCCGGCCTCCTTCCATGTGGTAGGTTAATTGGACACTCCATTTTGAACACTTATAATTGCCCCTACTGAATAAACGAAACAAATAAATGGTTGTCTCTATGTTGTCTGTAACTGTCTTGTGTTATAGCCCTACGACTAGCTGGCCCCAGTCCAGGTTGTACCCTGCCTAAGGCCCGAAAGTAACTGGGATAGGCTCCAGTCACCCAGAACCCCTAAAGGGAATAAGCGGTGATGCTAATAAGCGGTAAATAATGAGCGATTAACCTAATACCAATTTCCACAGAATGATATACCATAAAATTCTGTTTAGATTGAACCTCTGATTATTGGAACAGACTTAAAAACTTGGTGGTTGTACTGAAAATATTGCGCTGTCATTGGTGTGGCCGGAACTGGATGGAGCTGACGACTCCCTTTTTCTAGAAAATTCTTCCATCTGGCTACCGTCATCAGAAATACCTCTTAATCCCTGGATTGGCGGATCAGCAATTTCTGTTTTTGTTGGAACCAATCACCACAGATACTTGTGACAGAGACAATACCTGCTATAATACCTTCTGACTGCAGGTGGGGGGAGGAGGGGTTGGAAGTAATCCAATTGTGTGTGTTGTTTTGTTCCTTTGACGGCACACGCCGCGAGGCTCAGACACAGGCCACACACACCTGAAGGATGGGGCAGATAAGGAGGTGCTGGGGGGGGGCATTGTGAGGGCAGATTAAGCTAATCTGCAACCACCGTGTGACTGAAGGAGGAGAGAGGGAAAAGTGGGGGGGAGAAGACATCAGACAATTAAACCCAGGGGAGGGAAGGATGGATAGAATGAGAGAGGATGTAGACGGGCGAGCGAGGGGTATTGTGAGCTCTACAGGTGCGACAAAGGGGCAGCCATTAGTCTGAAAACATAGAACTTGCCAAATATTTCTGAGAAATTCCCTGTTCCATCTACAGCTATTACAAACATTACAAAAAACACATTCTGAAGACACATATGAATGTAAATATTTAATCTCCTTCAACACCACCTGGTTCGTCAGAGAACGACCGAATGCAACATGTCCTTAAAACGCTGTACTGGTGTCACAACCAGATGACATCAGTTCAAGGACACTGCGGTGAAACTTGCTCAGAGACCACTCCAGCCCAGACCTGATGTTCACACACATCTCCCCCCTAACCTTCTCCACCGCCCTGTTAGATGGGGAGGTCTGTCACTGTCAAGCCAGGGTGACAGTGTGACAATAAGGCACTTAGCACCAGTTCCCAGGGGATGTTCCTGGAACAAGAACACAGCAGAGCAGAACGGCTCAAACTGCCCAGGAGACGGAGGGACTTAAAGGATGAACCCACGCCCCCATCAGACCTGAAGAGGCACCCAGAGTACAGCCAGGCTGGACCCAGACTAGAACCAAGCTAGATCCAGAGTGGAACCAGGCTAGGCAGAGGTTAGAACCAGGCTAGATCCAGAGTAGAACCAGGTTAGGCAGAGGTTAGAAACCAAGCCAGATCCAGAGTAGAACCAGGCTAGGCAGAGGTTAGAACCAGGCTAGATCCAGAGTAGAACCAGGCTAGGCAGAGATTAGAACTAAAATAGCTCCAGAGTAGAACCAGGCTAGGCAGAGGTTAGAACCAGGCTAGATCCAGAGTAGAAACAGGCTAGGTAGAGGTTAGAACCAGGCTACATCCAGAGTAGAACCAGGCTAGGCAGAGGTTAGAACCAGGCTAGATCCAGAGTAGAACCAGGCTAGGCAGAGGTTAGAATCAGGCTAGATCCAGAGTAGAACCAGGCTAGGCAGAGGTTAGAACCAGGCTAGATCCAGGATAGACCCAGGTTAGGCCCTGATCACAGTTAGGGTCAGCAAGGATACAGACACTGTGCTTTGCTTTTCTCTAAATCTGTCAGGGTCAAACCCCTCCCTCCCTTGCCATCTGTCCAAGTAAAAACAGCTGTACAGATGACCTCTACAAAACTGCTCCACACAAAGTTATTACTAGACGCATGATGCTTATCAATTTCCCACTGAAGCATACTCTAACCCAAAACACGAAAGTAGTATATTATCTTGTGAAACGTGAGTAACGCGTGCAGCGTCGTCAACATACGAATCAATGAACGCAAACGCGAGAGGACCGTAAAGACACACGAGTTTGTTTGCGCGTGGATGACTCGTCGTATTCCGTGTCTCCGGTGGCTCGAGGGTTGTCGCATTAGACTTTCTTATTAACAAGGCATGGGAACACGTCTGATCCTACTATGGGACAACAATATTGAACTGGTCCGTTCAAGTCTCCGCTTGCGAACGTTACGTGAAGTGCTACGATTTTAATTATTAAATGCCGGATTTACTCAAGGGTATAGGTTGTTCTATATTTAATCCAACAAATGTCCAATTCCCCCCAAAATTTACTTTTGCTCATAGCTCAAGATTCAAGGTGACATGCCAGACTAAAGTTTTTGCACCACTTTTGAAATTGGGCATCAGTCAAAATACGGACGTAAAACGTAAAGGGTAAAAAAGACGAACATTTTCTAACATGCTTTGAAATTAATTTTGACTTTATTTGTGAAAAAAATACAATTACGTTTTAATCAACGGCATCTGAAGCCTGTCTCTACCGTACGTGAACGATTGACAAACAATCGATGCTGAACAACACCGTCCCCAAACTCCCAAACCCCCCAATCCAAACACGAGCTCTTACCTCGCGCCAGAACCAGGACCACCAGCACGAGCGCGACGGTGAGTTTCCCTAAGAGACTCATCTATACGTCCTCGCGAGGGGAGTACCTCTGCGTATGGAAGCAAGTTGGTCGAAAAATAAACGAAAGAGTCCAAAGAGAAAAATCACTGAAACATTTCCTGGGCGCTGAGCATGGAGAGTTTGATGCCAGCGCGCGCTTTCCTGATCCGACATGGTCTGCTTGTCCCGCCCCCCCTCGGGCGAAACCTCACGCGCCCTGTTTTTACATAAGGTAGTAATTAAAAAGAAGTCTTAACCCATAATGTGTTTTACGCACCGGCAGATGAATGCTCACAAATGAATATGTTTGTTGCGCAATTGTGCATTGAGCTGTATAATAAACGTATTGGTTGCGTTTGTCAAAATAACTTGGCTTGTTTTTTGTTGTTTTTTTATATTGACAAGAACTTGGCTGAAGCAGGTTAAGCCAGGTGTATTTACCACGAGACCCCCCGCATGCGCACACATGCACGGCTAGAAAATGAATGTTTAAACGGAGCAAAATGTGCCTGTTGGCAAGAAGTACGCCACACGCACACGCGCACGCACACACACACACACACACACACACACAGACGCAGAACACACCACAGACACACACAAGCTGCACATAAACACAGACAAATACATGCGTATGCCCTCGCACACTGTGCACACATACAAACATACGGTTTTCTTGCTGATCAGTCATTGGCCTATTTAGCCAGATCTTTGATTTGATCTGCCTGCTCAACAATGACCAGCCTGCTACAAATAATAATTTAGGACTCAAGGAATTAGCCAGAGTAAGTGATCCAAATGCCACTGCCACACTGAATTGTAATGAATTAGGAAAAACACTGGCCTCTTCACAGACGATCTTGTCAGCAATTTAATTTAATTACTTATTATTATATATTTCCAGAATATAATAAATATGCTATTTGTTGTGTGTGGTGTGCAGTTGGAGACTGTGGGTGTGGGTTCATACATGTAAACACACACACTCCTAATTAAACAAGCACGCACAGTCATTATAAAATGATGTGTGTGCGAGGGGGGAGTAAATAAAGAATAAAGAATTGAGTTAACTTCCTATAAGGTGCAGATGAGGTTATGGTCATAAGTTCCATTCTGGGGTAGTAGAGACATTCAGAGAGAGAGAGAGCGATAGAGAGAGAGAAGGGGGGGAGAGAAAGGGATGAGCAGAGAAACAGAGGAAGGGAGAGAGAGAGCCGGAGGGACAGAGGATGGAGAGGGAGACCCACAGCCTGATGACAACCTCCCCCAGACCTTACATCACCACCCAACCCACCATCGAACGTTAAAAAAGGTTGAAAATAGCCTTCACCTCCAGGACAAGCGAGAGAAGGAGAGGAGGGAACGGAGAAGGAACGGATAAAAACGTCTGGATGACTTCCCTTCAACGTGACAGAGCTTCTATTTCCGGAAGGTTCTCGAGACTCCGAGCGCAAGGAGCAACTTCCCATGGGCACTCTGACCGAAAATAAACACACGTCTCTCTCTCTTTTCCCGCTCCTCTCCATTTCTCCCTCTTTCGCTACCTTCTTTCAAGCTCACTTCCCCCTCTTTTCAGTCCCATACTAAACACTTCTCTCCTCTTAGATACTTTCTCATCTCAGTACAGTCTATGGATCCAGCAAACAGCACATATGTTGGTGCGGTTCTCTGTTTCCTGGTGAGCAGACGGTTTGGACTAATGTTCCTTGATCAAGCCTAGAAAGAGCCTCACGCATCAGCACTCATTAACGGATCACTGATTCGCTGTCAGTGAGATGAACAGATTGCGTGTGTTGTTTTGAGAAATCGGTACACATGTGCGCACGTGTGTCTAACTATGTCTGTGTGTGTGCGCGCGTGTGTGTGTGTGTGTGTAGCGTGCTCGCGTGCTATAATATGTGGACTCGGTCTTTCCGAGACAGGAGAACAGCTTGTATTTACTCTTACACATCTTACCCATCAGTTAGAGAACAGCTCATTGCTCCGAGCAACCCGATGAGAGACAGAAGGAGGGATGGCTGATGACCGCCTTGTGAGATGGAAAAAAAAGAGAGAGTAGAGAGGGAAAGAGAGAGAGAGAGACAGAGGGAGAGTGGAGTAGGAGAGCCAGGTCTGTATAGGTCCTGGTGTGTCACAGTGGCTCTGCTGGTGTCAGGGATCTAGCGGTCTGGATGCGACACGCCAGCTTCACCACGCTACGGCGGACGAGGGAAACACGCCCCCCCCCCCCCCCTTTCTCACCCTCTCTCAAACCCACACACACACTCTCTCTCTTTTGCTCTCATACTCTGCATCCATCCATCCCCGCTCTGCGTGGCTGTTGCAAACAGCAGGCATCCGCTCGGACAGCCCCGACTGCACAGCGAGGACCCCCCCCGGGGGCCAGGCGGAGACGTAGAGGGAAAAGGGCAAGTGCATCTACATTAGCCAGTTTTGAACACGAACGTCTTCACTCATACTTGTCAACCCTGCACACAACAATCTCTCTCTGTCTCTCTCTCTCTTTATTTATCTCTCTTTTTCTCTCTGTCTCTCTTTTTCTCTTTTTGCCTCTCTCTCTTTCGCTCTCTGCCTCTCTCGCACATGCCCTCTTTCTCTCAAAAAGCACTAACCCATAGGCCTTGACTTCCTGACTCATCTTCATCTTCATTCTCTTTCCATTTCTCTCTCTCTCTCTGTTTACATAACTGATTGGGATATCCCCATGTGGAATATATCCCGAGGGATGAAGTCATCAAAGGTGATAGATAAGAGGAGGAGGAGGAGGAAGAGGAGGAGGAGGAGGAGGAGCGGCACTCTTTTCCTTTTGTTTCTGCGCAAATGAAAACTCATTGAATTTTCTAACCTCTCTCTCTCACACACACATAAAGTCTGGTTCACCAGGATGGAGACAAATGTAGCCCCACGGCCAAGAGCACGCTGTAGGCCAGTTCTGAGGCTGTTTGAGTGATGTTCTGGGTGTTACGAGTGTACGCGCGCATGTGCGTGTGAGAGCAAGTCAGCGCTTCGAGAGAGAGGATGTCCAAATGTGTTTGTGCTTGCGTGCGTTCACAAATTGACCATCAATAGTAGCAGATATTTGGACTGTATTCAAACGTGCCTTTAACTGGAGGGAACACAGGGCTTGCCGGGAAACACTAGTGCCTTCCTTCTGCTTCAAAGTGCCATGGACACAGACAATAAGATCAGGCATCTTATCCTCACAGTGTGACAGTTCCAGTCTCCCAAGTGCCATCTACATGCGATCTGCTAAAGAAGGGAAAGAATCCCTTTAATTCCCCCCCTCTCTATCCTCCTCGCTCTGATCCTCCCAGCCGAGAAGACCCACCACTCATTTTAACGTGTCTAAAAAAAATGTGCTGACACAGGGGGGATGTGGAGATATGACAGCGGCAAGTGGGCTTGACCCCTGCCCCCACTCCCACCACCACCACCACCACCCCCTCTTCCTCCCTCTCCTCCCCCGCTCCATTCGTCCTCCCCTCCAGCCTCCCCGCCAACATTTAGCCTGCGACGCGTGCCTCAATTCATCCCGTCCCACCAAAACCCCCCAGCCAGTTCCCTTCCAGCTCTCCACCCTCGCAAGCCCTGACCCCCCCCTCCCCCTCCCCACTCCCCCAATCCACCATGCCTTTACATCAGCGAGCGTAGCTAAGTTAGCGTTGCTCTGTTTACGAAGTTGCTCTCCGCTTATGCTTGGTCATGCTGGGGCCTGTCGCCCCTGGCAACCAATTAAACTCCCCCGCTGCTGAAGTAACCGCTATCTGATTAAAGCCGTCCTCGCTAATTAAACAGGGCATCTCCTCTCTCTCTCTTTTCATTCTTCTTTCGTTCCTGCTGTGACGCGCGCGGCGTTTCGCTTGCTCGACCCTCCTCCTTCCCAGCGGTCACGCTCCTCCCTCTCTTTCTTCCTCTTCTTTCATTAGCGGCCAACCTCGTCTTTGCCTCTCGCGCCTCTGCAGGGGGAACTTGCTGCGACGGATGTGACCACTAGTTGGCGGTAGCCGAAATGCGAGCTGTCAAGAAGGTGAAGCCCAGTAGATGTTTTATCACTGTCCCGCAACGACCCCAAAAAGCAGTGAAAAGTCAGCACCATTTAAGGCCAGGTGTCTATCTGCTCTCTCCGTCTCCCTACTTGGGTCCGAGGGTTTGACAAAAGCCAGAGAAAGAGATAAAAAGAGAGAGCCAGAGAGAGAGACAGAGAGAGAGAGAGAGGAAGAGAGAGAGAGGAAGAGAGAGAAAAGTGAGTAGGAGGAGGATGAATGAGGAGAGATCGATGCCCTCTGGCCCCAATTCCTCAGCAGCTCCACATGCAGTCATGCAGTAATGTACTTCATAAATATCGACTAGAGGGCAGGAAGGGGGGGTTATAAATCCTGCAGCATGTCCTGTTGAGGAGAGAGAGCGCAACGGGGAGACGCCTCAGTGTCACAGGGTCGGCCATGATGCCTCAAACTGGGACGTATCATTCAGCCATTCTGTGGGTAATTGGAAAGCACTGAATATGGTGGAATATATGATGTGTAATAGAACGAGTTGAGGGTGCGCACTTATCTGAAAACAGGAGGAGCGTATTGATTGAGTCGTTGCTTTATGACTCTTTAACATCTCATCATTTCTCTCTCTCTCCCTCTCTATTCCTCTCTCTCCCTCTCTCTCCCTCTCTCTCCCTCTCTCTCCCTCTCTCTCCCTTCCTTCCTTCCTTCCTTCCTTCCTTCCCTCCTTCCCTCCCTCTCTCTCCCTCTCTCACCCTCCCACCCTCCCTCTCTCTCCCTCTCTCACCCTCTCTTTCTCTCCCTCTCTCCCCCTCCCTCCGTCTCTTGTTTCTATCAATGCAGGTACTCCATCTCTCAGGTACTCATACTGTCATGTTTCCTAATCACCAGGTGTGTGTGTGTGTGTGTGTGTGTGTGTGGAATCCACCCCTCGCTGGGGAAGAAATGGCTATTAACTGTAAGTTAAAGAGTTCAATCTCATTCTGATACTACATGCTACATGGTTTTATACATTTTAATATCAAAGAGGACCGCTACATGACACTGAAGATAAATAGTAACAAGTATACACAAATAATGCACTTAAAAATGTTATATGACGTTGAAAAAAGTAAAAATAAAGTACATTTGTGATATACTGACACTGTCGTGCTTCCTCGCTGCACACAGCTATACATGCGCACACACATCCACTCCCATAATGGAAATTGATGCAAAAGTCAGACATATAATTTATGAAGCATAACAGTATGCATATTGGAGGCTATGAAACAGCTTGTTTATCTGCCTGAGCTTCTCAAATCAATGCTCATGTCATCATCTTTATTCATGTGTGAGATCTGATCCCATGGCCCCATGATGTCCGGTCCACAGAGAAGTCACAACATCCGCATTCAGTGTTACATCAACGCTACATGCATGGGATCATAGCTGTTGTGTTAAAGGGATGATGTGAAATGTATAATGTTTTTATTAGCCCTCAGGAGGAATACAACCTTTCAGGCTGATGTTACCTTAATGTGCCTGTATGCAGTGTGTGTGTGTGTGTGTGTGTGTGTGTGTGTGTGTGTGTGTGTGTGTGTGTGTGTGTGTGTGTGTGTGTGTGTGTGTGTGTGTGTGTGTGCAGGATATCAAAGCACTATACGTGAGCATGTGTGTGTTTTTTTTTTAAACGTGTGCATCACAAAGTGGACGCCCCTCTCACCCTCTGCCATCCCAGGTCAACAGGAAGGGAGGCGTTGGTCTGACTCACAGAACTGACATTTAGTCCCACACTATTTAAAAGAGACAACCAGCGCCTTCAGCCATACAGCCTTCCAGAAACCTCCGGAACCAACTGGAAGTCTGCTCCACTCTGTGTGTCATCAGGGTGTCAGAGAAACTGCCATATTGCTCGTGTTCCTCCACTTTTAATGAAGGCCAGGGGTCTGTTCCCTGAAGACAGCTTCCAGAATATTCCAGACTGTTAGGGACAGTGACGGTACTAGACACAAGCCTGGCTTATTCAGTATCAGACCCTTAGCTCCATGTTTTTGAAGATGACTAGCTTGCAGCCCATGGAAGGCATTGACCTACACGTCTGAACAGGAATCGTGTCCAGAGGGAGGATGGGGTTAACAGAACTTCATCATGTCTCGGTGTGCATTTTTTTCATTTTTATTGATCCCTTTTGCATGGCATTAGCACAAATGACTTAACTGGCTCTTACTGTTGTCGTTTTTCTTGTTTCGCATTTCCCAGAATACACCTGTCCACTTCGAGAACTGAAATCGGTCACCTGATACGGGGGAGCCAATAGAAAGACACAAAAACTCCCGGTCGTCCACTGAGAGCAGAGGACAGAGCGGAGGACAGGAAGATAGATGGTGAAAGAAATCCACGTACTTTTGTATCCTAAATGTTTCCCTCGGCTTTTTTAACAATAACAGAGTGAATTTCGACATTGATGTGAAGTTAAAATAGCAGAGATTACTGACACAGCAGGACAGACCTGGCAGAGATTTCAACACCAAACGCAAAGCTTGAATCTTATTTTCCTACTGAATCAAATGAATAGGACATCAATTTAAAGTAAAAACAAATCGTCTTCAAATATTTAAATGGACCTTTAGTTAAATACAGGAGATGCAAGCCTGGGTGCAAACCCGGTCTGGAATTCCATAACATTTCCAGAAAAACACAAAAAGGGATATTCATACGGAATGGTAAGACTGGGAATGTGAAGACAAACCTAGTAACAGTAACTGCTGCTGGTATGCTAGCTGATATGTGTATAGAATACTGGATGTACCGTACTGCTGCTGGCTGCGTTACGTACAGCATGGGTGTCCAATCCTGGTCCTTCAGAGCTGCTGTCCTGACAGTTTTACATGTTTCCCTGCTCCAGCACACCTGACTCTAATGAATGGGTCATGGTGCTTGATAACAGGCCATTCGTTAGAATCAGGTGTGCTGGAGCAGGGAAACATCTAAAACCTTCAGGAGAGTGGCCCTCGAGGACCAGGATTGGACACCCATGACGTACAGGGACGCCTCTTAGATGAACCAGCATGCTGTTCATCTTTAAGGGACAACAGCTTTGTTGGTCGTTGTTTTTTTACCAACACCCCCCCCCCCCCCCCCCCCCCATTTGCCATTAAGCACGTAACAGAGACACAACTTGGCAGACGGAAGTGAAGTGCCGGTGGCGGGGGTCCGTGTCTGGGGCGCTGGGGTGTGAGGGGGAAGAAAATGCCTCCGCAGCCAGAAAAATATAGTTCCTTCCGGCGCTCTTGTCCAACTCGATCCGCGTCCGGCCCGTCCGGCGAAGGCAAGCGTTGCGCGGTCGAGCGTGTCGTTGGCAGGGAGACGCTGAGGAGGCCAAACCGACCGCCCTCGTCGTCGGGGAAACGGTGCCCTTTTTTGCGTACGCGCAAAAATTATTTGTCCATGAGAATGTGCACGCGGGTGTGTCTCTGTCGTGCCTTTAAGTGTGTGTTTGCGTGTGTGCGGATCTTTGGACTCAGCTAATAATTCCGGAGCGGTTCAGAAAGGAAGTCCAGATCTCTACATCTGTCTAGTGTCTGCACATGAAGCCAGAGTAGAATGTCCCATCTCACATCTCATGGGCTTCTGGACAAGAAGAGATTGTAAGATTATGTGGGAGAAAGAGAGAGAGAGAGATATAGAGAGAGAGATAGAGAGAGAGAGAGAGAGAGAGAGTCGGAGAGAGAGAGAGAAAGAGGGAGAGGGAGGGAGAGAGAGAGAGAGAGAAAGAGGGAGAGGGAGAGAGAGAGAGAGAGAGAGAGAGAGAGAGAGGGAGAGAGAGAGGGAGAGGGAGAGAGGGAGGGAGGGAGGGAGGGAGGGAGAAAGAGAGAAAGAGAGAAAGAGAGAAAGAGAGAAAGAGAGAAAGAGAGAAAGAGAGAAAGGGAGGGAGAGAGGGAGAGAGGGAGGGAGAGGGAGGGAGGGAAAGAAAGAGAGAAAGAGGAGAAAGAGAGAAAGAGGGAGAGGGAGGGAGAGGGAGGGAGAGAGGGAGGGAGAAAGACAGAAAGAGAGAAAGAGCGAAAGAGAGAAAGGGAGGGAGAGAGGGAAAGGGGTAGGGACTGAAACGCATCTGAACAGAGGAGAGCCCAGTCCTGAGTAGTTCCTGGTCATGTGACCAAGGAGAGGGGGAGGGGGAGGATCTTTCCTCTATACGCAGTAGTATGGGCGGAGGCCAAGGGGCTTCGCTACAAGAGTTAGGAATGCAGGTGTCGGTGTGTGTGTGTGTGTGCGCGGGTGCATGGGAACCTTAACACAGTTCTTTTATCTGCCGGGGAAGGAGCAGTTGGTTCAGTGTTGGGGGTCAGGAGTGTTGAGGGGCCAGGGGGGTTAGGGTTCAGTTCTGTTCTAACTCGTCCACTGTGGGGGTGTTGTAGCTCTGGAAGAGAGGCTGCATGAAGAGACCCATGGTGCCGGTCACACACACCAACACGAAGATCCACAGGAACAGCCTGTCAATCACCATGGCTACGTACTTCCAGTCCTCAATGATCTGGGGAAGAGGAGGGGGGGGGGTGGGGAGTAGGGGAGACGAAAGGAAAAAATTAGGTCATTGAAGTATTTCGATATGAACAATTAGGAGAGAGAGGGTAAGAAACTGCAACAAAGTTAGAAAACACCCTAAATATAACGGTTCAAATGCCTTTAAAAAGTGTCCCCTAACATAATAAAGATTGTAAACAACGTATTTGGGACAGCAGTCACAGCGTGGCTGTGCAGACTGTAGCCGCAGTTCATTTTTGGCACAGATGGTGTGGTGTGCCCGCAGTGAGGACATGCTAAATACCCTGTGACGCAATCGGCCCACACTTAGAAACAACATCGCCTCTTTTGACTTCATTACGTAACAGCGCGACACACTACGCACACACACGCACGTCTCGACACGTCGCCCCCCCCCGCCCCCCCGCTCACCCCTTCGTCGTCGTCCTCGCTCTTCATCTTCTCGGCGACGTACCGAACCCCGTCCACCGCCTCGTCCACCTCGGCGTGACCCTTGACGCCCATCCTCTTCCGGACGTCCGAGCCGTCCGTCGTGTCGCCGATCCTCCAGCCGAAACGCCGCGCCGACTCCTCGTTCGCGAAGAAGGACGAGGACGACGACTCCGCCCCCGCCGCCGCCGCACCGGCCACCGCGACCGCCCCGTCCCTCAGCTTGAGGTCGGAGTAGTAGGACCGCTGCTGGTGCTTCCGGCGGAAGCGCTCGCGGATGTTGGAGCTTCCCGGGCGCCGCATGAACAGGAAGGAGGGCAGGCGGTACAGGAAGACGCGCTTGACCCAGGGGGGCATGGTGTGCGTGCTGGGGGAACGGTGGTGCACGTTCAGCACGCACACGCTGGTCACGATGGAGAAGGTCACCAGCACCATGGCGAACATCAGATACTTTCCAATCAGGGGCACCGCCAGGGAGGTGGGCGGGACTATCTTGGAGATCAGGAGCAGGAACACAGTGAGGGCGAGGAGGACGGAGATGCACAGGGTCATCTTCTCCCCGCAGTCGGAGGGGAGGTAGAAGACCAGGATGGCCAGGGAGGTGATGAGAACGCAGGGGATGATGAGGTTGATGGTGTAGAACAGCGGCTTCCTCTTGATGATGAAGTCGTAGGTGATGTCCAGGTAGGTGGCGTCCAGAGGGTCCTCGTTCTTGCGGCCGGGCAGCGACACGATGTCCCACTCGCCGCTGGGCTTGAAGTCGTCGCGGCTGGCGAAGTCGCTGAGCAGGATGAGGTCGATCTCCGTGCGGTCGTACGTCCACGAGCGGAACTTGAGCGTGCAGTTCTGCTGGTCGAAGGGGAAGTCGCGCACCTCGATCTTGCACGCCGACTTGTAGATGGCGGGCGGGAGCCAGGCCACCTCGCCGTTGTTGGAGATGACGGCGTTGGAGTAGAAGGACACCTCGTAGGTCCCGTCTGCACTGTAGGGGGGGGGGGGGGGGTGGGGGGAGGAGTTTATTGTCGTGCACCATTGGAATATGGAAGAACAATGGGTGGAGAGAGAGAACCTTGAGCATGGATGGAGCGTGAATAGTGAGCATAGCATGAGCAGAGCATGAGTAGAGCGTGAGTAGATCTTGAATAGTGTGTGAGCAGAGCATGGATAGAGCGTGAGCAGAGCGTGAGCAGAGCATGGATAGAGCGTGAGCAGAGCGTGAGTAGAGCATGAGCAGAACATGGATAGAGCATGAGCAAAGCATGAGCAGAGCGTGAGCAGAGCGTGAGTAGTGAGCAGAGTGTGAGCAGAGCGTAAGGAGAGCATGAGCAGAGCGTGAGCAGAGCATGGATAGAGCGTGAGCGGAGCGTGAGTAGAGCTTGAGTAGAGGGTGAGTAGTGAGCAGAGCGTGAGCAGAGAGTGAGCGGAGCGTGAGCAGAGAGTGAGCAGAGCATGGATAGAGCGTGAGCAGAGCGTGAGCAGAGCGTGAGCAGAGCGTGAGCAGAGCGTGAGTAGAGCTTGAGTAGAGCGTGAGTACTGAGCAGAGCGTGAGCAGAGCGTGAGCAGAGCGTGAGCAGAGCGTGAGCAGAGCATGGATAGAGCGTGAGCAGAGCGTGAGCAGAGCGTGAGTAGAGCTTGAGTAGAGCGTGAGTAGAGCTTGAGCAGAGCGTGAGTAGAGCTTGAGTAGAGCGTGAGCAGAGCGTGAGCAGAGCGTGAGTAGAGCTTGAGTAGAGCGTGAGTAGAGCTTGAGCAGAGCGTGAGTAGAGCTTGAGTAGAGCGTGAGTAGTGAGCAGAGCGTGAGCAGAGCGTGAGCAGAGAGTGAGCAGACAGTGAGCAGAGCATGGATAGAGCGTGAGCAGAGCGTGAGCAGAGCGTGAGTAGAGCTTGAGTAGAGCGTGAGTAGAGCTTGAGCAGAGCGTGAGTAGAGCTTGAGTAGAGCGTGAGCAGAGCGTGAGCAGAGCGTGAGCAGAGCGTGAGTAGAGCTTGAGTAGAGCGTGAGTAGAGCTTGAGCAGAGCGTGAGTAGAGCTTGAGTAGAGCGTGAGTAGTGAGCAGAGCGTGAGCAGAGCGTGAGCAGAGAGTGAGCAGACAGTGAGCAGAGCATGGATAGAGCGTTCATCTTCACCCAAAGCAGCAGCGAAACTCTGTAACTGTAACTGCTGAAACTGAACAGCAAAACAATGAAACACCTCAAGAACACATTTCTGGGCACGGTTCAAATTCCGCTTCACGTCACCCACCAAACCCCCTAACCACAATATCATCCGAACCTAGCCATGTCAAAATAAAAGCTCTTTCTGTTTATGACAGGTCACGTGCAAATCAAACCCAGTCTGATCTCATTAACTGGGCTCCTCTCCGCGGAGTGTCCTGGTGAGGAGGCCGCTACAAACCCCCTTCAAGTCCCACCCCCTGGCCCCTTTACCACACACACAGACGCACACTCACCCACACGGTCGTAGATTTGACTTTGGGGAGAAGGACAGATTTGCTGGAAAGAGCTGATACTTTCTCCCCCCACCCCCCTCCTCCCAGATTGACAGGCCTCATCTAACCCTGCACTCAAAGCCCTCATCTCAGTCACCACCATGGCAGACGGGGTCATGTCGATGAATCGCATCTGTGTGTAATCTTTCACCCTGGTTTTAATCGGGAGTACACACACACACACACATTAACTGACTAACTTACACACACCACTTGCCTTGTGGAATATGCAAGTATTACGCAGATGGTTGATGAAACCCTAATCTCATTAAAAGATGTTGGTAAAATAAGCCTAGACACACAGACAAACAGATATACACACACACACACACACAGATACACACACACACACACAAACATACACATACACACACACACACACACACTGATGACTCACTTGTTGTAGAGACGATGTCTGGAAGCCAGATGTGTTGGGAAGGGAGGCGAATCTTTTTAATTCCTTCATACTCCTCAGGGTCCCACATCAACCTGTAGTCATGCCACCCCTGGCGAGAACACACACACAAAACACACACATTTAACGAGAAAAGGAGCAGCTCCACATTAGACTGTATAACAAAACACATACATGGGCATTAGACCTTTACAAAGGTCTTTTTACCAATAGTGTTGAGGAAGGTGGTGAAGAGACTGACACAGCTTTATGTCAAACCCTGCTGATGAGACATTAGCAAAGTGACGGTGCTGGTCTCTCACACACACACACAACACACACACACAAACACGCACACGCACACACACACACGCACACACAAACACACACACGCACACATGCACACACACGCACACACACGCACACAAGCACACACAAACACACACGCACATGCACACACACAAACACACACACACACGCGCACGCACACACACAGGCAAGCCGAGGCACGTCCCTGACCTGAGTGAGCCAGCAGTTGGTCGTCATGATCTGTTCCCTCTCATTCTGCAAAAAGACAACAAGGAAATTAGATCTGTGTGTGTGTGTGTGTGTGTGTGTGTGTGTTGGGGAGGAGGCTTGTGGGGGAAGGGGGGGGAGGGGGTGCATGAGAGAGAAAGACCGTGTGAGTTAACGGGAGAATATGTTTGGCAAAAAGAAACCGAGCAACCTCATCGGTATACATCTGTGTAGGTCTGCTTGTGTACGGGTGAATGTGTGTGTGGATGTGCGTGTGTGTGTACAGGGGAATGTGCGGGTGCGTGCGTGTGTGTACGGGTGAACGTGTGTGTGGATGTGCATGCGTGTGTGTGTGTGTGCTTACCACATTGATAAGCTGCGCGAGGGACACCTGGATGTAGATGGTGACCTGCTGGCTCTTGTTGACCGCCGGTCTGATCAACTTGTTATAGCGCTCCGGAGACAACAAGTGGTTCACTAGTCTCTCCTCCACCTCCGCACCCAGAGCGGCTGCACACACACGCACGCACGCACGCACACACACACAGACACACACACACACACAACGGTCAAACTACAAGATTTAACCTAAGCGTTTTCCAATTAGCTCAAAATTTTACCTACTATAACCCAGTATCAGCTTAACCCTATTCTAGCCCCTACTTCGCATTCTAAGAGTATTTTTGATGTGTTCTCTGATTATAACATGACCCCCCCCACCCTCCAATCACACCGTGTCACTGAAAACCCTCAAAACAATCTTAAAACCTTTCCATATTTCAACGTCATAAAAGCAGTGAAACAGTTATTCGTTGAAAACACCTAACATGCACCTGACATGGCTTTGTTCAGAAACCAATCCAATCCATCTAAAGCGGTATGCATGTGACCATCTCTCTTGGTGTCTTTTCATGGGTCCCACACACATGCACGCGCACACACGCGCACATGCACATACGCACACAGCTGTGTAGCAGGCAGCCGCTAGTCATGAAGGCTGATTCAGCACATTCTCTGATAGGAGGGGGGGGGACTCTGATTGCATCTGAACATAACCGCACGAGCACGTAATTAGTGCGAAAACCGGCCCGGCACGCGGGGGCCGGTGTGAAGCCAAGCGAGGTGGAGTTCTCGTGCCGAGCGGACCTCGTTTGCTCTGGTCTTGAAGGGGCTGCTGGAATGCTCTCGTCATCTGTTGCAGAGATCATGACGAGGCAGCGTACCGCGTGCGTGTGTTTGAAATGTGCAAGATGGATTGCTTTAGCGACAGTCCGACGCACCCGCCCACGCAGTCATTTACATCTACACACACCCCTTCTGCGCGCACATAATCACACCCACACGAAACAGAGGAGGGGGCTTTCTGTTGCTAGTCTAATATGTGCCTGGCTCCATCACAACAAGCTCAACTCTGACACACAGAAGTCCCTATCCTATGGAGCGGTGGTTCTCAACCCTGCTGCAGGGAAACATCTAAAACATGCAGGACAGGGTGCCCTGAGGACCAGGATTGAGAACCACTGCTATAAAGGTCGAACAATCAGGTGAGAGAGCGTTTCAGGCTGATTTAGTCTTTCAGGCGGTGCTGTTTCTGGATCGAAGGCAGACGATGTCACGACACAAAGCAACGCTTCTGTCACAGACAGCCCAGGAGGTCTGTGCTTCGCTACGCAACATAAAGCATAGGTTCTGGCACTGCTTGTGTGAGCGTGATCTGTGTGTGTATGTGTGTGTGTGCACGCGCATAGGGAGTGAGCCACAGTGACATGACGCTAACACACCCAGAGGGCTGGTGTCCTGAGTGAAGTATGATACACTGAGACCTGTCACTCAGGATTACAGAGAGGCAGAGAGAGAGAGAGAGAGAGAGAGAGAGAGAGAGAGAGAGAGAGAGAGAGAGAGAGAGAGAGGAAAGTAAGGTCAGAGTTCATCAGAGTTCAGACACAGCGACAACGTACAGATTAGGATAACCATACCATTGATTAGATTATGATGTATTATATTATAAACCATTTGGAGAAACATATTTACTGCTTACTGTTTCAATTCTGATTTCGGAATATCTCATTGGTTTAGTCATCCTTGTCTAAGATCAGAAATCATTCATTCAGACAGATGGTTTATACGATTACAAGTACTTTTTTTTAAAGAGCCTGCCCTTTTCCAAACTATTTTGACAACTTCCAAGATGCTAATGACAAACCATCTGGTCAGGCAGGTTAGCATGTGAGCTGACACACTGTACAGCTATTCCCCACTTTTTATTTTATTTTATCTCATTAATTTTGTATTTATATTATATATATTTTTAATATATATACATATATATATCTTTCTAAGTTTCTAAGTTCTGTATATGTTCTTCGTTTGCTCCATCCTGCCACAGTAAATTTGGTGTTCGTCTACCTTCGTAATGAAACAAATTCTGATTCTGACACAAACAGGCACCCAGAAAACCACTTCACCAGGAGCGTTTTTTTTTTGGTGGGGGGGCGGGAGGGGTTGCAGATCCCAGACAAGCGGAGGGGTCAGAGGAGGTCCGACAGGACGCCTCCAAACTTCCTCTTGCCTGTTCACTACCCACGGACACACCGACGCGTTAGTAAGCAAAAGGGAGTGTGTCTCACAGAGCATTCTGGGTGATGGAGTTCATCGAGGCTCTCGCTGACATATGACTCAGGTGGCTCACCCAGGGCTGCTGGGGAAACACTTTGTGACAAAGAGACATTTGAAGTCATTCAGACACACTCGCTCGTACAGAAGCGCAAACATGACCTCAGTTGCTCTTTCAGACTGATACAAACCTTCCCATGAGCACAGTCACACAGACACAGGTACTACACAAGGCGCTGACAAGCCAAATATGAAAATTAAAGATGAAAATAGCAAACATTGTGCTGTCTGAAAAATTATGCATAAAGGAGTTACGGTGTTTTGATGAACAGACATTAATAAAGACAGCAAAGTATCACTAAATATTGTATATAAACTATGTGCATAATACATTTTTGAAGGACCTGTGGCAAATAGTCTTCTTTAGACCATTATCGTTGTATCACACACACACACACACACAGGCATGCACATACACACACCACACACAGACACACCTACCTCAGGACCAGAACACACACACCTGAGCACTAACACTCTCTCACACACTCCTCCACTCAGTCGGTCTGCCTCACTGCACTTAAGCTTCAATAATTAATTGTGGCTAAAATAAAAACGCTATTATCTCACATGCACAAACCCTGAGCACAATCGGGGGGGGGGGTTCAACAACGCTTTCCAACAATCAAGACCTAAACAGCTCGCCTTCTACAACATACGCACTTGAATTACACTGTGTTTCTGTTGCGTTATATTACACTATCGATAGATGTTTGGCTGGAACCAGGGATGCAGACCTCCTGGGTTAATTATTCATTTGCCCGCAATTCGAACAGGTATTCCCGGACTACATTTCCCAACATGCAACAGTTTAAAAGTAGCCCTGAGATGGACCCAAAGGAATTGCAGTTGAAAGTACAACCGTGATTTTCTAGCTATTCAGCCAGGACAGGCTCAAGATCAGCTTCATGGATCTCCCATCCCATCTCATCACGTGTTCTCCTTTCCTTTTCTGCCTTTACTTCCATCCGCTTCTAATCCACTTTTCCCTCACTCTCCTCTCCTCCTGCAGTTGTCCTCAGCCCCCCCCCCCAGAGGCTGAGCGGAGGGGAGTAGGGGGGACAGGGGCTGCTCTCTTCACCCACGCCATCATTCTCACATCATCTGGCGGGGGACTCTAGGGGGCAGGAAAAGTCTGTTCTCTGAAATAATGCTGCCTTTAACCGCACACCTCTCACTCTGTTTCTGTCTTCGTTCTCTTTGTGTTCCTTCTTCCTCTCCTTTCCTCTGTTTGTAAATGTAAACGGCAAGTGTGGTTTCGAGTTAAAGTGCTTTATTGATATCCTAGTGTTTGGGTCTGCATGAGTGAGTGCTTTTGTGGCTTTGTAGCAGAAAAACCTTTCCTTGTGTGAAAACAGCAACCTAAGAATAGCTCTTGTTCGTGCGCCTTTGACCCAATAGAGAGAGGAATATGGGCTGGCCGTGGCGCTGAGGTGATTGCCATGCCTACAGAAGGATGTGCGTCTATGGGCTTGTGGCCGGGGTGCAACACATGCTAAAGAGAAAGGATCACGTGATTCCTCCTTTCACTGTGTGAGCCAGCGAGCAAGTGATCTAATCTGAGTTAATGTTTGTATGCCTTACAGAGCATACTAGAACATGCAGCTGCTATCGAGGGAAGGAGAAAAAGAAATGAGGGGCGGAGCAGAGATGGAAATAGAGAGGGGAAGAGGGAGTGAGAGAGAGAGACATGGAAGAACATAGGGTTAGGTGGGAGGAGAGATGAAGAGAAAGGGGGAAAGGGGGGGAGAGAGAATCACAAAGGAAAATGTGGGGCGAGACAAAGAGAAAGAGAGGACGATAGTGTGTGTGTGTGTGTGTGTGTGTCTGACAGAGAGGAAAGTGGCTATGGGTGAAGAAAGAAGAAAGAAGTTGTAGCCAGTGAGAGATCCTTCTCCCGGGAAAGAACAAATTGTTTCAATGGAGGGAAAACATGACAGAAGGGTAGAAGAGAGAGAGGAGGAAAGAAAGTCCATTGGACAGGGGGAAAGTGTCTTAGACAGGTAACATGAAACTCCTGTGCAGTGGGTTGCCAGATGTAATGGTTGCCAGATTTATCCCTTTCGCAGGGGGAGCTCTGAAGTGGACAGTGACTTAGTCATGCAATGACAACTCAGTGTCCCTGGGTGACCCTCTACCGTCCCTCCCCCAACCCCAAACATCGATCCGCTCCACAGAAGGTCCGCTGTCTGTGCGTGTGTCACTTGGCTACAGAGAGGAAATGGTTTAACACACTGTGACATACGCTGCCAGTCAAAAGTTTGGACACAATTTCCCATTAAACTTTTGACTGGTAGTGTAAGTAAGCTATCAAAGCATTCAGTGTATAGCATTAAGCCGGACTTAAGATAATCGCTGTCCGTCCATTACTTGGGAACAAAATATGGAATAGGTAGGTTCTCTCTCTTGTCTCAATCCAGAAATAAATAGCCAATGTATAAAAACTCTAAAGGAATGGAACATATCAGACACAAACAGGAAGTCATTTGAGCTCATCTGACTGTCCTTCAGCTGTTCCTTCTCAACTTTAGAAGTCGCATTAAACCCCACTTGAGGGACATGCAGCATAGCTGCGAGCTGGGAGGCCAACCGTTCAGCACCATGGACAGCTTCTCTGGGAGGCTAACCGTTCAGCACCATGGACAGCTTCTCTGGGAGGCTAACTGTTCAGCACCATGGACAGCTTCTCTGGGAGGCTAACCGTTTCAGCACCATGGACAGCTTCTCTGGGAGGCTAACCGTTCAGCACCATGGACAGCTCCACTGGGATTTCCAATAGACAGTAAATCAGCAGTATGGTCAGATAACCTCCGCAGTCTATCAGATCTCCAACTCAAAAATAAGGTTCTCCTGCAGGTCAGTCTAAGTAGGCTGTCCATTACTCTACATGACAGTCTATAGATTGGAGCTTGAAACTCTCTGAAAGGTAAATAATTTAAAATTAACCGTCCCTGGTCTTTCACCAGAGCTGAATGGGACTTGAATTGCAGACAGTCGCATTTAACTCTAATATGATTGTTAATGTGATCAATGTAACTGTTTAATTTAATCACCCTCTGATCTGGTTGATGAGATGTCATTAGGATGACGTCAAAATGGGACCCATATTTAAAAACAAATATAAATATTTCGAGCCTATACAAATCATATTTCATTCATTTCAAGTGTTTCAGCCTTTGCGTGTTTTTGTGGCGTAAAAAAGGCCACCTTAATTAATTGAAGCGTATTATAAATCACGTGTCAAACACAATCTGACGCACGAAAAACGTCCACTACTTTTTGCCTACAAATTGTTGTCCCGTTGGAATTTATGACCTATGGAATCTATTCATCAATCAAATCTGGCATATCCCAAGCACTTTCACACAATTCAAAGAATTACACATATCCTGTTGCCTGTGCTTCCCATGTTAGGAGACAATATTGTACATTCTTGAATCTAGTGCATTTGAACTTCTAAGCTAAATAACATATCCTACAGTGGTGTAGCCTGATACTTGACAGGCTACTTTGGTAAAGGGAGAGTCAATATGCATAGTCAACAAATACACCAAAGTGCCAAGACGGTCATACACCGCTTCCGGGCGTCCAAATTAAAGGGTATTACTTACATGCCACGGTGAGAACCAGGAGAGCGAGCGCTGCTGTCACCGAGGCTGCCATGGCTGCCTCCCCTCCAGAGGGACCGAAGCGAGAAACTTGGCGAGTAAAGGAGTTGCGTCTTTTTCTCTCTTTTTCGTCTTAGCGGTAAAAAAATGACATTCAGTCAAGACGTCACATCCTAGTGAGCGTGGTGGTTTATAGAGGTGGCATCTCCAATCTGTATAACCTGTAAAATCCCGTCAGCGCCTGTTCGTTTCGTGAAGGCGGGAAGGCTGCAGCTCCGGTGTGGACGGCAGGATCTGCTGTTCGCTGTCCCAGCATGCGGAGGGTCTCTCTGTAACAGAGGAGGAGTGGGGCGGCGTGTCTTCTTACTCTCGCCAGTCCTGGAAACTGCCAGAGCAAACCGGGAAGCTGAATCGGTTTCCTACTTCCACAGGAGCATCGTCAAAAGAGTTTCCTGCCATGTGGCGACTGTGGGAAACCATGTTTTACCCGAAATGCATCCATATCGTCGACTGCTGGACCGTCACACGCTGAAGCCGGATAAAAGAGGAGAGGGGCGGTGTTCACCCTCGCCCTGGCCGCGGTGCGTTCTCAGTCCGGGGCTGTGATACTAGCCTCAACCAGCAGCCTCAACTGATTTGACATATGTGACTACAAACAAGAAGCAAACCTCGGGCAGTTTTTAGAAAAAGGCTATGGGGACAGTGGCCTCTTATGCGCCATTATTTCAGCTACACATAGAATCCTACCCTGCAGATTGGTGTTTTTTAAGTCACTGTTTGACTCAATTCCCTCTGTGGAGTATATTAAAAACTTCTCCAATCACAAACATTTCCCATTGGATTGAAAAGAAAACTTTTTGTATTTACCCTTCATAATCAGCCAATGAAGAAGAAGAAAAGCTCAAAGCCCTGAAATCTGTATTCACATCAAATTGCCATTCTGTTTCAGGAGGGGCTAATGTCTGATGTCAGACTAATCTACATTCTGCACATTTGCCCCGGGTGACTTTAACCCTTGAGGCATGGATAGGTGACAGGGGCGAGTCACTCACAGGGCAGAACACAAATAAAGTGAAGAAAGTGTCGAAATGTTATGTCATATACCGACATAACTGTATGGGGTAGCCAAGTTGATTAAACGACTTTAGAGGGCATTCTAGTGGGCAGGAATGGAACCACTGGTTTGAGTTAACAGGGGTTGTCAAATATTCCCAATTGGTAAAATGTGTCAGATAAAGCCAAAAATCCATTAGGCCCACACTCCCAAAACTCACGCCCACACCAGTAACGAGTTCACGGCCACACACGTAGAACACACGGACTCAAGCAAACGAGACGGGTTCATCTTTAGTGGGTCACTCCGTATGAGGTTATAGAGTGGCTGTGAAATAGGTCAACGGAGACAGAGAAAACCACACGAGTCATTGCATTTCATTACCCGGGAATAAACAACCGCTTCAGCTGCGCGCGCGGTGGACTCAGCTGGTAACCAGGGGCGACTTAACAATTACGGTGGGGGGATTATGCAATTAACTTTGGGTGAACTTCATTAAGGCACGATGAACGGTGAACCTCGCCAGCGAAGTGTCCAACGCGGAGACTGGCCCTGCTTAACTACCCAGAGAGAGAGGGAGGGAGGGGGAGGGGGGGGTGTTGGGTTGGGAGGAAGGAGGGGGGGAGAATAGTAAGAGGACAAGAGAGAAGATGAACCAACACAGAGCCATCACTCCATACCTGCTTCTCTGTCATGAACATACATACACACACACACACACACACACACACACACACACACACACACACACACAAACAAATATCTAGCTCCTAATCTGCCATTATCCAGGTCTCTAAAAGCTGTGGAGTAGGAGAGAGGGAAGCGATGGGAGAGCATGAATCTAATGAGAGCTACTTACAGCTCTCTAAGGGCTTCTCTATTGGGAATATGAGAATCAGGTAGCGAAGGGAAAAAGCTCGACCACACAAATACACACGCAAAACACGCTCACACATCCAATCCCCATGTGCTTAGCCCTCCTCTCTACACACAGCACCATCAGCTATGGAATAATGATCTCCACTCACTCACAGGCACTCAAACACACACACATGATTTCACTCAGTCATGTCATGGCAGAACAGTATCTGGTGTTCGCGGCCTATCGGTCTTCTCACTAAAACACTAGTAACATGATCACCACTGGCGCCTCAATGGATGGGTTTTAACATTTAATAATTTAGCTTAAGATCTTATCCAGAGCGATTTACAGCAAGTACAGGGACATTTCCCCCTGAGGCAACTAGGGTGAAGTGCCTTGCCCAAGGACACAACATCCCGCAATCACAGCTGGGAATCGAACTACCAACCTTCCGATCAAGAGCCTAATGCCTTAACCGCTGAGCCACGTGACTTGATGATTCTACAGACACATGCATCCCTCGGACACTTCTACGCAGACTCATATTCATACACGTAAACAAAACACACTTACAATGTTTCTCCTACAAAACACACTTAGAAACTGACTGATGACATCAGGTCATCATTAACTACGCCCATGTTCCCGCGCCCCACCACCCTTTTGAAATCTTGTGTTGTGGTGTTCTTATGCTTCTCAGGGACAGGGACATTGGTATGCTTGTATGGGTTCTCGTGCTCCAGGCTGGTGGCCTGTCACATCCAGGCTCTGTCACTCAGATGGGTGAGACTCAGCGTGGGTCCCTATGTTCTTCCCCCCCCCCCCTTGCTTTTTCACAGACTCGTTCTTTATCCTACTTGTTTCTCCCTCGTACCTCCCATCTCCCTCTGTCTGACTCCCCCCCTACCTTTCTTACTGTCCCCCTCCCTCCCACCTCCCACCTCCCACCCCGTTCCTCTCCAGCTCTCTCTCTCACCCTCCTCCACCCACACTCAGAGTTGGAGAGTTAGTACGGTGTGCCTAGCCTCACTCAACAGACTCATCAGAGTGTTCCGGAGCACAAAGCCTCTGGTGTCATCATCACCGAAGCGCAGAAGAGATGCATGGCTCAACGTAATCCAGAGGCCCAGCTCCAGTCTGAGCTGTCACCTACCAGAGTTTATCCAGCATGACAATGTGACACGCTTTTAGGATTTCCCACGCTGCAGTCGCGCTCCATCATTCCCAGGCTGTAACGAGCAGAGGGGGGGGGGGGGGGGGGGGGGGAGTGATGCAGTTTTTTTGTGTGTGTGTGTACATAAACACTGATGAGGTACAGGTCCGAATCCAATCATTCAGGTCATGCTAGTCAATTTCAGGAGAGTAACAGTCCTGGAAATGACGTCCTTCTTTACACGAGTAACAGGAAATGTTCCGTGTTTTCCCCCGAAAAGATGTATAGTGAGATATATAGGGAGTCAGGTGGCTGAGCAGGTGATCGGAAGGTTGCTTCCTGGCTGTAGGAATGTGACGTTGTGTCCTTGAGGAAGGCACTTCACCCTACTTGCTTTGGGGGGTAATGTCCCTGTACTTGTAAGTTACTCTGGATAAGAGTGTCTGCTAAATGACTAAAGGTAAATGTATAGCACAACTGGACTCCAGCACCAGGCCAGTGCCCAAAATACACCAGAAGTCTTATGGTGAGACATGGAAAGCAAGCAACCACTTCAGAATCAACATCTTGAGTTAAGAAAAAGGGAATGAGGGGGAACGGAGCTAAAGTGAATAGGTAGCAGTTGAACCGTGGCCACAGCATTGCCTGGGGCGTGTCTGAGTAGACACAGGAGAGCAGCAGGAGGGAGGGAGAAACCTCCATCTGAGGAGAAAATACTGAACCAAACCAGGTAAACGTCATCATGGCAGGAAAAAAGATGGAGGAGCGCAGATATCTCCATGATATTGTCTCAGACTGCCTTCAAAGTCAAGGATGAAATGGAATACTACCCTAACCCTGCACTGTTAAGACTGGTAATCCACAAAAGGTTGGACTCCGAAGCACGACTCGAACAACAGTTCAGGGTTCAACCGCAAATCAGTTTACTTAGTCAAAAGGAAAGTTCAGTACACGGTAATCAGTCAGATCAGGCAAACAAATCCAGAAAGGGCTAGGCAAAGGCAGAGATCAGAGAACAGGCAAAATCCAATAACAAAAAAAAAAAACAGGAAACTCCAATAACGAGAAAGATCACAATACCGAGACGTAAGGCATAACGTGAGGTGTGAGGTACAAAACAAACTGGCACAGATAGGAGGAGAAACACAGATTTAATACAGAACAGAGGGGCGTGGTAACAATTCAGCAATTTTCCCCTTGGGGGACTAATAAAGGATTATCAATTCAATTCAAGACACAGGTGAATCCAATGAGGGCGGGGCAGCCGAACAAAACTGGAGGGAAAAAACACAGGGGCAGGAAGTGAGGCCATCTGAAATGAGAGGAAGGATACGTTTCCCAATAAAACAGAAATCACAACGTTTCACAATAACAGAAAACAAATAACCCATGACCTTAAGAGGTTTGAAGAGATGCATCATGCACTACAGATCGTGTCGGGTGTGCACGTTTACACACACACCCACACACACACAAAAAATAGATATGTAGCTATGTGATGTTAGACTCCAGACTGTCTAGAGCCCTATATACCACGAAGTGGAAAAATCACTCCAAATTAATCTGGTATGAGATTCTGAGAACTTTTAACATTTTAAACCAGGCAAACCCGCACTAATTAACATGCTAATGAAGTAGAGTTTGAGCTGTGAGGGATCTTCGTATTGTGGATTATTATGCAAAAGTGAATACTCAAGGGGAAGTCTCCAAGCACTTAATGATGAGAAAAGAGGTAGAGAGAGGAAAGAAAGAGGATGTGGGTCTGCTTCATTAACTTATCAGAACCCTTATATCCCTGTTTTTTGTTCTTCTTACCATCCGATATTCATTTATCACTTTCTTGAAAACATACTTGGTTTTGGTATTTGCACACAACAATTTCAGGGTGTGGCTGACTACCCCCACACCATTCCTCACACCATTCCTCACAGTCTAATGAATTTCAAGGTCAAAAGAGGTTTGGCTAAAGCCCCGCCCGTAGTAAAGCTAGCGTTGGTGGAAGAGACGGTGAAAAAAAGGATGTGTGGCTTCTGGCTTTCAGCTGCAGCTGCTCATTCTTTTTCTATCTTTTCATGGAAACTCTCTTCCCATGTTTCAACTCTCTTCCCATGTTTCAACTCTCTTCCCATGTTTCAACTCTCTTCCCATGTTTCAACTCTCTTCCCATGTTCTCTCCTTCCCAATTCTCTCACTATGTGTCCATTTGTACCAGAATGCTTTTCTCTGTGTGTTTACATTTAAAATCATGATCATCATGATAGTCAAATCCCACCCTAATACCAGTAGGTATCAAGGCCTGGGTCTTCCCTGCATGCTCTGGTGTATCAGATATGTATGTATATGTATACATGATGACTGCAGCATGTGGATGAAGCTTCATCGCAGATCCCAGCACCTTACATCTTAGAAAAAGGCTCATGCTTTCCTCTATGTTACGCCAGAGACAGCTTTGTAGAAGAGATACATTTACAGGACAATTCCAACTGCGACCATCATAGGAAATTATATTATTAGAATAGGTATATATATATAGGTATATTTAGTATTATTTGTGTCAGAAAGGGAGCCAACTCTCCAAAATAATATCCGACCATCAAACATAAAACAATAGGCTAATCACATCTCTTTGGTTGTGCTGTCAGACATTTGATTGAAGGTGTATTGGATGCAACCTCATTGTGAAGCTTTCAACCATCACCACCTGCTACCCAGGTCAGGGGGGAGGAGCCTATCTGAGTGCTCACAGAATCTAACCAATCACGAGCAAGATACTATGGATGAGTCAACAGCCAATCAGTGCAGCAGGATAAAATGACATAATGAATTACAACCCACATCACATAGTTCCACACAGTCTCAAACGGGATTAAGGTGTGTTTTAATTTGTTCTGACTACCTCTCACACTCACCTTCTTTGAAATAAGAAGGGGAAGGATTAGGGGTCAGAACCAATCTCACCTTGAGCAGCACCATACCTGCACTACCAGTCAAAAGAGTGGACACACCTTCCCATGCGAATTCATGGGAAAAAATATGCTATGTTGCCATGATCAGTGACTGATGCTCTTTTGTAAAGCTCTCGGAAGTCACTTTGGACAAAAGCGTCTGCTAAATGAAAACATTTAAAAAGCAAAATATGTCCAAACGTTTGACTGGTAGCGTACATGTCCTAACGCATATTCTCATATACTCAAATCTCAGATCGAAGGCTTACAAGGTTTACAAGTGAAACCCCTCTGTTAGGGGTGTGCGTCTAACATTGTTGAAGCCTTCTTCAACCACCGATACACCTTCCATCGCTCTTCAGTACATTCCACTGCTATAGATTAGTGTGAGGCCCCCGGTGCAGCCAGATGCAGCAGGGTCTCTTCTGATATCAGCATAAGCAGAGCCCAGGGCACATGGGACGCACATCCGCAGCGAACCTCCCCCCCCCCCCCCCCCCCCCCCCACCCCCGCTGTCGTTTTGCCCCTCAACCGCAGTGGAGCGTGTCAAAGGGGAGGCCATGGCGCAACTCTTAAACGCTGCATGGCCCTGAGATGTTTACCCGCTACACGCGCACATGCACCTCCGCTCCTGAGGGTGACAGTGATGGTCTGTGACAGCTCCAAACATGATGACATGGCTGGCAGTCACATCGCAAGCGGAGAAGGGGGGGAAATCCCCATAAAATACAGACACACACACTCCACTCCAGGAGATGAACTAACAGGGAATTAAACCCCTCTATAGATCTTCTCTCTGACACAGAAAAGGTTATCCTTGGCACTGCTCGTAATGATGCATACGTGTGTGCATGTGTGTGTGTGTGTGTGTGTGTGTGTGTGTGTGTGTGTGTGTGTGAGAGAGAGTGAGGGGGTTGGGGGGGGGCTTTGGAGGCTGTATAAGAACATGCAGCAGCGCCAGCCTTAAGGACAAGACAGGATGGAGAATCAATGTAGTCTGTCAGCCTGGAGCACACTGCATTCTGGACTGTGGCTGAAAAACACACACAGTGGAATACACATACACTGCATACACTCACAGACACTTAAGACTGAGGAGGAGTGAGACCCAGTTTGCTACGAACGACAAAAATAGAGTAACCAGCATGACAGAGGAGAGGAGCGGATAGATGGACGGAGAGAAATCGCAGGATTCACATTCACACACACACACACACACGCGTAAGACTCATTTACAGTGAACGTACAACACATTAATTCATTCATACCCCCACTTAGAAGAAGTGTCCCAACTTCTGGGAGGTCATTCCTGACATGGCTTCCAAGACACTCAACTCAAAAGTTTCTGAACCCAAAAGCCAATCAGCTATCTGCCTGAGGGCTTGCCACCAATCATAAAGCAGCCTGAGGACACAGAGCCAATCCACAGCAGCTGGAGGACAGCCAGGAAAGTGGAGATTGGAGGAGAATATAACCCGTGGAAGGGCTCTTGGGAAACTTAAAATGAACAGAATGTTGTTTTTTTTGTGTTTCTCCATGTGGAAACTAGAGATAAAGTTATCTGTGGGAAAATGCTGCAAGAAGGCATGTTCCTTAGGTCAAAGGGTGAAGCCTTTGAGGTTTTGTTGAACCGTGTCTGTACAGTAGTGAAGCTAAAGAGTTGTACTGCTGATGGTATGTATCCAATACAATCCACTTTTTGTAATTATTGTTAACTGTTAATAAGTTATACATCGTGGTGAGTGAGTAAGAGAAGCAGAGAGACAGAAAGAGAGTGACAGAGACAGAGACAGAGAGAGACAGAGAGAGAGAGACAGAGAGAAAGAGAGACAGAGAGAAAGAGATAGAGAAAGAGACAGACAGAGAGAGACAGAAAAAGAGAGACAGAGAGAGACACACAGAGAGACAGAGACAGAGAGACAGTGACAGAGAGAGTGACAGAGAGACAGAGAGACAGAGAGAGACAGAGAGAGAGAGACAGACAGACAGAGAGAGAAATATTTTCTGTGAATTCATCAGGCTTTAACTGGAGACCGATTTAGGCATAAATCCAGCATTTTTTCAATATAACTGAACCCTGTAGAGGACAAGTTGTTTAGACAGGCGAGCTGCAGTAACAGAGAGAGGAGAAAAACAGCAAAGCAGGGTTGTTTACAGTAAAGAACAGAGAGTGGACTCCACTTGTTTCTGGCACATACTCGTTGGGCCAGGAGGGCTTCTAATTCAATTAAACATGAACTTAAACACGAACTTCCCCCCCAAAACTTGCTCTTCTCTTCTTTCTTCTTTCAGTGAACCATCCCTCTCTGAATCCAGTCTCGTATACATGTGTGATGCCCTCCCTGCTTTCCTTTCTGCCTCTTCCCTCTTTCCCTGTCCCTCCTCCACTCATCCTCTCCTTCTAGTCTACTGTATCACACCACTTTTCCATCTAAAATTGTGTAGTAATGCATGCTTCAGTAGACCGCAGACTGGTGTATACCTGTGGGTGTGCTTTCCTGTGGGTGTCTGTTGTGTGGATGTTCGTCTTTGTCTTGCGTGTGCATCTGTGCAGAGAGGAATTTCACCCGTACCACAGGACAAGGACACCTACGCACCACTGGAGCCTGACAGCACAATAAGCAATAACTCTGGGTGAAAAGAAAAGGGAAAAGGCTCTCACACACACAAAAAAACATGCAGTCTAACGTACGTGAAACAGCTTCAGCAATACTCACTTTTTTAAAACCGCCATGTGTTGCTAAACAGCAGCTGTGGGTCCATGCACAGCTCCACCTGAGATCAGAGACCAAAGTAGGTCATGATTAGGTTGCTTGATCATAGCAAAATACATTTAAATGTAACCTGTCATACCACAGCCTAATATACTACAGAAAACAGCTACAATGAGGCCTATTCCAGAGCTATGTAAAAAATACATTTTAAATGGCTTTGGCCTGTTCTAACCCCCAGTACAGATGGACATTAAAGTGTAAAAGCTAAAATATTTACAATACATGTGAAATGTTACACTGGAAAGGTTTATGGAATTAAAGGCCTTAGCATTTTGAGTCAATGTAAAATACATCCTAAGATAAGGGAACTTGTTTCGTATCTTATTGCTGCAGACACACCTTTTGCTAAACAGGTTCTTCATCTGGACTCACCTCGTCGAAGGAGTAATGCCGCCCTCCTGTGGTAAAATACGTTTAAGACTTTCAAACACACAAAACACACACTGACCACAACTGCCAGCTGTTGCCAAAAATGAGCCAAGTAGGGAACTGTTGGTGAGTATAATTATTTTATTGATTTACCACCACCTCAAATCTAACACATTCAGCACACAGAAATCCAGCACAACCTAACCGGAACCATTGGGGGCAGGAACCGTTTTCTTAAAAACTGTACAAAAAGGTGACTTATATTTAAAAAGTTCATATCAAGCCTTTTATTTGGTATACAGATAATATTTCATATATTTTTACAGTCTTGTATATAGATATAACATGTGCCACTGCAAAGTCACAGACAAAATCGTTATCTTTTAATAGGGACGAAACAAACAAACCAAAAACAAGAAAAGAAAAAATATATCTATATATATGTATATATAAGGATACAAACGCGCTCAAGTTGAGTACAGGTAAGAGTGTTGAAGTGAACAATGTTCAAAAACGGAATGATGAGGTAACTGCTGAGCAGGAAGAAGGAAAAAAAAAACTACTGAGACATGAATAACGGCCAAGATGGACCGGCGAGGTCACCGGCGGGGCATGCGGGCGTTGTGGCGCTGGCACCCGCTCCTGCTTTACCGCACTGCAACCGTCGCAACGCCAGACCAGCAGCCCGCTGGAAGCTAGAGACACTAGAATCTCTAGAATCGCTAGATCTATATAGAGAAATCTCCTTGCGTCCTTTTTTTGCTGTACGTCTTCGCTGACACGGGCTACAGCGGCGAAAGGCGTAGCGGGCGGGCATTTGATTTGCAAACGCGTTTTTTCGCGATTCGACTGTATCTGACGAACGGGTTAAGGAAAAAGGGAGTTGGGATCAGGGGGCGAGTTCCTCGACTTCGGGGCGAGACCATAGCTTCACCCACCTGGTCTTGCAGACCGCCAATGAGGTAGGAATCGCATTAGTCTGGGTTTTTTTAAGCACCGGAAAAAACCTTAATAGACATGGACTCGTTTGGTGGCGTTCACCCCTATGCATATCGGTTGGCAGAAGGACTCGGATCCCAGACATGGTTGGATTCGGGTGGAATGGAGCAATAAAGACGCCCTGGTGTGTGTGCCTACAGTTCTGCTCACCTTCATTCACACTCACACATGTCTAACGTCTGGTAACATATAGAAAGTCATGCCTGCTCAGAAACACAAATACAGTCTCGCTAACACACGGACCAATACAGAGACCAGGAATCTCACGCACACACGCACAGGCAATTTTGTGTACATACGTATACGCATGCACATGTAACAACCAATGAAACTCGGTTACGCACACACACACACACAGGTGCAGTTGAAGGACATTCGCAGCTGAGAAGACGCAAGGTTTAACAGAAGTGGATTAGGGTGGAAAGGGATTGTGTGTGGGCGTGGGGGGCAGTGCTAAAACTGTTAAACAGTTGGAGTGGTTGGTCTCCCTCTGGTGGTCACTCCGAGTCTCGCTGGACCTCGGAGGCGTCAGCGCGGCAGATGGGACACGTCCTGTTAGCCTGGGGTCGGGGAGGACAGAAAGGACCGGAAGGGAGGAGCGAGAGATGGAGAGAGAGAGAGACCAGATTAAGATGAGCGTTCTGAGTTCTGAGTCTTTCGGCTAAACGTCTGGTCAGAAGCCCTAACTGCTTACCCTTAGCCACTTGTCGACGCACTTGCCGTGGAACTCGTGACTGCAGGGTAGAACTCTAAGCAGCTGGCGAGATTCAAAATCACTCATACACACCACACACCTGTGAGAAAACAACATGAATATGGGCAACAACATACCAACCAGTAACCGATGCGGAAAATTGTGAACACCAATGAGCCACTGGTCCAGTTGGCTGCTGACAGAGGGAGAGAGACAGAGAGCACAACGGAAAAACAGAGAGAGAGAGAGACAGACAGAGAGAGAGAGACGGACAGAGACAGATGGAGAGACAGACAGAGAGACAGAGACAGAGAGAGACAGACAGTCAGAGAGAGAGAGAGCGAGACAGACAGACAAAGAGAAAGAGACAGACACAGAGACAGACAGACAGACAGAGAGACACAGAGAGAGACAGACAGAGAAAAAGACAGAATCAGACAGAGCGAGACAGACAAAGAGAGGGAGAGAGAGAGAGCGAGACAGACAGAGAGAGCGACAGACAGACAGAGAGAGAGAGAGAGAGACAGACACAGAGAGAAAGACAGAGAGAGAGAGACAGAAAGCTCCCACTCACAGGGTTTGTTCTGACTGGTGGTTGTTGGGGTTGAAGCGGTAGGAGGGCAGCTGCTCGATGTCCCCCTTGGTCAGGCCCCGCAGCTTGGCCTCGCCCAGCCGCTCCGCCAGGTTGAGCAGGGCCTCGTAGTTCTCCACCTCCCCGTCATCCACGTCCAGCTCCAGGCTGATGGCCGGGCCTGTGGGCTGCACTGGCAGCATGGAACTGGGGGAGCACAGGACGAGGAGGGGGGCGGGGAAATGCTTGTAGTCATGACGCTGAATACACACAAGGATACGTCGATTCTAGCTGTAAGCCACATGTCAAGCCATTTGCCATTGAGGATGCAGGTTTTTCACGTCAACCAACCACTGCACCAGCTGATTTCCGAACGAGTTTCTCCACTTGGTGAAATCAGCGGGTGTAGTTGCTTGGTTGATGTGAAAACCTGCACCCTCCTGGCCCTCGACGGCACAGTTAGACACCGCTGCTGATGCCAGCTCCCGCTCCGGCACCGGGATCCAGAGCGACGGTGGAACGGCCTGGGGTGAGATGAGCTCCAGGAGGTTAGATTAGATAAACCTTTAATTGTCCTCCAGGGGGGGGGATTGCAGTTCACAACAGCAGCGGGGTGAAGTACAGCACACAGAGTTGCAGGGCAATATAACAATAACAATAGGGGGGCGTGATAAAGTACAGTATAGAAAATAGAAAAACAATAAGTAAGTTAGTATGTGGTTAAGTGAGTGGTTCCCGTCTTGAATGTTATGAGATATGCTTGTTTTAGCTTTTCACCAAAGCTACTTACAGGAAGTAAGGCAGGAAGCTGGGGTGGTAAGGCGAGGGTGGCAGTGGCAGCTGGGAGCGGTGGCGTCGCCCCGGGATACGACGAGGCATGAAGTTTGGATACGACTGAGAAGCACGGCAAAAAAAAATAAAAAATACAAAACGTGGACATGATTTACAAATAATCCAATTTACACGTGCCTCATTGAACGGCCTTTTAATGTGGAGGCTGGGGTGTAGCTCACCACTCCAAAGAACTCCTGGGGCAAAGGATCGTGGGAGAGGAAGTGCAGCTGGGTGGAGTGGGGGGGCAGCGACGGGTGAGTAGCGGGGGGGTAGTGGAGCCCCGCCCCCAGCGACAGGTGCTCCCCCAGGAGCTCCACATCGTTTTCTATCCTCTGCAGGGGCTGACACCACCGGGCGAGTGGAGGGGGAGAGGGAGAGATGGACAGACCGATAGACCGAGGGAGAGACAGGCAGACAGACAGAGAGAGAGGGAGGGACAGAGGGAGAGACAGACAGGAGACAGTAGGAGAGGCAGACAGACAGACATACAGACAGAGAGAGAGGGACGAGGCAGACAGACAAACAGAGGGAGGGACAGACAGGAGACAGAGAGAGACAGACAGACAGGAAACAGAAGGAGAGAGAGAGGGAGAAACAGAAAGACAGACAGACAGGAGACAGAGAAGGAGTGACAGAGAGGGAGAGACAGAGAGACAGACAGACAGGAGACAGAGAAGGAGAGACAGAGAGGGAGAGACAGAAAGACAGACAGACAGGAGACAGAGAAGGAGAGACAGAGAGGGAGAGACAGAAAGACAGACAGACAGGAGACAGAGAGGTGATAAAAATAAAAAGGTTGCAAGTGCCTTCCTAGAAACTTAGTATTGAATGACTGCCAACCTTAATGTCAGTTTGCAACTTGAATCAGTATAAGGTTTTGCTCTGTAGCTAGCCCCCACATTTAGCCCGGTAGAATAACCCAACAGACTCGTATCACACCCCCACCCCCAGAAACACGATCCGCACGCCCCACTCTCACACTCACCGAGCGGGCCTGCTGCGTGGGGTAGGGTCCGAACTGGCCCGGCTGGGGCAGGTGGGCGGGGTGGTGGGACAGGTGTGGGGGCGGTTGATGGGAGAGGTGGGGGGGTGGGTGGGGCAGGAGGAAGGCGGGATCGCTGGACAGCAGCGAGGGGAAGTGGTAGGGCATGGGCAGGTGCTGCACGGAGCAGGTCTGGAGAACCTGAGGGAGGGGGGGGGGGGGGGGGAGAACGAGATCCAGGTCAAAGGTCATCCATCACACAGATCCGACATCCAGACACATTTTCCTGTCACCGGAGGAACTCACCGGTGGCGCCACGCTGCAGACGGGGTAATGCTGCCCGCTGAAGACCACCGAGCATGCTGGGAGCTGCTGGGGGGCGGAGCGGGGGGGCAGGCCTGGGGGGGCCCCTGGAGGAGAGACTGGGTAGGACACCTGAGCAGAAGCCTGAAGGATCAGGGAAGGAGAAAGAGTTAGCCAACAAAATCATTTAAATTACACCCTTGTCTTTCATTCGAACATGCTCGACTCAACCGCACACGAAACATACCCTAACTCCACCAAACACACTCACTTTGGGGCCTACGCTCGACACACACTCACTAGAGAGGTGCCCTCAACTGCTAACCACTTACATCTACATTACATTTATTCATTTAGCACGCTTTTATCCAAAGCGACTTACAAGAGAGAGCTTTTACACTGGCATTTCTGAGTAAAAACAAGACCTGACCTTGACATCAAAAATGATGTGAACTGAAAATTTGCCACTAACCTGGTCATGGAGGTCCAGCATCATGGTGCTTTGCTGCTGGGAAGGGTGTGGGTGCGGGTGCTGGGGAGGGTGGGCGTGCTGGGGAGGGTGGGCGTGCTGGGGAGGGTGAGGGTGCTGGGGTGGGTGGGGATGCTGGGGAGGGTGCGGGTGCATCAAGCGTGGGGAAAGGTTGGAGGGGTGGAGGCTCCGCGGGGACAGGTTGGAGGGGTGGGAGGGGTGGTAGGGCCTCTCGTCCAGGGGAGGACCCCGGGGAGGGGCCTGCTGGGCGAAGGGGTACGTCTGGGGGAGCGCAGCGTGGCGGTAGTTCTCGTCCTGGGGCCCGGAGGGCGGGCCGTGGTGCGGGTGAGGGTGCGGGGGGAGGTGGTGGTGGTGGGGGTTGTGATGGTGGTAGTGGTGCTGGTGGTGGGGGTGGGGGTGAGGGTGGTGACGGGTGAGACGGTCCCGGCGGCCACGCTGGCGTCTCATTGGAGGGCTGGGGAGAAGGGGAGGGTCAGATTAGCACCGATACCAGTACCAGGGTCGTCATCATCATTTACACTGAATCATTTAGCAGACGCTTTTATCCAAAGCGACTTACAGTAAGTACAGGGACATTCTCCCTCGGGCAAGTAGGGTGAAGTGCCTTGCCCAAGGACACAACATCACATAGCCACAGCCGGCGGTTCGAACTCACAACCTTTCGATCATGAGGCCAACGCCTTAACCTGCTGAGCCACCTGACTCTATCATCATCATCAGAGGAGGAGGAGGCTGGAGGGCCGCTCGTACCTGCGGCGGCTGCGGACAGGCGTGTGGCAGCGCTCGGGGATGTAGTGGGGGTGAGGACGGCGGCTGGGGGGCAGCTCCCACGGACGGATGGGGGAGGAGGGCGTCGGGGGGGAGACCGAGCTGAGGTCTAAGACAGACTGCTGGGAGAGACGCTGTCGCTTGGGGCTCGGACTATCCTCCATCTGGAAAAAGAGACAGAAATAAGTCTTTACTGGATCATTTACTGGTCTGTTAGCAGGTAGAGATATCATTTGACAAATACATTTACATTTAATCATTTAACAGATGCTGTTATCCAGAGTGACTTACAGCAAGTACAGGAACATTCTCCCTGAGGGAAGTAGGGTGAAGTGCCTTGCCCAAGAACACAATGTCATGTTGGCACAGCCGGGCATCGAACTCGCAACCTTTCGATCACTAGCCAGATGCCTTAACCGCTCAGCCACGACTACCCAAATACATTTATGTATATCATATCTACATTATATAATTACCATAATACTGATATAACCCAGCCAATGAATTTGACCAAATCTTCTAACTAAAGGTGGTACTAAGAGATTATTCCAAAACTTAAGGTGGATTTTCCAGCTCACCTTATCCCGGTCCTCGTTGCACACACTGTCTGAGTGAAAGTGAAGCCCTCCCCCTATAGGATCGAAACGAAAACAAAACGCTGAGGTCAAAACACAAAACATCACAACAATAAGATCCAAGACTCCAGCTCCACCATCACCAATATACCATCTCACTCCCAGCTGTTCTTGTCCAAATATGATTTTTTTATAAGGGCCCAGTAAAAGGGGTTTGGGGTTCAAACATGAACGATGTGTCAACGACCTGCCACGGTCTGGCCTGGACTGTAAGTCTGCAAGGAGACGTGGAAGAGAGACAAGCAGGGGGAAAGGAGAGAGAGAGCTCCAGGAGACGCGGATCTATCACAAATTGTCCCTCTGATCTAAAAACATGACTCTGCTTTGCCTTGCTACACTCAAGCACACAAAACACACCCGCCTCAAAGCGAACACACACACAATCTCCACCGATCCTTCACAGACACAGAGCGCTGCCCTTCTGCTCTTCTGAGTTCCATTAAAATATATCATGTATCTAATGAAAAGGAGTTCTTCTTCGGAAAAATTCAGAGCAGCACTGTCTTGATCCTTCAGCAAGCCTTTTTTGAAAACAGCTGATCTGAGATATGCCTCTTTACATTTACATGTAAATTCATTTAGCAGAAGCTTTCATCCAAAGCAACTTACAGCAAGTACAGGGACATTCTCCCTCAGGCAAGTAGGGTGAAGTGCCTTGCCCAAGGACACAACATCACATAGCCACAGCCGGGGTTCGAACTCACAACTTTCCGCTCGTGAGGCCAATGCCTTAACCCGCTGAGCCATCTGACTCCCCTCTCTCCTACTCTTTTTTCCCCTTGTGAAGATACTCTGGAGCGCTGTGAAGTCGGCAGAGATCAACCGCTCAAAGAGACCCAGGCGGCGTCTGCAGAACAGGCTGCTGCATGAAGACTCGCGCCGAGAGACACCAGAGAAAACACAAATGCAGAAATGGGAGGGTGGAGGGGGTGGGGGTAGGGAGCGGGGCCTGTCACAGCTCCAACAGCTTCCAACACCAACAAACTAACACTTCATCTACATGATCAAATTTGGCAGTGCGGAGCATCCAGCGTTGCCTGTTAAGAGCTGAAAGAGATGAAGGGACGAAGAGCTAAGAAAGAAGGGGGAAACGGGCGTCGGAAAACGATCATGATGTTCTCAGCCCCTTCCAAATCCAGTCCTGACACATTCCCCTGAAAGTGATGTTAAGAGTTGTGAAATCCTGAGCGCTTGACGTGCTCGACACACCCCACACCCCCGCCCCCCCAACCCCTCTCTGTCACATATGCATACGCACACACCCTCACACACTTCATAAAAAGGCATCTGCAGCTGCTATGAGAGAAAAGCAGGACAAAACAGCTGGGAGACAGGAGCATTTCACTCCGACATACATGAAGCCCTCTTTGTAGTGTCTGTGCCTGCAAACTGGGGTGGGTGTGTGTGTGTGTGTGTGTGTGTGTGTGTGTGTGTGTGTGTGTGTGTGTGTGTGTGTGTGTGTGTGTGTGTGCACGCTCCTCTGCGTGGGTTATTTTGGGTCGGGGAAAAACAGCAGTCCAATGCCATTACAACAGCCCTCCATTAGAAGCCTGTGTTCATTCATGGTGCTCTGTGCCGAGGGCAATGCACTCCATTAGAATGACACACTGCTTCCTGGTTCGCCATATTCATCCACTTCTAAAAGTTCAGGCAGTCCAGACCTCCACTAACTCAACTGGTTGAACAGAAGGGTTTAAAGTGACATATAACAGGTCCAGAAGTTCTGGGTAGATGCTCCAATGGACCTTTGCTTCTCTTAAGGAATGTGTTTACAAAAATTGCAAGCAGTCAATGCTAGGATTAATACTCCATATCAAATGAGAGGAGTGAGAACTCACTAGCTGCCTGTGGCTTACTGGAAATCTGTTCTTGATGAGCCTTTGGGTGATTCGTTTTGAGTGACCAAGTGCTTAAAAGGCCCCTAGTTCTGTCAAATTGGACTGGCTCCTAATGCATAGCTAAACAGTGGCAGGGGTGGGGGGAGACTGCTTGGAGGTTACACTGAAAGCCCCAGTGAGCCTTATTAGAAACATCACACTGCCTTGAGCAGTGTGCTAGGCCCGTACTTCACACCAGTCAAACCTCCAGCGGTATAATCACTTAGGAGGGTGAGATGCATGCAGATGAGAAGCCTGCCTGTGGGGTGCAGCATGCAGCTTACCAGCGCCTGGATGTCTGTGCGCTCCGTGCGATGCATGCCGCTGAGCCCCGGCAGGTAGGTAGTTCCCCTGGGTATGTTGGTTCTCCGTGTAGCTGCGGGCCCCGTGAGGCAACCACCCGGGGTTGTTCTGCGGGGGGTAGTTAACCCCGACCCCGCCGCTGGAATTTAACATGCTCCCGTTGCCGATCGCGTTGCTGCCGTTCCCTCCCCCGTTCATGCCATAATGATAGAATCCTGACCGCGACCGTGAACGAGTCCTCGGGGGGTCCATGACTGAAGGAGGGGCGGTAGTGAGAAGCTGTGCTGGAGGTAGATGGCCGATTCCTGGAGGAGGTTCGCCGTAGCAGGAGCCTCCTTCTAGTCAGGCCGACTTGTCGCCGTATCCGCCTGGATATCTGTCGTTACCGTCTTGGAAGTATTCTTCCTCCGCATTAACCGTTCGTTAAAAAGGCGAGGTTAACTGCTAGTAGTACCGATTAATAGGTGGGCTACAGAGCCGTTACCTAATGCTCATCATGCAACAGCAGTAATGGGTCTTTCTTTCTCTGGTCTCTCCCGAGTCCAGCTGTGTTGTTGCACCTCGGCTCAAGACGCTCCCCCTAAAACGATTTTATATCCCTGTAAAATCAATCATGTTGGATCAGTTGCAGGACCGATCACACCACCAAAATACAACATTATGGACGGCCTACCAACATGTTCATCATTTCAAAACTGCAGCGAAATATAAACAGTTGAACCGGATCGCTTTCTCTTCTTACTATCTCTCCCCAGTATGGAAGCCGTAAGGCTTATTTCCCCATGTTCCCAACGCCACGCAAAATAAATATTCGTAGTTTATTTGAGAACAACAAAGTTCCACATAGATGGTGTGCAAATCGAACATTTTTTAACAAATAATTTGAAAATGTAAGATTTTGTACTGATACCTTTCTAACTACTTTTGGTCTTGGTTAGTTAGCAGCTAGCTTGTCAAGCAGCACAAACCAGCTTAATGCTTACAGTCGACCAAAATGTACGCGGCTACATGTTCAGCTAATGTATTGCTTATGTTCAACCTTTTAAAATTTAAATATGCTGGCCACATTATTTGTCTCTGTTTTCTTACCCGAATAGCTGAATGTAGTTCTCGCCTAAAAAATATCCCATTGTCGTAGCTATCGTTGCTAGCCTAGCCTAGCTAACAACAACAGGAAAGCCGAGTTTAGTCAAACAAGAGCAGCCGACATTTCAAGCTGCCCAACGGTGTACAAATTCAGCAAACACACCAACCTCTTGGGGAAATTGTCGGTTATAGCGGTTATTGTCGAGCGAGTCCTCTGTTTGGAGTAATAATGTGTGTCGGTTCGTCTTCAGGTTCTCGGGTCTTCGTCTAATTTAAATCCACTCTTAGTGTCACTTTCCATCCGCTGCTGTTCTCTCTGGATGTCAGCGGGATGCGCTAGGGAAGATCAATCAATTGGATTTTCAGATCTGTCGCCAGGCAAGTCCCATAGAATACCGAATCAGTTCAACGATGTATCTTTATACACCCCAAATAAAATTCGATAAACACGACTACTTGCAATGATTCACTTTCTAAGATGTCATAACAAAAAGATTTAACAGAATGCCACCAAAGGGCCGGTGACAATGTATCAAGGAAACAGAACAGCCATAATCGATGCCACGACCGACTCGTTTTGTCTGACAAACGACTAGTAATAACCAAGCTAATTAATAATTGAGCAGGCCGTTTCAGTACATGAATCGTGAAAATGCATTGTATAGTATGGCGTGATTTAAGGGCAAGGCAGAAAAAAATATGTTATGATATTTTAAGATGTTGCCAATCCTGCCTAGATATACACTGTAAACTATTATAATTCTTATTCTATAATTTTTGTTATAAAATAAATGTTGGGCCTATCCTATTCTAAAAAGCAATAGATTGATAACTATTTTCCCAACCTGGCCTACTATGTGCTGCAATGCTTCACACCAGTGATCTACAACAAAATAATTGGTTGAAATGTTATCCTCTTTTTCTTCTCCTTCTAATTTCACACACTAATACACCATTAGAACGTGCAGGGGGAAATCTATTTTAACCCACAAATGTGATAAAGGTATGAGGAGTATGCATATAATGTGTAAAACCGAATCAATTGATTAAAACCTGTGTGTTTGAAGCCGCTAACATGCACATACACAGCAGTGTGTGTGTGTGTGTGTGTGTGTGTGTGTGTGTGTGTGTGTGTGTGTGTGTGTGTGTGTGTGTGTGCGTGTGTGAAAGGAAAATAAATAGCAAACATCATATCAAGTTGAAAGATTTCGCTTAGCAAGAATGTCGTTTCCTGTTATCTGTAGCCAAATGATTTGTTCCCGGTATGTAAGGTAGTTTATAAATATACATAAAAATACAGAATCTTGTCAAATTTACAATGCAATTTTCTGGCCCAAATGGAAAAACATTACTGAAACCTTTTGGTCTGCCAACTTGGAATAAAAAATAAAACCATAAAAATAGCTACTCTGCTCTGCATTGCATCATATTTTTCCATGTCCATAAAAACCAAATGTTCTTCACACCTTGTTAACAAAAGAGCAGAATGTAACAGATGTAAATAAATAAAAAATGTCTGGCTGAGAGCATTATTAAGCGCCTGGCATGATAACTATTACTACTTCCTTTCCAGTCCCAAGACAGGCCTGAGGCAGGAAATTCATCCTGAGGTTGGTCATGTATTCAGGAGCCACACACCCATCCTAACTCCTGCGGTTCCGTACCCTGTGTTTGAAGGAGAGAAGGGTCTCGTCCACGGCTCCAAGGTCGTCTCGCAAATACAGACCCCCACGCTTCATCCCTCCTTTCTTTTTCCACCTCCCTGCCTTTCCGCTCTTCTTACTCTTCTCTCTGCTCTGGCTCCTCCTCCCCCTCTCTTGACTCTTCCTCCTCTGCTGCAGTGGAGGTGAGGAGTCCCTGTAGCGAGTCCTGTATGTGTCTTTGGCATGGCTCTCTTGATTTAAGCCCTCCTCTGTGTTTATCCCTAGCCCCCCTTCACGCCTGGCCTGGGCCTCTCTCCTCAGCCTCTTGACCTCCCTCCTCTCCCGGCGTCTCTCTGGCCACGTCTTCCTCCTCTTCCCCTCCCTCCAGGCCTCCAGGCCCCTCTTCTTGGGTGCTGGGGGCTCCTCCTCACCACTGGCCTTAGGAAGTTCAGAAGCCCTCTTGTGCTCTGGGAGCAAGGTGTCGCCAATTTGTGTCGAGTCTGGGTGTGGGCAAAATCAATTTGCTATTTAAATATACACAGCTACTGTGGTTGTGGATGTATGTGTGTTTGCATGCTGGTTATGTGAGAACACGTTACCCCTGCTTTTTTTCTGGATCCCGGCATCGTCTATGAGGTTGTCTCGCCGGTCGTCATAGTGACAGACATAAGGGAGAGACGGAAACGTCCCACTGATCATCCTTCTCATGCTACACTGCTGCAAAAGAGAATATGAGCAACACAATGAATGAATGAGATGGAGGGGGGGAGGGGTTAACCAACAAAAAAACTTAACATTGAGAGAGTAAATTGTAGAAGTAAGTAGTCCTTCACACAGAAGAGGAGAGCAGGAGAGAATGTTCTTATTCATACATGACCATAGTGTCCTCTCTTGGAGCAGTTGTAGCAGTGGGCTAAACGATGGCTGCGATTGCGGGCGTGGTCTCGGTGTGGCCTGTGGGGTACGCCGTCCTGAGTCTAAGGAAGTTAAAAACACGGATGTAAAAGGGCTTAAGTCCGGCACTTCAACGCTGCTCTTGACTACTCTTTCCACCAACCGGACTCACTGTGAGGTGGTACTGTCTCCACGTGTCTGGGCAGCCCTGTTGAGAACGCACAGAAACCCATAAGGACAGAGCAGAGAGATGGAACAAGCATGTCAGACGCAGACAAGTAAACAACAAACCATTGTACACTTTTTATTCATTCATAGCAAAACCTCATAACATACAAGCTTAAGGTTAACTGTAAACACAGCAATACCTCCGCAGACACGCACACATTGGACATACAGACAGACTTACATCAGAGAGGTGGCCGGTCATCCCACAGCGGTGGCAGTGCTGGTACCAGACAGGGGGCTTTGGGCAGGCCTGGTACCCGTGGGAGGGGAGTCCACATCTGGGACAGTGACGGCCAGGACAGGCCCTCTGGAAGTGACCCAGGACCCCACACAGCACACAGGTGCGTCGCTTCTATAGATTGCAGAATCAATAACATTGTCAAAATCATTGTCAATCCAGTATCCCAGTTCTGTGTGTGTGTGTGTGTGTGTGTGTGTGTGTGTGCATTTGGGTGGGGGTCCTACCCTGGGGGTGGGGCAGCTCTTGAACAAATGCCCTGTCTTGTTGCAGTTGTGACAGGTCAGACTCCGGTGGAGGGTGTAATAGCGGCTGGGTCGTGATTGGTCGCATACTCCCTGGGCATTAAAGAGGACCATGAACACACCTGCTAGCCAGCCAATCATCTCACACCAAATCTGCCACTCACCGACTACTCTAACAGATACAATGTATCAGATACAATGTATCTGTTAGAACATAAAGTACACCCCCTTCTTAAATTTGGAGTAATGACGATTACCTTGTCTTTTTCTGATACAGCCCAGTCAGCATTGAAGACAACGTTTGACTTCTTTTCATCTGTTGGGATGACAGAAATCTTCAGAATAGGCTTCAAGAACGTAACAGGGGCCCATGACACTGTGAGGATTGTTGTGCTTCCGTATTCAACAACTATGGGCATCCTTGCTTAGATACAACAGCTGCACAAGTTTCTGGGTGATTTATTCCATAGATTCCAGCATGGTAGTAAACTATGCTTTCCACAGTCATTCAAAAAGTCTATTGAACCATCTCAGTTCTAACTGCAGACTTTTCATTGCCTTTGTAGTTTTGGGGAAAATACTGAACTTTCCCTCTCTATATGGAACAGTGTGTGAGTTTTTTATTGTTTGTGTAATAATCGCATGTGCGCCTCTGCCTCTACAATGCTAAACCTCAAATGCTTTTGTATGTCACTTTCTGTCAGGGCAACTGTCACTGTGGAAGTATCATTATATGTGGAACTTCCATTGTCTATGGCACACTCATTGTGGAAGTATTGTTGTCTGTGGAACCCTTGTTGTCTGTGGAACTCTCTTTGTCTGTGGAACTCTCTGTCTGTCAAACTCTGGCTTGGTCACTAGGTTAGCTCTGTGCTATCAGGTGTCATGATGTCAGTTGTTCAGCCAGGTCCTCACCCTCATCTTCAGAATCGGACTCTGAACTTCCACTGCTCCAGTAGCCCAGGTTGAGCTGAATGTTCCCGTCTCCATCCTGCTCCTCCTCTCCCAGGATCATCCACTCCTCTACGGGCTCGTCACAGTCGAAGTCCTGATCGTCTTGGTCTGAGTTTCGGCCATCCTTGGAGGATTCACTGGGGCACCTGACACGCTTATGTCGGTATGTGGAAAAGGCCAGAAGTAGGGGAGGAGTGCCTGGAGTGGCGAGGGGATCCTTTTGGGAGCGGCTCTTAGTTCTCCGTTGTAATGAACTACACCCCAACTCACTTTCTCCTTCTGAGGTGCTGTCACATCCCTAAATACCGAAGGTGAAGTTAGTTTCATATCCGGGATTCACATTCGTCTACCAATTTTGATTGTTAGGGTCCGGTTGAAAACTATGCATACCATTTAGAATTTTTTTGACTTAATATTACTTTGATTATAAAACCTCACACAAACACCATATTATTCTAATAATATATGTCTTACTTCCACTAGCTTTACTTTTTTAATTCAGTTTTAAATAAAATGACAGAAAATGGCTTATCTCTGAAAATCACACATCTCTTCAATAAGCATCCACCACAGAAAATGTTATGGATGTGATCTGTATAATCTGGTGCATATCTGAGATTTTATAGAAGAAAACATATTTAAAAAGTCATCATTTTTAAAATGATATGAATGGTTTTCACACGGTCCCTAACGGGATATTTAAAAGGGCATCGTTTTCAAAATGGCATGATTAGTTTTCACACAGTCCCTAACGTGACGCTGAAAACAAGTGTTTTCAGAATGAGAAAGGAACGTCCACCTCGCTTACCTCAATGTAGTGTGCGCTGTAACGTTGCACAACTGCTGTGAATTCAGCGCCATCCGTCTGTTTCCCACCAGACATGAGTTAACCAGACATCACCGTACAATAAACGTATTGCATGAAATGACCTGTGGCGCGATCAACACGACACGTTAATTTAATTTTTGTTTGAACACCTCTCAACTTCATGTGCCTTAGAGCTAGCTAGCCTAGCTCAATAACCGTCCACGTACACGTGTAGTATAAGTCAATGTTGGTGTGTAATGATTAATATTAATTACAAAAAAAGACTGCGATGTGAAAAATCGTGCTCATAACATTTCTTATGTTATATATTTTATATTCCTGTTTATCGCTCAGAAAAGACGGCTACTTTTCAATATAACGTTCCTCAATGGACGACTAAAAACATTCGCAGGGTTTCCAAACTCAAGTAATTGTTGGACAACAAAAGTCGCTTAGTTTTTTTTACTCCCGTAGTTCAGCAACAGGAGGAATGTTTCAGTGAATGGCTTTCTTTGGCAGGTCACTCGGTAGTTAGTTCCTATGCCAGATGGTAACCCAATTGAAAGTAGAGGTGTACGTACATGGCATGCGCTGTTCCGAAGATGCCAAAACGCAAAAGAAAACTGCGCTGCACCAAGGAGCGTCTGATCCCATCTTTGAGCATCTGTATTTAAACTGAACCTTTCTTGGAGGCTTATCTCAACATCTCCTTGCTATTCCTTAATTTAGTCAGATCCCACACTTGAAGCAGATTATATAGGCAAGTCTATAAATGAAAGCAACTATTACTATTCTTCTAATCGTTTAACATAATCTTTGACACATTTGGATTTACTCTTGTGATGGAGATGCGCCCTGGCAAACTGCCATTCACCGTGCAAAGTAAGTAGAAGTGTTCAATGATGCATCCTACTTCGCTTGATACTATTTGCCAAACATTTTCTACAATAACGTTAAGTGTGCGTGTTCTAGGGTTTGTGTGGCACGCGCGGTGCAACAAACGGAATGCGCGTAAAGTTGATTCAGACCTATATCCGCTCCAATGCCCAAGGCACGGTGGGGTGAACCAGCTGGGTGGGGTGTTTGTAAACGGACGACCGTTACCCCAATTAGCCAGACAGCGCATCGTGGATCTGGCTTACAAGGGTGTTCGTCCGTGCGAAATATCCCGCCTGCTACGTGTCAGTCACGGCTGCGTCAGCAAGATATTGTCCAGGTGAAAATAATTCACAGAAATTGCTTTTAGATTATGTTGAGCTTTGTATATAACCACCATGGCCGTGTAAACTCCTTTTACTCAGGTTCCATGAGACGGGGAGCACCAGGCCAGGGGCGATAGGGGGGTCCAAGCCCAAGGTGGCAACCCCCAAGGTGGTGGAAAAGATCATCGGGCTGAAACAGAGGCACCCTGCCATGTTTGCCCGGGAGATTCAAGAGAGACTGCTTCTGGAGAGGGTGTGTGACCATGACAAAGTACCCAGCATTAGCTCCATCAACAGGTGTGTCTGGGTGGGTGTTGATAAAGGCAATAGTAGCCTACACTCATTCACGCTAAGAATCCTATTGGTTATTTCCTTGTCTCTTTTCAGGATAATAAGAGATAAACTTCATCCTCTGTCTTGTAAAATAGGTACAGTAAGTGCCCTTCTACTCTATCTATTTTGACACTCATCACTCTCTTTTCAACCATCTTTTAACATTTGACCAAACGCAAGCAAAAGTGTATGTGTATTTGTTTGCTTGTTGCTATTGTAGCATTACCTGCAAAGTATGTAAACTCATTGGTGATGTGTTAATGTCAGTCTGGGTTTAACAACCTTCCCAGTGTGCAACCCACCTTCAACCTCGAGGCTCCTGTCTTTACCCAGCATGCACTCTGTCGCCACCCCCCGCATTCCATCTTCCTCACACGCTCATTACAGGCCTGCTTACACCTCCAGTGTTTCATCACGGAATCTATTAGTGGTGGAAGAACACATTCGTGCCTGCATACTTTCAGCATTTCATCATGTCACCAATTAGAGCAAAAACAACAGGGAGAGCAAAGCAACAAGGGAAGGGATAACAAGAAGAAGAGAGCGAGTCATGTGGCGCAGTTGGTTAGGGTGTCAGGTTAGTAATCAGAAGGTCCCTGGTTCGAACCCCCGGCTGTGTCAACATGATGTCGTGTCCTTGTGCAAGGCACTTCACCCTACTCGCCTTAGGGGAAATGTTCCTGTACTTTGCCCTCTGCTGAAAAGACTAAATGTAAAATGTAAGGAGAGCGAGAAGAACTGATCGGTAGATGCAAGAAGGTGCCGAATTTCAAACGTTGGTCTGATATGAAAACCAATGATTTTTCCAGGTGGTGCTTTCCCGAGCAGTCTCTACTCAAAAACCCACAGTTCCTCCCAAGCCGAAGCCTGGAGACTCTCCAACATCAGCTCTCCATAGCCTGCCTGGTCAGTCCTCTCAATGTGCTCACTCTTAGCAGTCTCGTACAACCTAGCTTCTAATGCTACCTGTGTTTTTAGCCCTCATACTTGCCCAGACATCTGTTTTAAATGAGGGGCTAAAAGACCGAAGCACTGCACTGATTATTTTCTTCTGGTCCGCAGGGAAGCCATGTTGCTACAGCTAAGATGGAGAGAAGAAAAAGTCACTCATTAGCATCATCGTTTTGATAAAAGCTATCACTCACTGCAGTATGGTATGGTCTTTATTGTAGTGGGGGGGGGGAATGAGCATGCACTGCTATGTTCTCTGACTATGACCATGGAGAACCAGCAATGAGCTAAGTAAAGTAATGCAGTTATTATGTGAAGACATCACTGTCACTTTGTTGGTTTCAAAATAAACTAATCAATCAGTACAATGTGTACAGTCTCTGTTTTTGTTAAGTATACAATGCTACACACAGAGAGAAGTAAACGAGGCCTGTCAGTGCTACGTCTCATCTATCCCCAGTTCCCTGGTACTTTTCCTGGTACCCCAGGGGCCTGTCTCTTACCACGCCTGTTGGGGGCCATCATTAAGGCCTCTGTGATGGAGGGTGATGTTAGTCCCCCCTCGGTAGGGGGTGCACTTGGCCTTACTCCTCTTCCCCCCCAGACTGATGGATGGCAGGATTAAACAGAGAAGCACTGCAGCTCTGACCAGTGCTCCAGGGGTCAGACAATAAAGCTGAGAGGAATAACACCTAGAGCTCACAGTTACATATTAGCTGACACAAAGAACACATGGACACACACAAACAGGAACAACAACAAAAACTGCACACTGTGTGCCCTGGCATATCGTGATTGTTTTATTTGGTTTGCTGATATTTTCCATGGGAAACAGCATTACAAGTCATACACAATGGGAAACAGTGCCCAGTTAAAGGACACGATTGAAGCCCAATACACACTAAAGCAGTGGTCTTCAACCCTGGTCCTCAGGACCCACTGTCCTGCATGTTTTAGATGTTTCCCTGCTCCAACACACCTGATTCTAATGCATGGGTCGTTATCTAGCTCTGAAGAATCCTGGTAAACGATCATGCATTAGAATCAGGTGTGTGGGAAGGGGGAAACATCCAAAACATGCAGGACAGTGGGTCCTGAGGACCAGGGTTGAAGACCACTGCACTAAAGAACAGAATTATCCGTTAACCCTGCAAACAATGAGAGCGATCCCATAAAGAATAGAGATACAACCAATAGCATAGACAAAGTTACTGCATATATTGTATGCAATTCCACACAGTAGAAGAATGCCTTGGAATATGATTGCCAAAATAAAATAGATTATGGTGAAAACTGATGATATGAGCCAAAATAGCAATCCATAAAGGCTGCGGACGATCACCCAGACACAGCGGAAGGGAAAAGACACCAGGAGCAAGACCACATCAGAGACACCGCTCTTCAGATTCTACAAAGAATGGATAACCCCAAAACATTGAACTCATGGGCCATTTCTAGATTAGTCTAAATGTAGAAAAAGAAGAGGCCTGTGTAATTCGAGAGCAGAGCAGAGAAGACTCACTTGGTGTTCCAGATCTGCAGGACAGATGCCTCCTTGCTCTGCTTGTGATGGCAGCTGCTCTGTACTTTCTGCATTATAAAGATTAAGTACCTTAACTGTTGAAAAAAAGCAGTTATATAGTCACGTGTTTCATTTCAACAGATCTGACCACTGCACTGCCGATATTGTCCAATGCTTGAACTTAATGAGTTAATTTTGAAGTTACTCACAGAATATCGCGCTGGCTAGAATTATGAGCAATACATGAGGCCATGTCAGATTGTTGCCCGGCCCACCTCCTGGAAATGAAGGGATCTGGGGAGAAAACGAGTATTTGTTCTTTAAGCAAAAGCCTAGGTAGTCCTTAGTAACCTAGTTGAGCAGACTATTTAACCCAAACTTCAATGTGTATGTGCATGGCAGTCAGATTATTACTCGAAAAGACCCTGGCCTGTGGTACGCATCAACAATGTTTGCCAGACGGTAGTTCTTGATGACATCGCTGCTGGCTGGGAACTCTTCTCGGCACTCGGGACAGCGGTACTCCCGTCTGCTCCTCATTTCAGCCAGGCAGGCCAGGCAGTAGCTGTGTCCGCATGGATACTGGTGAGGCTCAGTCAGGGTTTCCATGCAGATGCCACAAGTAATTAGCTCCGATAATACTTCGTTGTCCATTTTGATCCAATATATTTAAGACCTCGAAAGGTAGAGACGTAACGAGGGTGGAAACGTTGGAGAGTAGCAGTCTTTAAGGAGCAGCTGTGAAAGTGAAAGTATGTGTAATGTATTTTAGGAAAGCATTTCTGCTACTATTCATAGTGAGCGCTAGTCAGAACTGTCGAGGCCGTGGTAAAGTTGGATAATTGACATTCGGAGGCCCACGATCGTGCGACTTTAACCGGAGTTTGGCAACGATACGTCCGTCCGCTTTGCTCAAGCGTTCGGCTGCATATACAACGCGTGTATTTAGGGCCCGTCAACAAATTACGAATTTCAAATCATTAACTAGGATGATACAAATAATTGTATACTGTTCACGATGTATGCATTCATGTTTCACAGCCTTAATTGTGATCATTTACGTTTCACGAAAAAATAAAAATGAATCTTTCAAAACTAAACTTCTATGTATTGTTGTGTCATGTGACCTGTAATCCTCAAATCAACTTCTGCGTGTTCACAGACTATGTTGACATGTTGCACATCCTTTACTTTGTTCATTTCCATCTCACTATTTGAGATCCTTTTTTTAAGTTCAATGGCTTTTTTGTCGTACCGAGTTTGACACCACAAGGGCTTCCTCCATATTTAATACTATCCCCGAGTAATGAACAGCAGCTTCATCCCCAAACTCTCATATAAGACACTTTGATATGGAGTGGTGCTGAATAAAACTAGCTCCCTATGAACTTTCTTTGATAGGGACAATAGTTCAGTTTGCTTCTCAGTTCAGTGAGCAGACACTGGCTGTGTCCACATGGCTACTGGTGAGTCTGTCCAGGAAGGAACTCCATTTAGTCTATCAAATGTCTATTGTTAAGCTACAAGATGGGGTACTAACACAGAATACAATGCAGAAAACTGAATGCAGTGTGGCTTATGAATACAGTATTTACTACACAGTTGATTGAGATGACACCAAGAGTATAAGTGTGTAAAAAAGCCACCTATACTCAACTACAGAGTCAGGTGGCTGAGCGGTTAGGGAATCTGGCTGGTAATCAGAATGTTGCTGGTTTGATTCCTGGATGTGCAAAATCACATTCTGTCCTTGGGCAAGGTATTGTCCCTGTACTTGCTGTAAATTGCCCTGGATAAGAGTGTGTTATAAATGACTAGATGAAATGAACTGAGAACTGGTACTGGACTTTCACCCACAGTAAATCATTTATTTACTTCCTTATTATTTTCAGTGGGCTCAGTTCAGACCAGGGTAGAAAGAAAGAAGCAGTTTTGCTATTGATGAAAGCAGTCTAAATAAGGTTAGCTTGGATTACCTAAACAGAACCAAGTTCAGCTGAACCAGACTGGACCCGGCCAGTTTGGAGCATGGCAGCGCCCCATAGACTGCTCAGCAAGAGGAGGGCCACCATCACAGAGCTGCCCCTCTACCACTCTGGAGCTTTGCTGAAGAAATACACTGGAGAGAAGGTAAAAAATAGAGAAATAGACTGAAAAAGACCAAAGAGCAGACGAAAGATGAGAATAAAAAGATGGAAGACAAGACAGTCAAACATGGTCGAGTAGTCAAGTCAATACACTCTTGCATGTATATCAATTTAAAATGGACAATATCTTAAAAAAAAAAATGTTCATAATAATTATTATTGTGAGAAATCATTAACTTGATCAGTGTCTTCACATAGATGAGTATCATTAATCTTTATGAATAATCTGTAACTAAAGGCAAACTGAACAAATGTAATTTTTTAGATGAGCGTATCAAACTGGTAGCCCTTCATATGACTCAGAACCCAGGAAGTAGCTCTCAGCTTCAGAAAGGTTGGTGACCCCTGCTCTACATGGATATTAATGCACTAAACCTTATGTTTTCTGCGGTCTCGTAGGACTTTAAGAAGTACTATGGGGAACTACGGGGATCTACAATCTTCTTGTACACGGACGAAACACATGCCACAGTAAGACTAGAACTGAGAACTCGATAACCACTCTCACCAGCCATATTGATTTAATTGCTACCGTGCCTTATCAGTATACAGAGAAACTGGATCTGCACATGCTGAAGTCCATGGAGATGGATTCTCCTTATGTGACGACTCTGACCATCTTCACACTGTCCTTCCTTAATGAGGAAGTACAGCTGAAGGTAAACAGTACTAAAGTACTGCACGTCACACAATCAAAACAGATGTCTCAAAGCTTTATAAGTGTATGATCCAGAGTTCAAATATGCCAAGGCCAATAAACAGGAAACCTTTGAGATCAGACGCACCTGAATAAAACAACGTAAATATGATATATGACCTGTGTCTGACCATGTCTATCGGTTAAATGTTTGAAGTGTGCCATAGACAGGAATGAGAAGGTCATTGTTAATTTCTTCATGCAGATCGAATGCCCAGATAAAGGAGAGGAGTGGAGGGGTTTCATCAAGACTGTGGCAGATGTGAGTACAGTACATAAGGTACTGTAATTTAGTACGAGAAAGGAAGTCTGAACACAAGTCAAGAGGAGAAATATACTGATGATACATTATTGACCTCCCTCACCCCCAGTCAACAATATTGACCCCAGAGTCAGTACATGTAGCACAGTGTGGCCTTTGGCAGCACCGGTGGTTCAGTGGTCCCAAGTGTGGGGCTGAGGTTCGAATACTGGTGGGGGTTCAATCCCCAGCCAATCAATTTGAACATGAGTGTGCCTCCCTACTGTGGGACTATAATGGATACACTTTATTCGTTATGGAGGATGATTAAGGTGATGATACTCAATGTGTCTTGCAGCAAGAGATCCCCAAAAAACTCCAACTGCTCCCAGGCCAGATTGAAAGACTGAAGCAAGTTCTGGAGGAGGAGAAACAAAGACTTTTCCTCCAGGCGTCACCTGTCCTCCCCACAAAGAGTTTCATCTCCGGTTCCTTCCAGGAAGACGCACAAGAGACAGATAACCTGACCGCAAACCTCAGGTTTGGTTAAACTGATTTTTGAGAAAGTTGGGTTTTAAGCGCAAGCAGCTCTGTGACGTTATTGAACACTAATCTTTTTTTCTTTTTAACGAAACCCGCAAATTCTGTCTCCTAATCTTTCTTGCCTATCGTACCTCGTTCTTCTCCCTTCGTTCATCTTTCACGCTCCCTTTTTATCGTCAACTTTCTGCAGGTGTTTCTTTGACGTGAGCCGCCAGAAAGCGGAGCGAATGCTGACCGATAACCCAGACTTTGGCGACATCATCATCCGCCCCTCCGCTTCCAGCTATGCTGTGACTTTAAGGCACAATGACATAAGGTCTGACCAATGAGCCCAGAGCTTCAACATCACCAACTTTCTCGACTAATAAAAGGGACCCGATCAGAATGAGATGCATTGTGACATTGTACAGATCCTTACTCAAATGGTCTGTTCATTGACACCATCAGGAAGGAATGCTCCTGTATAAATAAATAAAAAACTTAAGTAAATAATCCAAAAAAGGGTTCATCTTTTCCCGGGCATGTATTGCATCTTGTGTCATTTGGCAACACGGTTTAGTTGAGAAGAGAATTGAAAAGGAAATGCCAAACGTTAATAGTTCATTGTATCTGTATCATCACAGGACATAGTCAGACATTTTCTGTTTCAGTGGGCAAGTATTCAAGAATTACAAGGTGCTGGCTGAAGATGGGGAGTTTGTCATTGAGCTGGAACCCCCAGTGAGTCCCGCTCAGCACCTGCACACAGACACAACCCCAGATAATGAAGTATACCTTATCCTAGGTGCATCCCATAATACAATGCGTCTGACGCTTCTGTGTTTGTCCACCTGTCTGTTGTGTCAGGTGACGGTTAATTCGCTGAGGGGCGTCCTTGACCACTTCCTGCAGGAGACCAGATATCGTCTCCGTCCTTATGAGATCCCCCAGTTCTACGACACCAAAATTGGTAAGGACGTTCAAACTAAATATCCAAGGTCTATTTTATTAATAATAATAATAATAACAACAACAATGCTTCATTTAGCAGACGCTTTTATCCAAAGCGACAATCCCCCTGAGACAAGTAGGATGAAGTGCCTTGCCCAAGGACACAACATCACATAGCCACAGCCGGGGTTCAAACTCACAACCTTCTGATCACAAGGCCAACGCCTTAACCCGTTGAGCCATCTGACTCCCGGGTCATTTAGATACATATTTTCCAAATGGATCCAAACATTCACCACAGCGACTACACATGATAGCGGATGCAACCATACCCTTGACACTGTGTGTTTTAACCAGAGGTGCCACCAGCGATTGACCGGGACACAAAGACAGTACCCCATGCCAGAGTGGCACCGATGATCCAAACTCAGATGGTTTGTGGCAACTCCCCTCCAACCACTCCACCACCCGTTTGCCCCAGTCTAACTTTGACCGTTGACAGCGCCTACATGGATGTGGATGTTCCATCGAAACCAAGTTTGTATACGTGTAGATTTGTTGGGTGGCGCTGAGTAAAACACTAGTTTTCAACTAGCCGTGCTCAACTGAGCGCCCCTGAGAACACGCATGCTGAGTTCAGGTGTAGTCTGTGATACAGACTTGGGCCTCATCTTTTTACCGTTCCTCCTCTTCCATGTCACTCAGATACCACACCAGCGGAGATGAATAAGGAACTGCGGACCGTTCTAGAAGCAAGGAGGAAACGCCTCTAAAGATCGACACAGAACAAAATACAACGCATTCAAAGATTGAGAGAATGTGAAAATAAATAAATAAAACTGATCAATGTGCAAATTATATCTCGTGAAATTATTATGGTATGAATTGTGCGTGGTCTTATCACCAGTAGTGGCAGTGTTGTCTTCATGATGACACGCTATAAAACCTAGTTTGGTGACTTAGTTGTTGAAAGATGTGAAATGTCCAAGTTCTTATCATATGGAATTGGTCAGTTTGGTCTCCCAAACCATTAGACATCAATCTAATCAATCAATCAATCAATCAATCTTCATGCTAATGGTAAGTAACAAGTTAACGGTAGGATAACGGTAGGAGTAAATCACAAACCGAGAAGCTTCCATTCATATTTTTTTATATAATACATGGTTCAGTAAAATCTACTTCAATTCACTTTGAGAGTACAAGAAAATAGCATATACTTCAAACGTGGAGTACGATTATCTAGTTCCATATCGACAGACGGACAAACTGTCGCTCCCTTTTTCCCCCTATGGTAACAAAAAGAAAGGAACAGAGACAGGGTAGTGCTGTGAGGAATGAGCGGAGAGGAAGAAGACTAGTGGGAAACGGAGGCCCCTCGGAAGAAAAGCAAGGATTCAAACTATAGGACAGACAGAACTTCCTTGCATTGAATCTCGAATGCATACATAGCCTTGCTGAAAAGTATCAAAAAGTGTTTTTTGTTTTTTTTTTCCTTTTTCATTACACAAAATCCTGTCATGTTTTTTTTTATATTATGTTTTTGTTTACAAAAAAAGATTTTTAATTTACAATCTAAGGCAGCCCATCTTTTGAAGGATTTCATGAGCTCTAAAGCATGTCGGCAGAACGTCCTTCCTTCCTGTGGTCGGTTGCTGGCCAGCAAACTGAGCGGAGGATTTGCCATCAGTTCCAGTTGTGAACCAGGACTAGCTCGAGGTAGGGGAGACTCAGCTAAGTCCAACCCAGAAAGGGGTTCCTCTTTAAGGGTCTAAATCCTGACAGCTACCATGTCCAGCCAGAGAGGAGGGTTGGTGATAGTGAGAGAGGCTCATCTTTACAGTGTCCAGAGTTAGAAGCTCCCAGACCTCCACCAACCGCAGGTAATCCTGAGAGGGACCCGCTCAGGAGGACGGGGGCACCGGCTGCTGGGCTGAAGATGAAGCGCTGGGCTTGGGAGAGACGCTGTCCACTGAAGAAGGGGATAGCTTACACGCCCGGGCTGCTGTGGTTTGGGTTGAAACAGGTTTTACTTTGAGGGCGGTGGGAACGGGGGACGGAGTCACTGACACTGTGGTGACTGTGGAAGGGGAGGGCTGAGGGTTTGCAACAGGGGGGATTTGGGCCGGGGACTGAAATGCAACGTGTTGTGCAGGTTGGGACACAGCAGTTTTAGCCAGGATAATGTGGGTGCCTGGTGGTCTTGCCTGTGTTAACTGCATCGTAGGTTTAGCTTGCGCTAACTGGCTTATTGATTTAGCCTGAATGAACTGGGTTAGCTGGCCTGAGGAGTTAGCCTGCATTAGCGTGGCTAGCTGGTTAGCGGGAATAGTGATGATGGTGATTTTGTCTCCACTCTTGGTTCCTGCTGGCATCATGGTGGGCATGGCCTGGATCACCAGCTTGGTTGGAGTCCCCACGTTGCCAACGGAGACGGGCGCTTGGACTGCACTGGTGAAGATGGGGGAGGTGTTCAACGTCACCTGGCCCAGCGAGTTCGTCATGACAACGGGCATAGCGCGAAGAGTCCTACATATACTGCCAGTGAGGCAAGTAGGAAGAGGGAGGGAAAGAGAGAGAGAGATCTGCGTTAAAACTTTATCCGTGATAGCACGATGAACTCGTCCGCCCTTTCCCACTAACATTAACACCCCTCACCCCATCCAGAAATCCCACTGCACTCTGCACATGTCACTTTAGCACACAAAACCTCTAAAACTTACCACTGTGATTTGCACTACCGTGTATATACCCCTCTCCCTCCCCCTGTACAATATACTGTATATCCATTCTCCTCTTGCTTGTTATATCCCCCCACCTGTACAGCTAGAGCCTACCTTTTATCTTATTTGTATTTTATCTTTTGTATTTTATCTATTTTATGTTCCATATATGTTCTATGTTTGCTCTTTCCTGCCGTAGTAAATTCCGTGTTTGTGCATCTTGCATGGCGATTAAAGACGAATTCTGATTCTGAAAACAATACCCTGACTCTAGCCTCACGTCTCGTAACACCCCACCCTCTCTCCTCCATCCTCCTCACCTGGAGCCCGTTGCCGACGGGATGACGGTGACGTAGTTCTGCTGCGTCTGGACGGGCATGGCGGCCGTGCTGGAGGTCAGGGCGTTGACCGCCTGCTGGTGCTCGGAGGCCATGCCCTCGTCCTCCTCTCCTTCCTCCCCCTCCTCGTCGTCGATGACCCGGATGTTCTTGGGCATGTCTTTGAACTGGTAGGCCAGCCGCTGGCCCTCCACCTTGGCCAGGATGCCCCTCTGGTAGTAGTATCTGACCACAGGAGATAGGCGGGAATACGTATTAGATCACCTGTTACCATCCCTTTCCACCCAGCCACTGACTGCCCTTGGTAACCTCTATAAATGCTACGTGTTACGTGTAAACGTGTAAAGTGTTACGTCTATCAGTCCATAGGAAAGGACAATTAATATTCAGTAGCATGATTAAAAAGCTTGATATAGTTTGGTGTTTGACCTCCCTAGATGCCCACCTCCCCTGCCTCACCTGAGTGCTCGGCCCATGGTCTCATAGTTCATGTCAGGCTTGTTCTTGTGCTTCCCCCACAGCTTGGAGACGGCCTTGGAGTCCACCAGCTTGAAGATGCCTTTCTCCCTCTGCATCCACTTGATGTACCTGGGACACGTGTTCTTGTCCTGGAGCAGGTCCAGCAGGAACTCCCACAGGTATGTGGTGTTGCCTGGAGGACACATCAATCTTATTATTTCTATATATATTATATTATTTCTATATATATTATATTATTTCTATATATATTATATTATTTTTATGGTTTGTCAACGTTGCAGTGCAATTCCTTGTAGTTTAACTACAGGGAGGAAACCCATTTGGGTTTGATAAACGTATTTCACATGTTCCGCTGATGTGTGTCCCCCATGTATCCAAGTGTGAGTGTGCTAGGTGTGATGGAGGCACGCACCCTTCCCCTCTCTGGGTCTCTTCCTTATCCCCAGATCGATGGAGCCGTTGGACGCAGGCTGGTGGGTCTTAGGCCTCCGACCACCCCCTGTCGAAAAATTCCCCAGTAGAACTTAGCTTAAACCCTCAGATGTTCCATCCTACCATCTGGAGATAACATTGTAAAATGAATGATAAATCCCCAGCTGGGAGCTCCGTACCTCTCTTCTTTTTGACTGCAGGCTCACAGTCTGGGGGGATGGGGAAGGTGTCCTCCTCTAGGGGTTCACACTCTGTAGACACCTCCACCACAGTCTCCATCATCACATCTTCAACTGGACGGAGGGAGGGAGAAACAAACAAAAGTCTGATTAGCAAACTAAAAAAGGCAGAGTGAACCTTTAAAGTTTCTAAATGCAATCCCATCCCAACACATCAAAAGGAACAGGGATGATGGGAGTACCTGCATGACGGTCATGAAGTACCCCAGACGGAGACTCCATGTGCAGGAGGGCCTCGGCAGCCTCAAAGGTTTTGTCGAAACACACCATGTCCCCGTGACTGGACACTTCTACTGCAGGTGGAGAAAGAGGGGGAGGGAGGAAGGGATGCAAGACGTGAGACAAATAGTAAGAAACAGAGTTTGGTGTGGTTTACCTACCTGACGTGATAATCCGTACAGTTTCCTATATCATGTGGTGCACCCCACACTTCAAACACCCTCTGCTACCTTTCCACAGTCTCTACTAACCAAATCATACAGGGCTGAAGGTATACATTTATTAATTTACATGCACTTATATACATCCACCACTAGAGGACATGACGAGTTTGTTGGGTTTAGTTCTTGGAGGGAACAATACTCCTGTCTGTTCTATTTATTACACAGCTCAAAGCTTGGCAGAGTGTTTACAACCCTTAATATGTACAGCATGACACTAGTCAAACACTTCTCAGTAATAGGCAGTATTTGTTCATTATTACTAATCTGGTCTGCTTCTCTATCAAAATAAACCTGTCTGAGGTTGTAGAAATCCATCACAAACCCTTCTAATCAAACAGCTCATATTCATCATCATCTAAACGTGTGTCTATCGGATCTTCAATAATCACAAACTGTCCGTCCCTAAACTAAAATAGTCCATGTAATATTCCATAGGATGGTTCTCGGTCATTGTGCCTTCGCTGCACTGCCTGTATCCCCCCTCCCAGACTCACCGGTCTCCACCACCTCCGTCATCACCTCCTGCTCCTCTGCCACGCCCTGCATCAGGTAGGTCTCGTCGTCGTACACCAGCACCTGAGCAGCGTAGCACTGCTCCACCTGGGCGCTGGGCACCTCCTCCACGATGACGGCAGGACACTCGACCTCCTCCTGCTCCACCTCCTCCTCGTCCTCCATCACCACCATCTCTTCCTGGCACTCATCCCCAGGAGTCTCACTCTGGCAGGGGGAGAGGCAGGGAGGTTAGAGACGGAAGCTTTAAGGCTTCAGTGGGGAGTCAAGCGGTTGAGCTTGTAATCAGAAGGTTGCGAGTTTAAATCCCGGCCGTGCCAATGTGACATTGTGTCCTTGGGCAAGGCAATTCACCCTTCTTCCCTTGGGGGGACTGTCCCTGTACTGTAAGACGCTCTGGAGAAGAGCATCTGCTAAATGACTAAATGTAAATTTAAAGCTTCAGCAACATCCCAATGCCAATAGAGTAATGCAAGGTGGCTTGAACAACAGCAGTGTGTAGCAGCAGTATGGTTTTCCTAATTTAGAAGATAGTAGTTGAGAGCAGTCCTGTTATGTTTACGTTTGACAGGACTTAAAGCAATGCCAAACAGCAAATGACCAAGAAGCACAGGACAGTTAACCTCTTACCTGCTCCTCCTCAATCACAGTGACATACTCCACCACGTTCCCTCCTCCATCTGCCACCACTACAGAGGTCATCACTCATTCCTGAGGAAACACAACACTAACTTAACAATGACAATATAATGAGTGAAAGAGGTACAGGGCCATCTCTAAGGCTACTGCTTGCCAAGGAACACTGAAAGTTCTACTTGTGGAAAGCACATTACTCTGGGACCGCTGTAAGGTGCCTGATCTAAGCTTCTGCACCGACTGTGCTCGTTATATTCAAAAAAAAAAAAAAATGTACATCATGCAGTTAACTACGAATCAGCTGCAAAACCTTTTCAAGTTTCCGTGCAATGCGTTGAATGATCGATCAGTAAGTAGACGAAATTCACAAGCGGTGCCCCGAATGTTTACATCACGGTTCAGTGTTAGTTAAGATGAAGCATGCTAGGCTACACCGTTATGTAGCTACGTTGTTAGCCAACAAGCTAAGTATCATTGGAGCGATTACCCCTACATTGGTTAGCTAGCTGGCCGAATACGTTGTTAATTGACGTGAACAAGTGTACTATTTAGTTATAAAGTCTGCTAGCTGCAAAGTTCCGACCGGTAGTCTTTAAAAAACAAACAGGATGGCTAACTTTCGGTAGCTAGCTAGCTGCTAGTTGTTGGTAGCATTAGCCAGCTAGCTAACGCCTCCACCCATCTTGCTTATGTGTTACAATATTAGTAGGTTAGGTATTTTACGCATGCAAAAAATGCATTGACACAAACTTTGCAACTTACCTTCTTATAATGTATTGTAATTTTCGTAGAGTGTAGCCTCAAGCAAACGTCAGGCCTGCGTAGCTAATGCAGCTAGCTAAAACAGCTAGCTAGTAGCTAGCCAAGTTCACAAGGCCGTCGCGATTCCTTACTTTTAAGTGTTGGCTAGCGATTTAGCAGTTGGCTCGCAAGCGAGCTAGTCACGTTGGGAAACTAACGTTTTTTTAAATCACGTATACGTCCACTGCTACACAAAACTTCCACGTTTTGAATATCGCTATTTTCCGACCAAGGAAAATATCTATGTTTCCCTTTGCTTCCCTGCGCGCCCTCTTTGCCAGGAGATTCAGGTCAAGCTCAGACCGCTGGCGAATGACGTCACTCGTCACGATGACGTCGCGACACGGGCCGAAACGGTTCGCTCACATTCACATTCACATGTATTCATTTAGCAGACGCTTTTATCCAAAGCGATTTACAAGAGAGAGCTTTACAAAAGAGCATCAGTCACTGAGCATAGCAACGTGATAGACCCCAAATATAGCGGGTTTATAGATTATGAGACATACATCGTGAGAACCAATACGTGCCAAGGGAAGAGCAATAAAAGCATTCATCTGAAAGGTTTAAAAATTTAAGGTGAGTCTCCGACGGACAGTAGTCTACCTATGGAACGCGAACAATAAAGCAACAACACTAGCGAGTTTTCGCACGGGGATTAACAAGTAATCCTGAACAACAACAGATTTTCATTTAAGTGCCATAATATTTCTAAGTGCCATTCATAATTCTAAGTGCTATTCAATTCCTTCTTTGCCAGAATCAGATTTTATTCGCTGTGCAAGATATACAAACACAGAATTTACTATGGCAGGAGAGAGCAAACATAGAACATATATGCAACATAATAAGGGTAGATAAAAAATAGAATAAAAATTTAATATAAAATACAAATAAGATCAAAGTGAGATAAAAGTGGATACTAGCTGTACAGATGGGGGGAATATAACTATAGTGAGAGAGTAGGCCTATAGAGAAGAATATATTGGGGGTGGGGGGGGGATATACACAGTAGTGCAAACAGTGGTGCAAAGTCACTGTGGTAAGTTTTAGGATGTCGTGTGCCACAGTGCAGCTTGTGCAGTGGCTTGTGACCATCGAGTGGCCTCAAAACCCCTATCGTGATTGTGTCCGCTTGCTGTGCTAAGCTGTTATTACAGCCATCAGATATTTAACAATGCAAAATGCAGGTAAGATAAGACAAGGTGCCAAATGTTTCCTGTTGAAAGATGTTGTTTGACCTTCAATTCGTTTATTAAATTGAGAGTAAAAACAGACCAACGTTCCTTTTGGTTGCTTCTTTATTTCACAAAAACAGCAATGTCCCACAGTCAGTCACAGTTTCTGGTCTTAACTAGACCAGTGCCATGCCATCCATTCACAGAGCAGAACAAACTGCGATCATAAAACCAGCCTGCAGACATGAAGGCAGATGCTGAAGAATCCTGATTAATTAGGAATAATCTTACATACGTTTCAACATCTCGGTCCCTTTTTAAGTATGACTTAAAGAGCAAAAAATTAAATATAACGAGTGAAGCTAAAAGAAAACTATTTAGTCAAACATAGTACATTACTTTATGGATTCGCTGTTGAGTACAAATACTTTGGACTTAATCAAATTGAGCTATTCAGCTTGCTAGATTTCAATCTATTTTCCAAAACTCATTACCATGCATCACTTCCTGTGAGCAATTTGCAAAACATCACCAAAGATGGCATACCAAAACAACTGACTTAGACACCAATATAATCAGTTAAGTGCATCTTTTGACTGATTCACCAATGTTCACTCAACTGTTTGTACTAAGCCAAAAACCTATCCTACATAGATATTCCAAAACTGGCTCAAGTGAACCAATCATTCTTGTACATGTCAACTTTAGTTTGGGAAAACGTCTATAGACTCCAGCAATAGTGCCAAACAGCAACAAGGGGAGGGAGAAGGTCAAGAGAGATGTAAATGTCTGCCTTATGAAATATCAAAAGGTGATGCTGTTCTAGTGTTAGGACACAAACATGGTTGGTCACATACAGTTATGCCTTCATAAACGATGGCGTCAAACTGGCAAATTTGGTTTGTGACGCTGTCTGTAACACTGTGAAATCCTCCAAAAGGGTGCAACAAAGAACAAGTGAGGTAGCCTACTGAGTAACGTTTCCTTACGTTTATAAAGTGAGCTTTAATTAAAAAGTGTGTCTGACCACTTTAGCTTCAAAGTTGAAATACTTGGGATTTGTACATTAAAACCAGTTTGAATGGTTTTGGGGGTTGGAGGATGCTGGTTACCCAAACACAGGCCTTGCTATTGCAAGGTGTTAGATGAGCGATAGGCTGGGAAGTGTGTACCACTACACTTGGTGCTCACAATAAAGCAAACACCACTGCAACGCTTTACAGGGAGGTCTCTGAGGTGACAGAATTTGGGAAACGACCGTCGAAGAAGACAACCTTACCCTTCACAGTTGTAACCTGAAAAGAACACAAATTGTGCACCCTATGGGAGGAGAGTATATACCAACGTGTATGCAGTGTCACAGATGGTCTTGTGTAGTGAGCCATGTAACCCTATTGCCAATGGTTCATAAATGAACAAGAGTTTTACATTTAGGCAACTGTAAACAGAACAGGAGTGTATATGCAGAAAAATCCTCCAGGGGGTTGTTTCATAAAGCAGGCATCCCATGACTAACGAATGTACAGACAAATCCCTGGGGCAAGATAGAGAGATGTTTTAAACTACAGACACAAGGACAAAAGTGAGGGGTGTTGAAGAGAGGGGGCTGTGACCGGAGGGAGGTTGGGGAAAGGCACATCCTCTTGTCTTCCTTGGGGAAAATAGCTCTCCATATGAGAGATCCAGGAGATTTCTAGAACAGGAGGCAAAACAATGTCTCAAAACATGCTCTATGAATTATGGGGGAAATTAAATGTAATGTTTATAGTTATTTTTGTGTGCCGAAATAAAGTATTCAATACTGGGGGTTCAAATGGCAATGGAAAAGCATGTACCTCACAGCTGGACCTACTGCATTTGCATCCTAAGCAGCCGTCGCTTGCCCTGAAGAAAAACAGTCTTTATTAGCAATATTTGTCAACATAAATTCATTGAATATAATTCTCACGTCTACCTCTAACACAAATATTAGTTCTTGTTTTGCCTAGTTATGGGTTAGTACTGAGTTTACCTGTTACCTCAGCAGCCGGGGCTTCGTCTTCCTCTGGGGCTGGGATGATCCTTCCTGTCATGGGGCCGACTCCCAGGACTTTGGGCCTCTTGTCAGATTTTGGTGCACCCTCCAGTACCACCACAATGTACTCTTTCTTGGGCTCTGGGACAGGGGCTTCCTCAGGTGCAGCTTCTGCTGCTACTGGGTCTGGGGCAACTTCTACTGGGGCAACTTCTACTGGGGCAACTTCTACTGCGGCAACTTCTACTGCGGCAACTTCTACTATGGTTTCAACTGCTGGAGCAACTTCTTCTGGGGAAACCTCTACTGGGGCTTCAATTGCTAGGGTAACTTCTACTGGGGCTTCAACCGCTGGGGCAACTTCTACTGGGGCTTCAACCGCTGGAGCAACTTCTACTGGGGCTTCAACCGCTGGAGCAACTTCTACTGGAGCTTCAACCGCTGGGGCATTTTCTACTGGGGCTTCAACCGCTGGGGCAACTTCTACTGGGGCTTCAACCGCTGGGGCAACATCTACTGGGGCTTCAACCGCTGGGGCAACTTCTACTGGGGCTTCAACCGCTGGGGCAACTTCTACTGGGGCTTCAACCGCTGGGGCAACTTCTACTGGGGCTTCAACCGCTGGGGCAACTTCTACTGGGGCTTCAACCGCTGGGGCAACTTCTACTGGGGCTTCAACCACTAGAGCAACTTCTGCTGGGGCAACTTCTGCTGGGGCAACTTCTGCTGGGGCAGCTTCTACTACAGGGGTGACTTCTGCTGGGGCTGGTGCAACCTCTTCAGCTGGTGCTGGTGCAGCCTCTGCTGGTGCTTCAGCTGCTGGAGCCTCAACCTCAACAGGTGCCTCCACGGGGGCAGCCTCCACAGGGGCAGCCTCCACAGGGGCAGCCTCCGCTGGGGCAGCCTCCACTGGTGTTTCGGCCTCTGGGGCAGCCTCCACTGGGGCAGCCTCCACTGGGGCGATCTCCACAGGAGTGGCCTCCACTGGTGCAGCCTCCTTGGCCTCTTCCACAACACTTTCCACAGGTATGACAGCTTCAACTTGTTCAACAGTCTTCACCTCAATGGACGAGACAGCTGCAATCAGGTCCACACTGGCCACTGCAACACAGAACCCATCACACCCAAGCATCACTCACTCACTCCTGTTGAAGGACTGAAGCCCACTCACTGAAGCCACATGTTGTAATTCTGTGATTGTTAGTGTATCCATTGCTGATGTAACTTTCAGTTAGTTTCCAGGGTAGGTTGCCATGCTAGCAATAAAGTGAAGGTTTTACATATCCCAAGATAGGAATAAAGTTTTAGCAAGTAGGTCAGTTTCAGAGAATGCCTTAATGTCCAGTTGACTGGCAGATTGAAAAACAACACATGCAACGACACACACAAAATAGTTACTAGTCAGCCACAGTTATAGCCAATTATAATCAATGATCAAGCTGTGATCAAATGCAAGTGCACTAAGCCTTATCAAGAACACCCAGAGGTCAAAAATATGAAATGAGGTGTTGCTGCTTGTTCTGTGGCAGATAGGAAAGATTCTCCCAAAGGTTTGCCTTCTTTAATTTCCTCAAATGTAAACTGTAATCCCAGTTCCCCCAAATATGAGCACACCTTACTTACACCTACTCTTATAAGGATGCGAAGACACAACCACGTCAAATCCTTATTTCAAGCCAGAATCCAAAGCGAAATATGTTTTGGGAATTTGATATAAACAAACAACTGACTCCCATAAGTCACCATGACCATTTGGATTATGTTAAAACACTGACAAGTCTTGAAGGTGGGAAAAACTACAGCTACTGAGGCATAAAGGAGGAACACTGACACGGGTTCGAGAAGGAGGAAAGGATGAGGAATGTAGAAACGTCCTGATATTTGACAGGAATGAGCAGTGTGCACCAAGCAGATCAAGAAGACCAGTCATGGAATAAACTATCGAGTACAGTGGACTATGGAATTGTGTACCAGATAGACAGCAAAGTATAAATGGTTAGACATGTATCTCAGGACAGAAAGTACATGACCTAATAACGCATTCACATATGGGAGTAGAGAATTTAAACATACCAAGTGTTTGTAAGGGTTCCACCCAACTCAATTGGAAAAAAATGGGCCACACCATGTGGAAAAAGTCTTTCCTGCCAAATATCACGAAGAATACACACCAGATTGCATGGTAGTTTGATTAATCAAATAACCTTTTGAAACTCTATTTACAATACTTGAAAAACTGTAAATCTCAGAGAACCATCATTTGAATCAAAATAAGCCTGATACAATTTGGGCAAATCCTTTCCTATTGTATGCCGCAAAGTTAGAAAATATATCATACCAAACAAATTAATTATGTTAGGGATGCTTGTTGATGTACTTTCTAAAACCATTTGGTTTTAGAACGCCGTTTTCAAAGTCAATTTTCATAAGTGTAGCCGTTAGCGTAAGCAGACCAAATTCAGACAAATTAAACACGGGAACGGCTCTTTCCAGTTTGACAATACTTTTATTGTATGGCTCGTAGAATTCCCTTCATCAGTTGACACTACCAACGTTTTAGCCAGTTAAAGGATCATATCTACAAAAACACGCTTGAGTTCCTTGTCTTTTTAGACTTGCTGCTTCCCTTGTTCATTACAGTTAAGAATAAAACACACCGCCACAGTTACAGAGCTTGTACAGGTTTCAGAGTTTGTCTAGAGGTAAAGCCATCACATAGCTGAGGAAACAGACAGCAGTTCAGATTAACAAATGACATTGGCGTGTACCAACTCAGTGATATCTGGCAGAGAAGCACTCAAGGCTTGAAAAAGAATTACAGTTGTAAAAAAGAAAATCACAGCCTGATTTGTTAGGGGTGGGTTGTGGCCAGGGCTTTAAACATTAAAAACAGAGTTAATATATGGAGCATTTGCTTATTTTCCAATTTTTGTTTTGTTTGTGCATGCAATCTGACAGGTGAGAGTCCTCAAGAGGTCAAAGGTGAGTGGCAGTATTGGAAGGGTAGAAGGGACATAGAAGGGTGATACAGACTTTGTCCGCCAAGGTAGCCCAGCTGGGTAAATACAATAGTGTATGATTAGAACCTTCCCTTCAGGGCTACCCTGGGTGGCAAAACTTTCACACCCAGAAGTAAGGAAGTTTGTCAGGAGAAGCAGGAGTTTGGAAAATAATTATGGGAGCACAGCGACTTGGTTAACAGTGTGTCTCTATCTTTTCTGGCCCAATAGCATGGGTTCTTCAAAATCCTACATCCTTAACTGAAGTAGCATGTCTACTAATGAGGCCGTTACTGCTAAATTATACAGGATCTAATGATGTGTTCACTCCACTGTTGAAGAGTGACCTCATGAACACATGCCCTTTGTGATGGAAGCATGATTAGGACTTGCACCCCATCAACAACATCCCATAAATAACCTGGAAAGGGACTTTGTCAAGCAATACGTTAAAATCATATATATTATCTACAGCACACACAGAAACTAAAGTGTGAAGGGGGAAATAACAGAATAATCTACTCTGTCTTCTCTCTTTCACAACTATATTCAATCAGCAGTATTCATATTCCTTGCCATCTTCATCGATTCCAATAGATACTAGAGAACATTGATTTTTTGGAAACATGGATTCATCCATTCTGAGATGAAGAACTCACATAGGTAATCTGCAACATAGGTAAAGCAAGGGAAAACTTGTGTTCAGTCATGCTCTGTTCATGACTGAGGTGACCGAGGTTAGGTTATTAGGTATGGCTCTGTTACTAGTGGTGGGATGAGATGTGTACACCTTTCTTTTTGTGGGCTGGTGTGTGTTAGCACAGGTGTGAGGGGAAACTCAGGCATCAGCAGCCTCAGATGCTACCTCCTCCTCAGGGGGAGGGGCCGTACCATTGCTCTCTGCCTCCGCCGCGGCAGCAACTGTCTCCTCCGCAACCACGGGGGCGGCGATAGCCTCAGCTGCCTCCTCCACGGCCTCAGCCACTTTGATAACTTCCTCTGCTGCTGCCTCCACTTCCTGGGCTGCCTCAACGACTACCTCTGCGACTTCAACGACTACCTCAGCGGTCTCGACAACCGCAGATGCGATCTCCTCCACCACAGTCTCTGCTGCTGCCGGCTCTGCCTCCAATGCTGGTGCTGCCTCGGCCTCAACTGCTACAGGCTCCGCCTCAGCAACAACAGGCTCCGCCTCAGCAGCTACAGGCTCCGCCTCAGCAGCTGGCTCGGCCTCAGCAGCAACTGGCTCCGCCTCCTCGGCGACTGGCTCCGCCTCCTCAGCAGCTGTTTCGGCAACCTCTTCTGCAGGCTCAGCCTCACTTTCAGCCTCAGCCTCTTCCCCTTCAGCAGCAGCCTCAGCCTCCTCCCCTTCAGCCTCGTCTGCAGCCGCCTCACTTTCTTCTTCTTCACCTTCACCTGAAACAGAGAAACAAAAATGCAAAACTGTCGAAAACATTTATTTTTCCCATAAAGACTCATTTTCCCATTAACACTCACTTGTACCAATTTGCTTCATTTTTCTTTGATTTTGCATATCATCGTGTATTTCTTTACACAAAATGATTTTAGATCATCTGCATGTATTAAGTAGCTCCTATATATTAAACTAACACACATTCACTACAGCACAAACCACTTCAAACCTCTTACCACCCCTCCAACCACGTTCCACACCTGCAGGGGGTAAACCAAACGAGCAGAGCAACATCACAGCAGCACAGACCTCAGAACAGAACCCCATGCAAACCCAGGAGATAGAGAAAAGGAGCAAGGCATAAAACCATAGAGAAAGAGAGAAAGATCAATGGGGTCGGGCGGGAGAGGAGTAAAGTAACGAGGTCATGGAGTGGGATATGGGGGTGGGAGGGGCTAAAAAGTGCCTTACCATCCAATCAAGGCTAACAGAACCTGGAACTCTGCAAGTCCAACAATAACAGAGACAGTCCAGGTGTTTTGTGCGTGTTTATTAATCTCAGTCAGGGGACTTTTTCCTGTTATTCTCTTGTCATATCAATTTTCACTTAGCATTACATCAGTAAAAGACCATAATGAAGCACCAGTTAAGTCAATGTGAAATGGAATTAAAGCAGAATACGCAATGAGAAGCATCCATAAGTTACAATGTTTCGTGACAAGCATTTGAAATGATCAACTGGACTAGTTCTTAGCAGTACAGAGGAAGAGGAAAGACGAAGAGGAATTTCCCCCAGATTCATCCAAAGAGTCCAGTTCTATAGTCCCCTGATGTGTAGGCCGCAGAGGGCCGTATTTAGCCTTACAACACTGAAAAGAGCAAAACATACAGACAATTAGCAAAAAAGAGAGATAATTTTAGATTTTAACATTAACAATTAAGAATGAACAGGTAAAGACACGATTCAAATTTGAACGACGACTACACTGTGTTACTACACTGTTAAACTTTCCGCGACGCATCTTGTCCGTGTACAGTACATCTTAAAAGTGCATGGATGCTTGGGCAATGCACTGTTCAACCCCCTTAATGTGGCTCTCAATGACAAAGTCACCTGTTGTCTCGGTTTCATGAAGGGCCTTTTTGTGGACATGTAGGCAGCAAGTAAAGAGAGCAGTTTCGGAAGGTTTGGAAAGGGGGGGCGGGGGAGGGAGGACTGTATTTGTTTATGGTGGAGAGGAGTGTCATGGAAGGGTAGCGTGCTGTTCTGATCAACAGGTCTCTAGGGTCAGATGCTCGAGAAAGAACAGCCAAAAAGTTCTACCCTAACAAACTTCAAAAGTAATTTATCTAAGTACGGTGGGGTCATTCTGTATTTAGATTCATGAACATTATAAAATGTTACTTGATTCATGATCATCTTATGATTTATGACACTGATCCTAATAAAGTATACAGACTAGTCCTTACTGTTGATCAATCTCATTGCCCTTGTTTAAACTCAGGCAGAGCACTTATCATTAATCCGAACCGGGAAATGACAGTGGATAGCCAATGGGAATTCAGGTGCCCCACTATATATACTATATATATCTATATATAGTATATATACATGGTGACAAGGTTCTACTATCTGAACACCTGTGTTTCAGAGCTCATGAATCCACAACTCCTCCACCCATATTTGATTTTAGTAAACAAGGCTACTGAGACACCTAGCTCTGTGAGCGCACATGAAGAAAACCATGTTCAAAGTGTCAAGGCAGAGTGAGAGAAAGATAGTGAGAATTAGCAAGTCCATGCCAAAGTACCCCTTGCCAAAATCAGTGCTTCATTGGTCATTCAGTATTTAAGAACCAGGCTGTGAGTAAGAAAAAGAAAGAAAAAAACAGGAATTAGTCACATGAAGGCACTCACCCTCCTCTTCCTCATCTCCACCCCTGCCTAAAAAGAGACAGAATCACAGTCACAGGAAGTTCTAGAAGGCATAGAATTTTATATGGAATGGTTTGGCAGACACGAATGTGAAGCGATGGTTGTTTTCATGCATCTACCATGTATACAGGTTTACACTGAAAGATTATCATCGCACTCTTCCAACCAATGTCAGCGGTGAGCCTAACAAGACCAACATGAGCCAAGTGTGCTCAGGAGACCATACGTGTTTAGTTTACAGCTCTGATGGTCACAGATCCTTTAAATACACACACACGAAAAATAAAGCTGCAACAATTTCATCTAATCTCATCTACTGGCTCCAACTTAGGCTCACTCCCAAAGTAAATAAATAACTTAACTGCATGTAAACTCTCCATCAGCTGATAGCACATGCTCAGTGGAACTTGGAAAAACATTTTTCTTCTTGTTTGTAGGAAGTAGTTTTGGCAGAGGAGAATAGCGGAGGGAGAGGTGGAGGGGGGCAGGTGCCAGGGGCGACACCTTGCCCAGGCCATAGAATGTGCCACGGGGGAGAGTTTGGCTGATGACCTCGGCTAACGATCCATAGCTACAATGAGACCAAGTGTTTGTGAAATAACCGCTGACACCTCTAGAGGTTAGTCAGGTCCTGCCGTCGGCAGATCTTTGTGTCATGCAGAAAGTAATGCAGGCAGTTATGAGCCCAATTCTGCACCTGTCTGTGCTTTTGAGTGTGTATGGCCCCAGGGTCAAGAAGGTTGAAGTCACTTTGGATAAAAGCATCTGCTAAATTAGTATTTATTTAAGATAAGCCAGGCGGGGTTTGGGGAGTATGGCCCCGTAAATGTAGATATATGCGTGTGCGTGTTCACTGTCAATGACGCTCATAAATCGAGATTATCCAGGCCTTCTGGACTGTCCCACAATCCCTAGTTTGGACCAAATCTCTTGCTTTATCTAACATGCGGAGCAAAGCCAGAGAGGACACCTGCTATGCACAGATCAGTGATCGGGCCGTCAACCTGTTGATTTAGGGGCTAAAGAAAGTCCAAGGGATGAAGTTCAAAAACTGGACTTGTCCATGGAGTTTTTCCAGGCCCTGAAAGGATGCTTTAGATTGAGTTTATTTACAAGTATGTGATAACTACTCTATAGGTGGTACACCAAGTCGGCATAGAGACGTAAATGACAGATGAGTTGGAGGAAGAAGGGGGAGGACGAGGGGGACTTACTCTTTGGGGGCCATGGTTTGGGTGTCCACTCTGTCTTGGGTCTCGCATTTATTTCCGCCACGCGTTCGTTGAATCTTGCGTGGTCTGTCGTCACAGTACTGTAAGCCTGTATCGGGAACACATCAGAAAGTCTTATTTCCATTGGTGGCATGCACAGAAATGACCAGTTAAGTTACTAGAGGAGCGTTACAACATCTGGCTCACAACATGTTAATGTCATCGATGTTTTTGGTTGTGTTGGGTAGGGGGGTGTGTAGTCAGGGACTCACATAGGAGACTGCTCCAACAAAGGCCCCACCACAAAGGATAGCATACACAATGTTCTCCCCGGTTCCACCTGGGACCGATGACATCTGACGCCTTGGAACCACTGCAAAGGGTAAAGGTCAGTCATTAGAGGTGATGTCATTTTCCTTCTAGAACAATGCATTGTCATCTCCTCCTAGTATTTGTTTCATTTTGAAGGTGAGAGGAAAAAAAACACATAAGATTCAAATGAAAAAAATGATCAAGTAGTCAAACCCTCTACCCCTCAACCCTCTACCACAGATAACCGGAAATAGTCTGTGCGATGGCTTTAAAAAGATTGCAACTGATCACCCTGAGATGCTTTGTTACAGTGGGAGGAGGTCTTGCCTTGATTGGATTGTGTGAAATGGGTTTAGGAGCCCAGAAATATGACTGTCAGAATGAATTGAACCCCTACTCGTCATGCTCAGGACACTCCATACATTACCTCTGATAGAAAGAGCAACTTGGTTTTGGAAAGGTTAGGCTTAGGTTTTTCTAAATATTGCAAGTGTGTCAATGTGTGTCCGTCTATCCACTTGTAAGGGAAGGCAAACTGCTTTGGGAGTCATGTAGCGCAGTTGGTTAGGGTTTTAGGTTAGTAAGCAGAAGGTATCTGGTTCAAACCCCCGGCTGTGTCAACATAACGTTGTGTGCAAGGCACTTCACCCTATTTGCCTCAGGGGGAATGTCCCTGTACATGCTGTGACTCACTCTGGATAAGAGCATCTGAAAATTGACTAAATGTAAATAGCCGTCCATTACGTCAACAGGAAGACTGTGTTTACTACAGCCAGACTTGGACCAGAGTCAAAGTTTCCTGCTAATGCCATCAGGTCAGATCCTTCACAAACAGAAAAGCCCCCTAAAACATGTTTGTCATCTTTCAGATCAGGCACAGCACCTTATTACTAAGACTAAAAACATATATACACTGGGTATTGGGCTGTTTCTTAAATATTCATTCAGTATTCTGCCATTGCCTCAACCTTTGGAATCAGGTTGCATTCATAAACAACCATAATATATAAGTTTACTTTTACGGTCACTTGTCAAACCAAACGTTTCCTGTCTGAATTATTGAATTATTATTAAAGTTAATCCATTTAATAAATTATAAATATGTAACTGAAAAGTACTTATTCAAGATATAGTTTTGGGCAATCTCCATCTTTATTGGATGGACAGAAAACATAGGGGAGAGAGAGAGAGGAGACAAACAGACTGGAATCCCATATAATACACACAGCCCATTATTAACTAATCTTAATAGCCAAACTTGCTGTGTATGACTGAGTTGCTGCTGTCCAGCATTGCCTTGTCAAATGTGTAAACATGTTACTGAACAACGTTAACTCCTTCAACGAATGACTTCAAACAGTTGCCACTGTGAAGACCGTGGTCTTGTACGTGAACTTCATAGAATCTCCCTAACAACCACCAATGGGATTTCCCCCCCTCCTCCTCCCCCTCCTACTCTCACTGGGATAAGCCTGTCACTGCAGTCCCTATTGCGCTCCCTAGACAGGCTCCCTCCCAACAGCTCGTTATTTATACCTGCTAAGCTGATAAACCCTCAAGTACTGAGAGTCAAAGGGTTAAGGTGGTCAGCACCCTGACAGGAAGAGGCAAGACAGGTCACAAGGTCACGGAATTAATCTATATTATCTTTAGGGGCTGTATAACCTTGGGGGGGGGGACACGAGCACGAAGAGGAGCGTGCACACGCGCACACACACAAGCAGGCATAATCAGGGGCTGATGTTGCGCAATAAGAGGACACCAGCGGTTCTCAACTGCAGGATCCCTGTCTATGCATGTGTGGGTTTAAGAGAGAAAATGGAGCTTAAAATGGCGAGGCAAAGACAGAAAAAAACCTTGACATGGCCAGAGCCGTTCTACGTAAGCAAGACAGGGGTGCCGTGAGGTAAGGGGGGGTGTACAAATCGGGTCGGATTGACACACTGCTCATTTCTTTATACACGTCACCTCCATGGACTCCAATAATATTTGGGAACATTGATTAATGCTACGGAGTAAACGCACAGCACCGAAGCATTGAAGCGTCAGGTACTTAATGTACAGAAAGAGGACCAATAAATGCTGGACAAGTATTTTCGTTTGGCATAGATCGGAGTAGGCAGAGCTGTGGGGCCTGTCTGCCTCTGTACGCTGTGTATACATTTAGGACAACGTCACACGTTCTCTACCACGTGAGCAGGAGCAGGAACCATATTTCTGTTACACCCTTGATCTACTGAAGGTCACATATGCATATTTCAAATAAAATAAATGCATCACACTTCAGGGCTACGCTTCAATCAGTGGACACGGGGGTTTTCTTTCAAATCTGTCGTTCTCTTTTAGCGTACAGTTATTAGAAATTATTCATATGGATACCCAATACCAAGTAATCGTCTTCTTTTACAATGTAAGAATTCATCTCGGACCCGGAACACGCACGCAGAGTCATTTAAGCATGGAAGAGGATTTGCAGATTTGGCAGATGTTGTGCTTCACGTTGACTTTGCGTAACTAAGCACAAACGTGTTTCGTATCAGATCACAGGCCCCGGTTCGCATTCTTTAAACTATAAGAGAAAGACATTCGAGCAAAAAAATATATAGAATTGACTGCCTTGAAAGTAGTGCAAATTAGCGCCGTAACATGCGCGCCCAAATGCACCTTACCAAAGGATTAAGAGCATCTTTGCCCCAAAATATTCCAATTGACCTTCATTCCCCGTGTTCAACTACACCGGTGCCATTTTTTACATGTTGAATGCGGCTCTTTAGGCAAAGTCAAACTGCTTGAGTACAAAATGTTCTACTTGGAAGAGGACCCATAGACGTTGCCGAGTAGAGAGATTAAGAGAGTAAAAAAAAAAACATTTTAAATGGCAAAATTCCCATACATATAAAATGGGTTCCAGGCTTCTGGCCGTCTACAATATAGCAAACAGCCTACTACTCACCATCTCTAGATAACCTGTAGGCATTTTTCCGTGCCAAAGGCCCGAATCTTTGCCAGGCCGCTCTGCAGAAAAACATCGCAGCGCTCTATCCGGTAACTACAGGAGGAATGAGCCACAGCGGGAGCAGATCACAGGATGACTGTCTGCAGTGAGCTGCTGCTTGGGCAGGTCGGCCGCGTGTGAGGAAGAGCCCTGCTGCCTCGAACGCGAATGCTGTGAGACTGAATCCTCTCGCCGGCTTCTCACGTCCCCTTTTCTCACGCACGTCACGCATGCAGCCTCACCGGGAAAAGGTCGAACAGGAACATGTGTTCTTATAGTTTGACGCACTTTTTTTGTAAGCAATATTAATGTCCTAAACATGGCCACGTCATGAATGAACATTTAAAATTCCAAATCCCATAACAGGGGTGACCCCCTGGAATAGTTTCGGTTTGCCCAAACAACGGAGATCGTAATCTATTTAGATTGCAGGGTTTTGTAAATTTTCTCACTCACTATTAGCAATGTTATTTCCAAATGTGTGAATATGAGTTAAACAGGAGGATAACAAGTAGTAAGTAACAAGGAGATAGTCTTCTTTGTACCAGGTGGATTTGACCTTTCCCCGTATAAAGGTATGGGCAATTAATTTGTGTGTGTGGGTAGCTATAAATGACAAACAGCAGCAAAACTTAATGTAGACTTTTACATTGGTACTTGCCCTACTGACAACCATTTGGCTCAATGGAATCTGATCTAAAACAGAAACCATAACAGGCATAAATAGCACAAGACCTACGTGACATCAAATAGCTCCAGTACCACTGCACTGCACATCATCAGTGTCCTCAGTAATCTGGTTAACTAATTGTGTGCTGCAGTTGATCTGGTTACAAGACAACATGGGCAGTGGCAATGCTCAGTCTTGATGTTCATCTGGCAGGTGAACATTTACGCTGCTGTGTCTTCATAGTCTCTCTCTCTCTCTCTCTCTCTCTCTGGTTTATGAGACAGACACATGGTGATATGTGTTCACAACTTTATTATACAGAACTGCATAATATGGACATAGGATCATCCTTCAAAACAAAAAATGACAAACAAAAGAAAAAAACATCTATTGGATCAATGAGACTGCCTCTCCAGGTGTCAGCTTCAATAACAGCTCCAGTCCTGAAAAGGAAGCAGACTTGACTGAGTACTTTTACAAATATATATATTTTTTTTTTCAGAGCTTGTGTTACCAATGATTATATAACCATAAAATTACTAATTTGCAGAACGAGAGTAGCACCATAAAGAAACCAAACCTTCTGGCCTGATTTAAAATAAGATTGTAGCTCTTTAGTACTGATAACTAATTTTGTAGTTGGCAGAAGTTAGTTCTTTCAAATCAGGTTCAACACTTACACGTCATAGATTTGATTCCAGGCCATTTCTCACTTTGTACTCATGCATGTCGTCGCTGTGCTGTTTGAAGAGCTGAAATCACAAACATCAATTTCTAGTCAGTACTTATGGGCCATTTTAAAGACATTCTCTTATCTTGCGTTTGTGTAGGAAGCAACACTATAGGCTACAACATTCCTTGATGTTAATTATTTGAGGGCTTAAGAATTGGAGCAAAACCACCAGACTTAGTGGAGTTGGTCCAGTGATAGATGGAGGGGAGTACTTACCAGGCCCCAAAGGAATGCAGATGTCCCAAAAGCCAGACCAACACGCACCCAGTTGGGGTTCGTGTAATCTGGCTTTCGTGCAGTAAACGCTGACCTGGTACCACCTGCGATTCAACAAACAATAGCCTACATCAGCATGTTGTTTTAAAGCAACAAAAAATAAACACAGGCATGGGGGTTTTATGCTTTTACATTTTTAGTTAAAACATGTTTAGCAAGCCCTGACCCTTGGAATTATTGAAAAAGAAACCAATGAGTTGTCATGAATTTCAATAAATCTGACAGCTGTCATATTTTGCAAACAATATTTGAATCAAAATTTAAGTAATTTGCAATTAATTAAGAATATAGCTACAGTTTTCTGCAAAATACAAAACAGACACATATTTAACAAACTAAGCAAGTGGATTAATGCCGATGTGAGAGTGTGTATTCGTACTGGCAGTATTGACATTGCTTTGCTACTAGACGAACAAGCTAAGCTAAGCTAAGGTCAGGCCCAAAAACATGCCAGCGTTTTATTAGCTAGCCTAACTAGCCCATTTAGAACGTTAACATTTATTAAATGTTTCATCACTTTTCAGCTACTTACTTTTGTTGACGATTACTGCCCGCGATAATAAACGACTGAGTGTCATTTTAGCAACACAGAGGCAATCCCTCACCGTGCGATCGAGGCGTGTGTTGATCGATTATTTGACCTGATTGGCTGGTTCAGGATAACAGAAAAAACGATGAAGACCTACTGTTCTAGGATAAATTCCATTCCAGAAAGATTCGTTCTCTAATTTGTTTAATTCATGCCACTTAACAAGTATGAACAGATATAAATTAGATTATTCATTATAAATACTTAGACTTGAAATTTGTATGTGGAATTTGCAATTTCCCCATATGCAATTTCTCCTCTGGGCGACAAATAAAGGATTTTCTTAGTTGGCTGGAATAATTAGTTCCTTATTCATACTACACAAGGGAATAATGTGAGTGTTTTTGGAACTGTAATGCATCCATGCAATTCAATCCGTCCCCATAATATGAAGCGCTCAATGTGAATATATGAATATATATTAATATGAATGCTACAAATATATCTATATAAACTGTATTCAAGTGCTACACTCACTATGCAAGCATATTTAAATGCCCATGCAAAAATTATTGTGCGTGGATACATATGATTGAATTAATGCGACCGTAATAACTTTGTTTTCAGTTTGCACCATTGTTTGCACTACTGTGTACAGTATATACACCCCCCCTCTTTCTGTACTATATATACCCATCCCACTTTGTACTTATGTTACTTGTACTTCTGTGTTATTTGTATAAAAATTGTAGTGTATTTTACATTGTATTCATTTTTTATTATTATGTCACATATATGTTCTGTTTGCTCATTTCTGCCACAGTGAATTCTATGTTTGTAAATCTGATTCTGAGTTGTACGTGAATGCAAACAGGTAGATGAGGTCTCGGAGGAGCCGCGCAGGCGCAGAGCGCAGTTTGACCCGGAGGAGAAGGTAAGCAGCCATTTTGGTCTGAAGGGGGCCCTGGCTGCCTGCTGTCACCACGTGAGGAACAAGAGCCCGAAACAGAGCCACACAAGTCCGGGAGCTTTGAGTCGAAGAGACCGAGGGGGGAGAGAGTGGAAACTTCTATCACGATTCATGTGTGAAGCTACACAATAATAGCCAGTTTACATAATGCCCACAATCACCCTACCGCCGAAGGAGAACGCTCTCTTCAAGAGAATATTGGTGAGCTAAAGGCTAGCATGCTAAATATAAAGTTAGCTAGCCAACCTGCTAGCTTCTGTATCAATTTCAACTTAGCTAGCCAGCTAGCAGGAAGCTAACTTGCTTAGCCAGACAGCGAAGTGCTGAAAGCTGCTCCGTCTTGGATGTTTGTCGCAAACCGAGTCACAATAAGCAGGTTAGCTGGTCAGAAACAGGCCGACTTTCGTACACTTAATGCCGGGTCGTTCAGCAGGTACAGCTGGGTAACAAACCAAGGCTTGTGTGGTGACAGTTAGCAATTAAGCTTGGATGCTAAACAAGCTAACAGTTAGCTGGCTACAAAGCTATCGTAGGCACACTGCAGACTAATTCTACAACACCGGTACTAGAGAGAGCAAGTTATGCACACGCCTGCTTTATTGTTAACATCATCATTTTACTTCACTGTGGAATCATGGATGCGATCATTAAACATATTAAGACTTTGACTGCTAGCTCAAAGCACCACTAAAGACAATCTTTAGTCATGCCTGCTTAGTCTTCGCTTTCACGCATGGCATGCCTCGATTAATGTAGATTGTTGCCAATAACAATAAACAGCCGTCAGTTTTGGAGGAAAACCCTCAATGTGGTTTTATAACTACGTTTTATCCCGGCGGCTTGACAGTGTGCTCGTTTTTGTTTCCATACCATTTGCAGTGTCACCCAAAAGTGTTTTTTTGTTATGTTTTGCTTCTTTAATCGACCTTACACCTTTCCAAGTACTGTTGGATCGACTCTTCTCAACCTGTGCCAGGAAGGAGTGGTGGGCATTGTTGCATGTTTATTGGCAAGCTGGGGGTTCTGGGGACCTAGGCCTTGCTGTGCTGACTGCTGACCCTGGCAGATCATGCAGGCAGATTCTAAGTCTGTTTGGCAGGCTCTCTAATCACTATTCTGCTCACCGCTGATTCACACAAGTCTCGGACTACCCTCACCCTCAGGATCACACTAGCCACAGTGTCATAGTATGCTTGCACTGCTTAGGATTGTGTCTTTGTCTGTGCCGGATGCTACAGTATCCGGTTGCAACGCACGTGCAGCAAATCATTAGAGATCAATATTCCATCCCCTATCTGATCTTTTCTGCAGAGATGTTACGAACACAAGCAGTACAGAAATGGACTCAAGTTCTGCAAACAGATCCTCACCAACCCAAAGTTTGCAGAGCACGGAGGTACGGCGCTTGAACGCATCCTCGTCAGAGCAGAGTTTAAACCATTGGCGTTTCCTCAACCTTCACTTCATCGTTTTCAAATAACTAACAAGGTCAATTTCTTCTTCCTCCTGGATGTTTCCCCCTCAGAGACCCTGGCGATGAAGGGGCTGACCCTGAACTGTCTGGGGAAAAAGGAGGAGGCGTATGAGCTGGTGAGAAGGGGCCTGCGTAATGACCTCAAGAGTCACGTCTGTATCCTCTCTGCTGCGCCGGGAAACGCTGGGATGCATATTGGCCACATGGTTTAAGCCTCAGCCCCTTCTGAAGAGGGAAGAGAGAAGACTAGAGCTTGTGAAACACAGTGTAGCAGCATATCTGGTTTTGCATTATAGCTGGTCATTAGTTACTATTGTAAGTATCAGGTTCCTTTGCATTTATGGAAGTTAGTCTTGAATGTTCCACACTCCTAATGGTCCCATGTCGAGAGCTTTAGGTAGTTCAGGCCTGTGGTCGTTCTTTCCTCCCGGGTCTTTGCCACGTGTGTCTTGGCCTCCTTAACCCCCCCCATCCCAGGTTGGCACGTGTATGGGCTGCTGCAGAGGTCGGACAAGAAGTACGACGAGGCCATCAAGTGCTACCGCAACGCTCTGAAGTGGGACAAGGACAATCTGCAGATCCTTCGGGATCTGTCCCTCCTGCAGATCCAGATGAGGGACCTGGAGGGGTACCGGGTGAGGAGGGGGAGGAGTAGGGAAGAGGGTGGGAGAGCTATGAGTGAGATCTGCTGTGTGTGTGTGTGTGTGTGCGCGCCTGCCTGCTTCAACCCTTCACCATCTCTGTCTCTCCAGGAGACACGTTACCAGCTCTTGCAGCTGCGCCCTGCCCAGAGGGCCTCGTGGATCGGCTACGCCGTAGCCTACCACCTGCTGGAGGACTTTGAGATGGCCGCCAAGATCGTAGAGGAGTTCCGCAAAACGCAACAGGTTAGCCAGACATCATGGTTACAACAGCATGAGCAGTGTATGTGCGGTCTGAATTCAAGGACTCTAGCGTTCATTACAGTGATTGGTCGTCTGCCCCGTATCGGTAATTATAGTTTGGTGTCGTGCCTACGCTCGTGAATGTGATTGGTGTGGGTGTGTTGTTCCAGACGTCTCCGGACAAGGTGGACTACGAGTACAGCGAACTGCTGCTCTACCAGAACCAGGTTCTCCGGGAGGCAGGCTTGTTCAAGGAAGCCCTGGAACACCTCACCACCTACGAGAAACAGATCTGTGACAAGCTAGCCGTGGAGGAGACCAGAGGTACGCGTGAGAGCTTCCATAACTGTTCTCTGTAATGATGTTCAAGTGGGCTTGCAGTAGAAACCTGTATGTAAAGATTCTGGCACAGACGTGGGAGACACTCCAGGAGATATACTAACTGCCTGTGCTGCCGCAGGAGAGCTGATGCTGCAGCTGGACCGGCCAGAGGAGGCCCTGGAGGTCTACAGGAGACTGCAGGAGAGGAACCCTGAGAACTGGGCCTACTACCAGGGTCTGGAGAAGGCCTTGAAACCAGGTACGGCCCCAACACCACCTATCAGATGGCCTCTTTCTGCGTCTCTGGTCTGCTCCTCAGCTGTGATACAGGAAGACGCTGAGGTCCTGCGCTTGCTGCTGTGGTCCGCTTGTGTGAACCTGTGATGCACTCTTCTACTCTTTTAGCTCACACCCTCATCTCGGTGTGCTTTGACGAGACTGTGTGCCGTTGTTGCTAAAGAGTTTCCCCTCTGGGATTAATAAAGTATTCTGAATCAGAATCAGGGTTGTACACACTGACTCACGTATGGTGTCTTGACCCACAGGGAGCGTTGAAGAACGGCAGAAGATTTACGAGGAGGTGTGGGAGAAGTTCCCCAAAGGACTGGTGCCTAGAAGGCTTCCTCTCACCTTCCTCACCGGTATGTATACTGTCTCACACACACACACACACACACACACGCTTATGGTTTTTACATAGTAAAATAAGTCACACCTAAGTAACGCCTAACATTTTGTAACCAGGTGAAAAGTTCCGCGAATGTTTGGACTGCTACCTGAGGATGAACTTCAGTAAAGGATGCCCGCCGGTCTTCACCACTCTCAAGTCACTGTACAGCGACAAGGAGAAGGTGAGGCCAACCAGAAACACCAACAGGAAATGATCTCCGTCGACTTCCTGTGCGAACCTGTCAGCATTAACATTCTCACTCGTTTCCCCGCAGGTGTCAATTATAGAAGATTTAGTAGTGGGATACGCAACTTGCTTAAAAAGCTGTCGAATGTTTAGTCAAAATGGTAAGTGGTAGACTGTGGCACGTTGATGGGTTACGTAAAGCAAAAAGTCCTGTTTTTTTGTGAGCTGTGGTTGTCAGTGATGGTTCGTGTGTTGTAGATGATGGGAAAGAGGAACCTCCCACCACCCTTCTGTGGGTGCAGTATTTCCTGGCTCAGCACTTCGACCACGTGGGTCAGCAGGCGTTAGCCCTGGAGTACATCAACACAGCCATCGAGAGCACGCCCACGCTCATAGAACTGTTCCTCATCAAAGCCAAGATTTACAAGGTAGAGGATGCAGACACGCGCTCACGCCTGTCGGCAACGCACCAGCATTCGCACACCTGTTCTAGAACAAAGCCAATGGAAACAAGGGAAACCAGATTCAAAGACGTTTTCTCTCCCAAAGCCAAGCTATGCAAAGTAGCATGTATGGCCATGTTACTGAATACACCTTTTTTCGTCTCAACCCTACCGTGGCCGTCAAATCAACTCAACCATGGTTCTGACGTTCCTTCTCTCCTCCTCGTCCCCCACAGCATGCAGGGAACATCAAGGAGGCAGCCAGGTGGATGGACGAGGCCCAGGCTCTGGACACAGCCGACCGTTTCATCAACTCCAAGTGTGCCAAGTACATGCTGAAGGCCGGCCTGGTCAAGGAGGCCGAGGAGATGTGCTCCAAGTTCACGAGGGTGAGCTTCGGCCTCGTCCTCCGTTCCTCCTTTCGTTGCTGCACGTACCAAACGTGAGTGTGCACTCTGAACGCTGGTCCGACTGGATGCTGACGTGTGTGTGTGTGTGTGTTTCAGGAGGGCACGTCGGCGGTGGAGAACCTGAACGAGATGCAGTGCATGTGGTTCCAGACGGAATGCGCCCTGGCCTACAAGTCCATGAACAAGTTCGGAGAAGCGCTCAAGAAGTGCCACGAGATCGAAAGGGTAAGCCCCAACAACCAATCAGAATCCTCTCCTTTCCTTTGCCTGACATGAGACAGGGTTGCCAAATTTTCAACCCACCCCCATTGACTAACTGACTGACTAGTAATTTACATTCAGTCATTCAGCAGACGCTCTTATCCAGAGCGACTTACAGAAAGTACAGGGACATTCCCCCATGAGGCGAGTAGGGTAAAGTGCCTTGCCCAAGGACACAACGTCACGTAGCCAGTCAGGAATCGAACTCCCAACCTTTTGATCACTAGCCCAACGCCTTAACCGATGAGCCACATGACTCCCCACTAATTTAGAAACCAGCCAAGAATAGAGGTAACTGGCCGATCCCACAGTCAGGAACCGTCTCTCCCTGTGTACCCTCAGCATTTCGTGGAGATCACGGACGACCAGTTTGACTTCCACACCTACTGCATGAGGAAGATGACGCTGCGCTCCTACGTGGACCTGCTCAAGCTGGAGGACGTGCTGCGCATGCACCCCTTCTACTACAAAGCAGCCCGCACCGCCATCCACATCTATCTGGGTCTCCACGACAACCCCCTGGCCGATGACAACAAGGAGCACCAGGCCGACACCGGTGAGTGTGTGTGTGTGTTTGAGAAAGTGTATGATTGTTTAGATCTGTGTGAGTGTGTGTTTATATGTGTGGGTGTGGGTGTAATACCTCATTTAATAATACCTCATTTAGCAGACGCTTTTATCCAAAGTGTGTGTGTGTGGGGGCCATAAAACCTGTCGGTGTCTGCCTCCGAATAATGCCGACTAATCCCTACTTCATACATTACATTTACTTTCATTTAGCAGATGCCTTTATCCAAAGCAACTTAAAAGAGAGAGCTTAACAAAACAGCATCGGTTACTGAGCATAGCAAAGTGATAGACCCCAAACATAGCGGGTTTATAGATTATGAAACATGAATTGTGAGAACCAATAAGTGCCAGTTCTTACATTTCTCCACATCTCACCAAATTCTACATCTCTCCCTCTCTCCCTCTGTCTCTCCACACCAGAGAACCTGTCTGACAAGGAGCTGAAGAAGCTGAGGAACAAGCAGAGGCGGGCGCAGAAGAAGGCGCAGCTGGAGGAGGAGAAGAAGAACGCCGAGAAGGAGAAGCAGCTGAAGAACCAGAAGAAGAAGAAGGAGGACGACGACGAGGAGATCGGAGGACCCAAGGAGGAGCTCATCCCTGACAAGCTGGCCAAGGTGCGTGGTGTCGCGTCTGGGAACAGAGACGTGAACCGAACCCTTAAAGCAAGGAAAGACGTGCGGGCACATGTCGGTCACGCCTTGTCGATAGTCATGAACAGTGTGGGCGCGAGGACCCAGGAACGAGAAGTCCTCACCTGCGTGAGAATAGAAGAATAGGTCTTTATTGTCATTGTCACAGGTACAACGAGATTGAAAGTGCTTCTAGTCAGTGCAACATAAAAGAAAATCCTAGTGCTAAAATGACTAATAAGTGTTAAAATAACTGGATTAAATATACCTGAGACATTAAAATGTACTGAAATAAATAAGATTAAACATATACAAAGAAATATATGCTAAAAGAAGATAAATAAAATAACATAGTCATACATCCACACCCATTACAAATACATTGTGCATATAATTTTTTGGCGGCATTCACAGTGACTATTGCATTTGGATTAAAACTGTGTTTGAATCTATTCGTTCTTGCGCCGATTGCTCTGTGCAGGTGGAGAGTCCCCTGGAGGAGGCGGTGAAGTTCCTGACCCCTCTGAAGAACCTGGTGAAAAACAAGATCGAGACGCACCTTCTGGCGTTCGAGATCTACTTCAGAAAAGGTACCGGCGGCACGCCCACCGGAATGGAAACAAACTACCTTTTTTTGACCTGATGACCTCTCCTCACCTCTCTGTGTCTGCCTTCAAATAATTTTGACCAGTCCCTAGTGCTTATGGTTTTGTACATCTCATCAAATTCTGCATCTCTTCTCTCTCTTTCTGTCTCTCTCTCCCTCTCTCTCTCTCTCTCTCCCCCTCTCTCTCCCCCTCCAATAGAGAAGTACCTGTTAATGCTGCAGTCGGTGAAGAGGGCGTTCTCCCTGGAGCCCTCCAACCCCTGGCTCCACCAGTGTCTAGTACGCTTCTTCAAAGGAGGTATACCCAAGTGTTTTTACCCCCATGCACCCTAGGTGACACCAGAAATATACTGAATATCCGGTAGCTATATCTGAATATACTGAATATCTGGTAGCTGTTCCTGAAAGGTGGCAGGTCCTACTTGAATCAAGCCCAGAGAACACCCAGGGCCTGCTTGTTTCTTGTAGCTGGCTATGGTTTCTTGTATCTGGGCTACAGCCAAGTCTGGTCTGTACCTCTGCATTGGGAGAGAACATTCCTCCCCCATATGTATTCAGCGGACCTGTACAAACGTTTTTGATTAAGGCTAGCTTGGTACCTCAGTCAATCTTCAAGACGCTTTGAATCAGCCATGCTGAGACTAGGTTTTGTAGAATAGGGAGTTTTGGACTGTAGTTTTGTGTTCTTCTGAAGAAAGAAGGTTCCAGAACACTCTTCTGGTTTGTTTGATTTTTCCTGAATGTGTTCCGCAGTGTCTGACAGCCAGGACCTTCCGGAAGCTGTGAGGACAGTGCTGAAGCAGGAGATCTCCCGGCTGTTTGGAGACAGCGACCCCAAGAGCTTCAACAAGAACTACCTGAGCAAACACTCCAACTCTGTACCGCACCGCTTAGCTGGTACATACACACACACACACACACACACACACACACTTTGCCCTCTGGCTTACCCGCACGTGTTGACATCATGTTCCTCCTCTTCCAGCTGCTAAGATGATGTTCTACCTGGACTCGTCGTCCGACAAGATGGCGTGCGAGCTGGCGACGGCGCTGGACGAGTCCTTGACTGGGAGGAGCATCCAGGTAAGCCGGCGCTCTTCTGCAAACGCTTTGTCAAATCTCCGGTCGTGATTGCCAGACGTGTTGATGGCTCTCTCTTCTCCCCCCACCCCCCCCCTCTCAGATCTGCACGGAGGCTCTGCAGGCGCTGCGCGAGGGCAGCCTGGGGGAGGGCCAGCAGAAGGCGGCCGAGTCGTACCGCGCCGCCTGCAACAAGCTCTACCCCTACACGCTGGCGTTCATGCCCCCGGGCTACGAGGACAGCCCCACGATCAGCGCCAACGGGGACCTGTCAGCCGGGGAGCACGACGAGATGGCGAACGACATGTGAGGAGGAAGAGCAGGAGGAGGAGGAGGATGAGCGCGCGCGCACACACGCCTCCAGCCGCTAGTCTGCCAACGACATCCTCCCACCCCACCCCGCCCCCCTGCCCTTCAGCTCCGGCTGTCTGTGATCCCCCATCCCACCCCCCCACCCCCTGCAGTGCACTGATTTGGATGGACAGAGAGAGCCACAGAGAGAAAGGGAAGGAGAGATGCGGGAGTGGAAAAATCAAGCCCATTTTACTTTCTTTTTTTTTAAACCCCCGGTGACGACTATTCTTTAAAACAACAAAACGACAGCAAGGAAATAAAAAAAAAAAAAAAACGTCCAGAGAAGAGGGAGGACGTGGAGAGCAGGAAGTGGTGTGGGTGGAAAGCTTCTGTGAACAGGGTTTGTGTTTCCTGGGACTTCCACCCCATGTTCCTCTGTGCATCTGCTTCTTCTCACGTTTTAAAAAAGGTAATTTATATATTAAAACAGCAAATAAAGAAATAAAAAAGGTTTGAAAACTGGGATATCGTAGTAGTGCTGGGGACTGTGTTCATATGTAGTGTTTGAGGCTGGCATGTGCCAAATAAAAGAAGGTGGAACATTCAAGAGGAGACATCACTCGTTCCTGGGGGAAGCATTGAGGCGTTGCACTCAGTTCCAATCGCCTGAGCTCATGTAGTTCTCTACTCAGCCACCAGTGTGTCCAATGGCAGACGTCGAAACATGAACTCCAGGTGGAAAGGGCCAGGACACCTCCGACCTCAGTGCAAAGACACAGAGAGCTCAGAGGTCCATCTGTTGAAGTAAAGCTTTATGACAAATCCATTTTTATTTCCTTCTCTTTGTATTTCTGCAGTTTTACCCTTGTGGGGAACAAAAAAAAGCGTGGATCCCATTTAAAACAACCACTTATAAAAGATAATCACTGGTCACAACAGCATCCAATGGTTATCTGGCTTTTATTTCAGAGGTTTTCTTCTGTTTTGTCCATCGAGGTGTAAATGTGATGGACTATCTGTTACCACTCGGTTTCATTGTTTTACTTATCATTTAAGATAACAGGGCACTTGTCAGTCACATTGGACTCTTTACACAGGCCACTCCTCTCTAACATCAAGGAGTTATGAATTAAACTGAGTTGAATAAAATCTCTTGTGAGGGGGTTTTGTCTGGATTTATTATATTGGTGCTTAGCTGTCACAATTTCATCCTTGACCTAGCCAGCAGAATGTATCTAAATGGCCATTCTTTTTCTACTTTTAAGTGTCATGCCTTCCCATAAGAATGGCACAATCCTTGTTCAGATGGTTTCAACCAAATGTTTAATCTTATCAGAACATACATTTAGCCATTGCTCTAGCAACCATATGTGATGTAACAGTTTACGTACGATGGGGGGGGTGTTTCACTTAGAGTTTGGCTTTAGGGGTACTTCCTGTTGAGTCACCCTGGGTCTGGGCACTTAAAAAGGTGTGGTCCAGGTTCAGGTAGGTGGTGAGGAACTCTGGGAAATCTCTCTTCTGCACAACCTCCAAGAACATGGCCGCAGCATTGAGAAGCCTCTGTTCATCTCTACCAGAGAAGAAGAACGAGGACAAACGGAAAGCAGAGAGCTTGTTAAATGACCGGTATTAACGATGACTGTTATTGTAGATCAGGGGTGGGCAATCCTGGTCCTTGAGAGCCCCTATCCTGACAGTTTTAGATGTTTCCCTGCTCCAGCACACCTGATTCTAATCAATGGGTCGTTATCAAGCTGTTGAAGCCTCATAATGATCATTCATTAGAATCAGGTGTGCTGGAGTAGGGAAACATTTAAAACTGTCAGGACAGGGGCTCTCGAGGACCTGGATTTGACACCCCTGTTGTAGATTATCCCTTTGTCATGAAACTAACTGTACTTCCTGTATCATTTGGACAGGCTTGTCTTGACTAGACTGCACTCTCACCCAACAGTCTGGCAGCGGATGACTTCCCGGAGCTCCCTGATGACTTCCTGAGTGAGGTGAGACACCAGCGCCCGGGTCACCACTCTGCCGTCATCCTCCAGGAGAGCCTGGTGCCGGATCCACTGCCACACCTGCAACAGGAACAGGAACTGGATCTCTACATGGATCTCTTGGGTCAAGTACTAAGGGTAGAACTAAGACTAACAAGAACATTTTTCTCCAATCTCTAAGTCTAAGACAAATCAGCTAAGTAAAAACTGAAAGTGACTTATCATTTACAGTAGGCCCTATCTGAAACCTTAACCCACCTGTGATCTAGAGATCTCTGCAGTGGCGGAGTCTTCCACCTGGCCTCTGTAGAAAAAGTGGCCCTTACCTGGATGAAACCACAGAGATTCAGATTCAGAATACTTTATTGATCCCGGGGGAAACTCCACAGCAGCAACGACACACAATCTCGCAAAAGCACACAGGGGTAAGGGTGTGAGGTAAAAGATTAGAAAAGTGTACACAGGGATAAAGGGGTGGGGGCAAAATCAGTAAGTGAATCCACACAAGGGGTGTAGAGGCTGGGATAAATTATTATGTACAGGTTATACAATTACAATTATACAAGTATTGCTGTTGTAGACTATACAGTGTTGTGTTTCAGGATGTACAGGATAGATTCATCTGAGTCAAACATAAGGAAGCATTTAGATTTAGGTATTCCTCTTTCCTTCCATGCACAGGAAAGTGTTCTGAGTCTGCTGATAGAAAACAAGTCAAACCCAACTCCAAAGACCTTCCTTACCTGTGAGCCATGCCTCTATAAACAGGATACCCACAGCAATGTTATATTTCAGACCGTACAGTGTTACTCCACCCTGTCACTCACAGAACCAGAAGAAGACCTCAGTTAGATACGTATAGACTGTGAGACAGGTGTGATGACTTGGTAAACAGGTAGAGTTAGATATATGAGTTGGCGACTGACTGCTGGCATAGAAAGCAGGTCGTCAGGGGTGACCGCTAGGTCCTCTCGAAGCTGGTGAAGCTGGTTATCACCCTGGGTATGGAGCTGGAAGAGCTGTGTGGCAGACAGGAAGAGGAAGAGAGGAATGTTGATCCGGTAATGAGCCTATCAGAACACGTTGAAAGGTTCACGCTCAACAATCACAACGAGGAATGTACTTTCTGCATTGGTTCTATGAGGTCCAGGTCGTACACCATGAAGCCGTCGACACCAGCGTTGATCTCCAGTAACTTCAATCTGAAACGTGAGGAGACAAACATGAGGAATCCTGCCTAAAGGACTAGAATCTTGATTGAAAAAAACATACAGGACAGAAGGAATGATACTGAATCGAAATTGTAGTCGCAATAGAGTTGCACTTCTGCATGCGTGCTCCTGCGCCCAGTGACTTTGCCTGGTGACAGCAGCCATCGCCGTCCTGCAGGCAGCGCTCTCCCTGTCTTCAGGCAGAAGCAGGGCAGCCATGCCTCCTGTGGCCAGCGCCCCTCGCTGGTGACACGTGCGGACGAGCAGGTCCATGTAGCTACGCAGGAAACGCTTTTCCATGTTGACATATTTGCTGCGGTCGGGGAGCAGAAAGGCCTCCCGGTGACCTGGAAGTGAGACGAATGACCTTTGACCTTCAGCGTGATGGAGCAGATTCTGTGAACAACTTCTATGAGCAGCAGTTCATAGTACAGACTCTTCCAAGGAATTCGCCTGTCAGAAATATGTACTGCCTTTGCGCATGCACTTTTTCTATATGGCTTGGTCGCTGTCAAAGAATGTATATCATTCATTGTCATTCAATGTCATTAAAGTCACATTTAAGGATGTGGGAGACAAAACATGTCTTCAGTGTGGAACTTACTCTTATGGAGAGAATGAAATTTGTTAACAACTGTTGCATTTTGTCTCATTTGAAATGATAGATACACACATGTAATACGAAGGGTGAGTGGATAATTGACGCATGAGGAAAATACATTTTTGGTCAGGCTCACCAAATTTGTTGACAAAAGAGGCAGAATAATCCCAAATGCCACAGTTGAGACCGGCGGAGTGATCTCTCAACTCGTACAGAATCTCTTCCATCTCAAATGCTGCCAGAATGTTCTCTATCAGGACCGTGGCCTTGATGCTGCCAACTGGTAGGCCCATCTATAACACACACAGACACAGAGGACCAGACATGAACATATGTACACACACATATAAACTAATTATGCGTACATATAACACACACACAGTAGATACACACATACAGTACATCAGCACACAAACCTTGTGCTCGGTCCATTCAAATATGTTGTTCCACAGTCTTGCCTCAAGGTAACTCTCCACCTATTTAACGAAGGGGATGAGACCGAAGAACGAGACGGAAAGAGAGAAAAAGGTTGATGAGGTAAAGATGGGGGAGGGGGGTTTGTTCCTTGTGGGGTTCTTCTTTTACTACCCCTCCACCATCGAGTCCATCGGCCTTACTTTGGAGAGGTAGAAAAAGGGCCCACTCCCGCAGTCAAACAGCGGCTTCCCACAGTGGAACATCAGGAGCCCGAAATCAAACAGAGGACCAGGAACCTCCTTCCCCCTCACCTGTGGAGGTACACACGTCCATTATAGACTCCTGGATTGTGAACCAAGCGGGGATACATGGGCAGAACGGCCTTGTGTGTCTATACCATCATGTTGTGCTCCACCATGTTCCAGGCGCGAGGGCGAAGCATCAGCACAGGAGCTTGGGATACTGGAGGGGCGTCTGTCGGCGGCAGGAAACTCACATTAGGTGAGTCAGGTGGCTGAGTAGTTAGGGCGTCGGGCTAGCGATTGGAAAGCTATGAGTTTGATTCCCGGCAGAGGCAACTTGACGTTGTGTCCTTGGGCAAGGCACTACACACTACTTGCCTCAGGGGGAATGTACCTGTATGTGCTATAAGTTGCTCCGGGTCTCTGTATCTAAATGCTAAATGACTATGTACAGTATGTACATTAATAAGATATGTTCATGTGCCTTTTTATAGTGTGTCAGCGACTGAAGAATTTGCGTGTCTGAGCACTGAACAGTCGGTGTGCAAGAGTGCGTGTGAGCAGGCTATAACTCACCCGGAAACTGGTTATGCACCACCTGGTAAACATTAAATATGCCTTTAATCTGGTTCCAGTACGTGGGGCAGTTACCGTCATCAAAATCAATCTGTGGAACGCAAACAAGATAATAATAGTAAACAAAGAGGATATTTACAAACAGATCGTACTATGAGAATCTACAAATACAGCCAGATGTAATCCTGTTGCGTAGGCCAGTACCTGTAGACCCTGAGCAGAGGAGCAGAGAGCCTTGAGGAGGCGTTGGGTGTCACAGGGGGCCAGGTCCCCCACATCCACATGTCTCTTCTGCAGTCGGGGGGGCACAGGCCGGACCCTCCAGGTAGGGTCACTCCTGAAGTGGGCTGTGACCTCTGAAAACTTTGGGAGCTCACCTGAGAGGTCCAGGTGAGCTTTCCTGGAGATCCGAAGCTTCAGGATCTAGATTGTCACAGTGCAGAGGGGGCATCTTTAAGGCTGTTTTTTGCCAAGGTTGAGATGAAGCTTTAATAGTGTGATTTTCTGACATGTTTGCTGTATGCTATGTGTCCATGCGTAATATTGAATTAGTGTCATGTTTCTTACCCTGTCAACCTCTTCATCAAAAGTGGAGACGAGCTCTTGTAAGAAGACCAGGGACTCACTAGTGAAGATGGTCTGATACTCAAGCTCCAATCCTGGGGGAGAGGGAGCTAGATCCATGTCTGTTTGTGCCTGGGAGTTCCGCAGAGCCATACATTAATATAGTTCAGACACACAAAGCAGACATAAGAGCGAGTTTTAGTCAAATAATTAAATGAACAAAGCATTCTAAGCATACCTTATACTGTAGTTTACATATTTCTAACGTAATAATGTGTTGTCTTTCATGATAATAGTTAAGGGCTCACAGACCTGTTGTACTCGGGTTGTCAGCTGCACATAGACTGGGCTGGACTTTGATACTAGGGGACTAATGTCCAATGTTTGGCCAGGCAGTAAAGTATTTGTTTGTGATTGAGGTTAAAAACCTTTTAAACTGAGAGCCTATAGGTCAAACGACTTTTTCCTTTACTGTTTATTTTTTTATATACTTTTACTGGTGCTATTCAATTTGAAGGGTTAGTCCCTAATCTATAGACAGCAGCGGTAAAAAAAAATAAAAATAAAACATTTGGCAGTCCCAAAAGGCTGCATTTAGGAGTTTACATTCTTAACATAGACTTACAAGCAGCAATACTTTTGGACCTTCCCAGGGTCAATTTAACTGAACTCGAACATTTATACTTTCAGTTGTGTTGATTTATTTAAAACACGCCCATTTGGCTGAAACGGATCCAATCAAAAAAGACTTTCCTTTTCCAGACACTTCTCGCGAGATTAGTCATTTAACATTGTACGTGGCGACGTACCTGCCACTAGCTGAACAGTGTCCATAAATATTATTTTTAATAACAACGATTCAGAGCTGGTACGATTTCAAACGTAACCAGGTGGCTGTTTGTAGCAGGTGGCCTTGGTTACATATGAATATTAATTTGTATGTGTCAAGGGCAAGGTTGTCCTGTTCCGACAGATCTTAAGCTACAGCTGATCAAGTTTAGGGGCTTGTTTATCGACATGGCAAATGTGGAGACCTCGACTGAATTTGCCAATTCTCTGACCAGTGTGAACCTTCCGCCACCACGGACACGGATCTTCAAGATCATCGTGATTGGGGACTCTGGTGTGGGCAAAACATGCCTCACCTACCGATTCTGTGCAGGCAAATTCCCAGAGAAAACCGAGGCCACGATCGGGGTGGACTTCAGGGAGAAAGTTATCGAGATTGACGGAGAGAAAATAAAGGTGAGCAAAATGAGAAGTGTCAAACCACTAGAATAAGAAACAGGTGTAAAATAGACGTGGGTTCTTACAACGATGCACGGTATTAGGCTAACAAACCGTCAAGATAAGGGTATCTTGTAAGGGTCCTTTATCTAAAGGGCAGTGGCTGCAGAATAAGATCCACTGTGGTCCGGCCGCCCTCTGCAGAATCATAAACACATTACAGGATATATGAGCAGCTCTCCAAGCCTTTGCAACTAAATACGTGACTCATCTGAATGTGTGTGTGTGTTGATCTCCCCTCTGTCTGCAGGTCCAGCTGTGGGATACAGCAGGACAGGAACGCTTCAGGAAGTCCATGGTGCAGCACTACTATCGGAACGTCCACGCGGTGGTCTTCGTCTACGACATGACCAGCGCCGCCAGCTTCCGCAGCCTCCCGGGTTGGATCGAGGAGTGCAGGCAGCACGCCCTGGGACAGGAAGTGCCCAGGATCCTGGTGGGAAACAAATGCGACCTCCAGGACTCCATCCAGGTGGGCACGGACGTGGCGCAGCAGTTCGCCGACACTCACTCGATGCCCCTGTTCGAGACGTCCGCCAAGAGCCCGACCGCTGGAGCGGACGACTCCGTCAGCCAGAGAGGGAGCAGCGACCACGTGGAAGCCATCTTCATGACCGTGGCGCACAAGCTCAAGTCCCAGAAACCCCTCACCCTGAGCCAGCTCCCCGCCAGCGTCGGGGGACACACAGTGACCCTCGGGAGGGGGGGCGGCGGTGGCGGCGAGAGCGAGGAGAAGGGGGGCTGGGGCTGCGGCTGCTGAGTGAGAAACAAAGAAAAGAGACAGGCGTTAGAGAGGAGGGGAGATGGAGGGATGTAGGAAACTGATGAATCAGAGTTGATTGAGGAAAGAACAATTACCATACTGCCTGTGATCTGGCCTTCAACAATCAAAAATAGCTTTTTTTATCATCGTATCTTATCTGAAATGTTTGAAAACATAGTATATGACAAGACACTGTTTGAAGGGAATTATAACTTGTCAGGGTCTATCATCCTTATTGATAAAAAAAAGTTAATTAGGTGTGTGTGAACATTAGACGGGTAACACACATACCTCTGTCCTTGACAGGCCCTAGCTGTCACTCAGGCACTTTCAAATAGGAAATACATTCATATGTATTCACATCTTTCTTGCCCAGTGAGTAAGATCTATGGACAGTGATTCAAGAAACAATTCTGCTTTAGCTCTAGAACAAGTTCCACAAGTTAAGGATTTCCTTCACTATGTAACAATCTGAAGCATGTCTAAAATACAGTATAAAATATATACAGAAAGAAACATACTTAAACTCTACCCGTATAGTACTAAACTATATCCTCCAGTTACACATCCACCATAACTCTTGCTGTTCCCAAACTCAGTTTTGTGGTGTCACTCTAAGGTCTTTGATTTCATTGTTGTTGCTTTCTTTTTGGACCTCAGCAGGTTCTGTGGCCCTTTGAGAACACGTTTTTTATTTAGATAATGTCCATTGATAAAAGATTTGCAGGTGTGTATGGAATGGAAACTATGTTGATAAAACACTAAATGATTGAGAGCTTTTCATAGCGATAAGATTGGTCATGTAAACTGTGTCATTTTTTTGCCAGGTAAAGACAATGGATTTGCCTCATGTTGATTGAAAGCCAAAACATGTCATTGCCTATGACCGACGAAGTGGCTTGTTGACAAAGGGGGTGCTGCATAGAAAATCTAATGATGCCCTGTTGACATTTGCTGTCCCGTGTCTTAGCTGGTCTGATCACACAGCTTCCTGTTAGCAGTCAGTTGTATTAGTGTTATTGTCTAAATAAGCAGTGTACTATCCTCATGGCCTGCATAGGACTTCATTTACACATGGCCTGGGTTTAATGTTTGCTGAAACTGGTAACTTACATCATTTATATTGTGCCATAATAACATGGTTCATCTCATAAACCAGGCTCTTTCAATTGAGACAAGTTTGACCCGATACTGTTACAGTATTTTACAGCTGAGCCTTCTCACAAAAGTCAGATAAGCTTTTGTAGGCATTTCTACGTTTGACCCAAAGGCTGGTTAACCACAGATAAGATGTTAGTCATAAGATGGTGAGGCATGTTATAGGTATTTAGTGTTGGCTTATGTTGGTGGTTTCATATTATGTTTAGTTCTGGTTCTTTCTTGCATTTTCCCCATCCAGATGATCAGGTGCTTTAAGTTTTACCAGCTGAAACTTGGGTCTAAACTACTCCTGTTTTCTGTGTAATAACCATTTAGGACATACACATTCTTTCATTAGCTTACGTTCAAGTTTGTTTCACTCGCTACATTGATTGATCAGGTGAGACATAAGATCAACACCATACTTAGTTGGCTTGACCGAGTTACCGAATACACTGAATATTACATCTGTTTTGAAATCAGGTCACTCATGCACTGACTGTACAGGGACAGGGAATTGGAGCGTACACCTTTGCAATGGTTTTATGGAATTATATCAAATGTTATGTGTAACCTTGCAATAAAGCATCCCGAAACATGATCAGTGTCATTTCTCACGTCTGTGCTGCTCTCTTTAATAACTTGTAACACAGCACAGATGGCTACAATACTAAAATGATAAATCTACTAGATTCAAACAGCTTACTGTATAAAACGGTGTTGGGTCAAGTATAAAATGACATACATTTACATGCTCGGCTAGTTTCAAAGATCTGTACCTAGCCTCGTTATTAAAAAAATATATATAAAAAAAAATGGGGGTTTTGGAAAAAATATTTTCTCCAAAACAGTCAGAATGAGATGTTGCAATCCAGGAAACTGGCTTGGCAATCTCAAAAGGAGAGCTTGGTTCCTGGTACAGCCAAGACAACAGCAGGCTGGAATGAGTTTGGCACAAATAAAAGTCAAGTCTGTCTTCTCAGCGCTAGGGAGACAGCAGAGAAGAATGAAATGCTAGTGGATACATAAGGTGCATGTGAGCTGCCCTGAAGGGCTTAGACTGGACTCCTGTCCTCCATTACTCTAGAAAAGCACCGCTGTGGGTTTGCTTACATCAGTGGTGTCAAACTCGTGCCATCGCGGGCCAGTTTTCGTGTCAACCAAGCCACTACACCAGCTGATTTCAATAATGAGTTTGATTTCACTAAGTGGAGAAACTCGTTATTGAAATCAGCTGGTGTAGTGGCTTTGTTGACACGAAAACTTGCACCCTCTTGTCCCGCGATGGCACGAGTTTGACACCACTGGCTTACATCACCTAGAAGGCATCCAATCCATGTCAAGTGATCACAGAACTGAGGATGGAGAGAAAAAGTCAAATGTGGCTGTAACACGGTAAGATCCCCCCGTGGCCAAGCCTCAGGTGAGCCTGCTGTATGCTGGGTGTTTGGACGCAACCTCTGCTTCCTCTGGGTCTCGGTCACTGAAGGTGGTTGGAGAGTTGAAGATCCGGTCGTCGCCCCCTGCTGGTAAGAAAGGGAAAACGGTTTTGGAAAGGTATTCCAGTCCCAAAACAAAGGCTAAACACCTATCTATATACACACACAAGAAAAATGTCCACCAACAGGGTCTTCTCTATCTAGACCAGTGGGTCTCAATTCCGGTCCTCAAGGCCCACTGTCCCGTTTCACCCTTCCAACACACCTGATTCAAATAAATTGTATTCATTAGGTTTCTGCTGAGCTTCATAAGGACTATTCATTTGGATCAGGTGTGTTGGAGCAGGGAAACATCTAAAACATGCAGAACAGTGGGCCCTGAGGACAGTAATTGAGAACCACTGGTCTAGCGCAACAGTGGTAATATGCAGTCTCACTGCCAAATCTTGACCCGTCTGTTGCCTAACAGCACCCAGCGCAGTGGGGCAGCTTACCTTGCCAGGTACACACAAGCTCTGTCTGTGGGTAGGGGTCACTCTGGGGGACCAGGGTCTCCTAAAACACAGTGGCACGAGGATGAGAGGGGGGGGGGGGGGGGGTTTCACAGGTTTCTTTCAGACAGGGAGTGCTGTGGTTCTCTCCTCACCAGGCCCGTGACTCCATCGTAGCAGCCACACAGAGGCAGACTGCGGCAGCCCACATAGGAAATGAGGGAGGAGAGGAGGAGGGTGACCACACAGGCTAGCAATATGGTGGCATTGGACCCCCTCACCATCCGACTCAGCACAAACTTCTGTAGGGGAGACAGGAATATCTGTTGACACCGTTACCGCCCTTTTGCGGCATATTTGGTACTCCCACTAAGATAGGGGTGTCCAACCCTGGTCCTCGAGGGACACTATCCTGTCAGTTTTAGATGTTTCTTTGCTCTAGCACACCTGATTCTAAGAGGATTTACCACTTCAGGGATGTGGTGGTGGTGAAACACCTCTTCATCATCCTCGCCGTAGGTCAGTGTCAAACTGGCATAAGATATTACGATCACAGCAGCACCACAGGAAAACACAGAGCAGATGATCATCACGTTCACCTTGGGGTGGGGGGAGATTGTTGCAGGTAGAACACTTAAGATCAGAGGAGTGCCATTTCACATATGTATGTACAAATATGAGTATGAACTGTATGAACACACAGGCTCTCTCTCTCACCAGTATTGGATTCTTCCTCTGAGAGGCAAATAGAGCTAGAACACCAGGCGAAGCCATAATCTGAGGCAAGGGCGAGAGAAAAACATCATAAAACATAGGCGAACAATGGGGAGGGGACTTTTCATACATTTAAGTAATCCAGCTATATTCTCCGAAGGTTCACCCACCAATGCCGCCCATATTGGCGCTCTGGTCATGCTGAGCGACGTGTCTTTGCGGAAAACTGCGTCCATGACCCCGCACACCAAACACAAAGCCCCACATGCCACCTGAAGGATACCTAGAACCACGACGCTACGCTGGTTGAAGATAAAGTACCTGTAGCGGTCCATTTGGTCTACAGGACAGAAGGAAACCACGGAGAATGTACGTTAACATGTACATTTATGTTACGTTACATGTTCCCGTACATCCATCGCATCTTCTTACACGCCGCCTTTAGTATTGTTGGTTAGTTTTAATTAGTTGGAACCCTATTTCCCACATGAGGAAATATTTTGATATAAACTTTTTTAAGGCACTATAACAAACGTTTAGAAGGTATTTTACGCAATATTTTATTTAATATAATATCATACTCACCGAAAAGTAGGACTAATGAACCTACTCTGTCGCTTCCTTCCTTCCGGGCAGTTTCAGTTTGTTGAAACAGGTGAACTCAGTTACCCATTAACTTACATGCGCAGGTGCAGATGGTCTGTCATTCAGAAGGTCCAACCACTAGTCTCCGAAATAATTGTATTAAATTCACTTGAAATATGAAAGGTTCTTCTTTCTATTCCTGTACATTCATTTGACGACTTGTGATGCAAATATTTATTGTTGAGGGCTGGCAAATTACTGCAACTCAGTTCAAGTGGCAGAAGAGAACACATTTTAACAGTTTTACTAGGGTGGAAATCAACATCCTTCTGCAACCTCAGTCATTAAATTGTCTGACACAATCACACACACACACTCTATAAAGTCTCAATAAAGCATCTACCTTTACAGTAGTCTTTCTCCTTTTAGCTACAGCTGATATTCAAAGATGTAAAAACCAAGACGCCTACAAAACACCTGTCATCTTATTTCCAATGGTGTATATGAAAACGTAGACCAAGACCAGAAAAGGACAGGCCCTTTTGAGCAGCCAGCAGTATACCTTGTATTCCAATAATTACTCCTAAAAGATCCTTAGGTGCATAGTTCATCTCTCAGATCTCCACCATGTATGTGGGCTGGTGCAGCGTGGTTTTTGTGGATCCATCTGCAGCGTTTGATCCAAATGGTTTCTGTCCTCGGTGCAGAAGACACGTCACATACAATTTACCCACATTGGTTTTGTACAGCTTGTCCCTGAAGAACAAGAGTCTAAAGGTAGTGGGCTACAAGCAGGTCAAGGAGCATGGTTACTATTGAAGACTGGAATATACATCATGAGAATTTGGTTGATAAGGTAAAGGTTGTGCAGGTGCACAAAGTTAAGAAAGTTTGTGACTAATTACAAGATGTTTTGTGATTCAGTTCAAGGTACAGTGCTAGTCCAACTATTTCAAGTCTACCTGCCTGTCCATGCAGGGCAGGAGAGGGAGAGCAGGTGGTCAGTGATATGACCAGTGAGGGGTTACTAGGGGGGGGGGTGAAGGGTAGGTAGGGTAGCAGGGCGTGTTCTATTCCCTCTCAGCGGCATGGCCCTGCTGAAAGGCCAGCAGCTCTTGTTTGTACCAATCAGGGGCCTCCGGTCCGCTCATTCCCGACGGCTCATGGTCGTAACCATAGGCCACCGTGAGCTCTTCGTCTTGCTGCACCGCCCGCAACGTACGGATGCATTTTATTGGTCCAAATCGAGGATGGACGTATCTGGAGAAACCACCAAACAACAAACACTTTGTAACTACACAGAAAGCTTGCTTCCCTGTCCAAATAGTCATCAAGGAAAAAAAAATGGCATTTTATATTTGGTAGACGGCGTCTGTACGTACGGGTCGTATTTGCAGTTAGGGGTGAAAGAGTGGTTGCCCTTGTGTCCCAGTGATGCACAGTACATCTCTATCTTGTCAAATGGCTGGGGGACGTCAATCACAGTGTCCTCGTCCAATGAGATGGTGTTCCCGTTCAGGGACCAATCCCGGCTGTCCACCTAGATGGTTAGCCGTATGCAATGTCACAAACAACAACAACAACGTGAAACACCTTGCCCAGAACTTATACTGTTTTGACTACTACTAGAGTGCACTACTGGTTAAGACAGACAACTACAGAGGTGGTTATCAAACCTGGAGCTACAGTATATACAATATATATATACACAGTACACACACAAAATACACAAAAACATTCCTAAAATGTGTCCACTTCCTAAAACAGGACAGACAACGACCTCTCTTTACCTCCGAATGTGTGATGCGCACTCCATTATAGAAGGCCATGACAGTGTTCGGCTCAGCGTCCACCTTGGCAAACAGCCCATCTCCTGCCCCTGACACCAGGGAGTCCGCCACATACACTCTGAACCAGACAGCAAATGAGTTCACATGCTGCATCAGATTCTCTGCTGACAGTTTAAAGATGTAGATAAGAGTAGAAATCTAAAGTCTCCCTCATCTCATTTTGCACATCTGCACCAACTGTACATACATGCAACTCTGTAAATTCTGTTAAATACTGTAGCATCTTGTACAATACAGCTGTACATTTGTCTTAAATCACTTTAATCTGTACCTACCCTGTATATTCTGATTATACTGTACATACTGTGTATATTCTGAGTAAACAATTACAATTATATTCTGTTGTAATAACTGTTTTGCACTTCTGGTTGGATGCTAACTGTACTTGTACCTGTGTAATGACAATAAAGTTGAATCTAATCTAATCATCCTTCCAATTAGATAATCACAATTCAAAGTCATCTTTGTTCTGCTTTTTAGGGTCTAGGTCAATGAGGAATACATCACAGGTTACTCATAAGCAGAGATTGTTATATTTCATTGACTTGAACAGTCCTTTGCTCATGGGTCTAGTTATGCTGTCTAGATCATACTAATCTACAATGACAAATGTTTCATGAACTTGGCTAAAAGCACGTTTAATCAGTTATGGGTCAATGAGGCAGGGTTAGGAAACAGTTAACAGAGCAAACCTTTTTCTCTCATAGGGGTCTGGGAGCAGAGTATGGGTGGCGATACAGGTCGAGGTGGACTTGTCATAGGAGTACACAGCGCCTAGGAGAGAACATAGTTGGTCATTGCTCAACCAAAATCAAAGGACGCATAAGAATCCATCTGCAAAATATTTTAAGTATGGTAAGGGAAACCTTGTTACTCACTGTCAGGTACAACATCGAAGTGCGGTCTACCCGTCTCCGTAGAAACCAGGGTGGCAAGTCGAGCCTCAATCAGCTCCCCCTCCACAAAGGTGCCGTAAAGAGCTGTGCAGCCGTCTGGGTACACGTATGCAACCGATTTACCTGTCATCTCTCCGTCTTCGTTAACCTTCCCGAATAGGCAGCCTTGATCCTAAACACACACACACACACAAAGCATGTTCACACTTTCCTGATCTCCAACAGGCTCCAAGCCTTCCTTTCAAGTCATACAAGGTTACCAACCATACCAACTATTACACATCATGTAACACCTTACTGGGGACCCACAGGGTAGTAAATCCAGCACTCTCCATAGCGGCTGTTGTCCTTGTACTGGCCCTTGAAAGTCAGACGACCCTCCGAGTCGTACTCCTGGGCCATCCCGTTCAGATCCCCGTCAGTGTAGGTCCCGTGGAGGACGCCACCGTCCTCGTAGGTGTACACCCCCTGGCCCTGCAGGGCGTCATCCACGTAGTAGCCCTCCAGTGTGCTGAGAAAAAAGGGGGGGAGATTAGGGTCATCAGGAGAGACAAATTGACAAGAAAGAGAGACTGTGCGTGTCATGCGAGAGCCCCTTTGTCCTACCTCCCATCGAAAAAAAAGAACTTTCCCTTCCCATTCTTTTCTCCATGTATGAAGTGGCCTTCAAAGCGATCGCTGGATGAGTAGGTCACCGTGCAGAAACCATGAGGCTGGTCATCTTCGTCCAGAGGACCTAAATACACACGGACAGTCTGAATTCGTTTTAACTCGCGCCATCTGTGCTGTTGAAGAGGTGGAAGCTGACGTTTGATACATCAGATTTCACATTTCTATGGCAGCCTCATGAGTCATGTGAGCTGCATTCTGTATTCCCAGAACAAAAGGAAGGGAAAACTCTGCATAGCTGACATCAGTGCAGCCAAATAAGTTACTTCGGACAGGGCACATTTATATACAAAAACAAAAATCTAATAAAACTAAGACTATCTAATACGTTGTTGATAATCTGGTGACAAAACAACAATCTGCCTGGCCATCACATTGTGCTGTGTCAGTCAATATGAGTAACATAGCTAGAATACTTTCTCTACATCTCAACATTAACTAGAGATGTTAATAAATAATCGTTCCACAGCAGAAAATATGACCGCGGACTGGTGGGAAAAACATGACAGACTAAATATGCACAAACGTATTGTCTAACACAACACGTGAGTTAATAAAACCTCATATTTATTTTATTCCGATTTGGCAAGTTTATGTGCACACGTGATCATCACGGAAGCACAAAAGGCAATTGTCGTTCCAAATAGTTTTTGTTTGTTTTTGTAAATAAAAACATTTCACGAAGGGACTCCACCGCCAGGTCCGTCTTCTCTGCAGGCTTCGCCCTGCTGCCATGCGGGGTTCCCCGCAGAAATAAAGTCCCTGGCGCCACTGCACAGCCCTACAGACCAGGGGGCCTACGTGGGTTACGCTTCAAATAAGCCCACAAATACTGCAAAGTTGTCAACCGAAGAGATTTCAAAAGTGTGTTGTTAAATATGACATGCATTCTTACCCTCCACCACTTCTTCCACGGTTTCGTCATCGCTGTCCATAGCCGTGCCGCCGCGAACCGGTTGTCACGCGTGGAAGGGTTCGCTGGAAATGCTGAACTCGGTCTAATGCCCGGGCTCGATTACCTCCAGCTCCAGCACTTCTTATCTACTCGGCCCAGCAAACACAATCCAGAGAGCCTGGTGGTGGACAAGTCCAATAAAAATAGACATCCTCGTGATTGAATGTGTTGTGAGGTGATCTCTCGGGGGGTGTCTGCAGACAAGAATACTGGCATGCAAGTCTTACCGGTTTACCATTACTCATCGTGCCTTTCCTAGAATCACAGTAAGGTCGTTTCCCGAAACCATCAACATCATATTTAGATTTTTAGTAACATTAGATTAGTAACACTAGATAAACCCCAACAGAGCAGGGATTCACATCAAGGCTACGCCCATAACGGCACATACACAAATGTAAACCCCCAAGGAAGACAATCAAGGGTAATCCCTTAACATGGAAGGTTAAAACGTGGATATTGTGTTTACCTGTGCAATAAATTGTGCCCTTTATTTCTTAACAGTGGCTAAACCTAGTAAGAAGCCTGCATCCCCCTCTAGCGGCCATGATCGTCATGATGATGTGACGAAGAACCACGAATGATGATGAATCGCTGGACACCTTGACATGATCTGCTGTTAATCGCCTGTTTTTCCATCCTCCGATCTTGCTATCCAGCCAAGCTTTCGTGTTTATTTTTCACATATAAGGGTACGTTCGTAACTTTCTATTCATTTGAAGTAGCCCTGTACATTACTTGACGTGTTTTACGGCTGTAGTGTACACAGTTTGATGACACAAGCTAACGTGGGCTAGCTTTGCTAGCAGCAGGCCTGTGTTGTCAGGATTGAATTCGTCCCATTACTCCGCTGATCATCGAACTTACTAACGTCATACAAAATTCAAACTATTGTTGAATTCAGCGAAGTTAAAATGAGTATTTTAGTGATGTATTGGTATTGCCAGACTATTGACTATTGGCTGAGCTAGCCAGCTGTAGGTAGTTGGGAACTTTATTTAAAGTCTATTTCCCTTCAGTGTCCCTGTGAGTCGCAGCCCTGCATTCCAAAAAGGAAGACGAGTACTTCACCATGAGCTCCGACGGGGATGGTAAGGAAATTCACCAACATAACATACCTGCACACGGACAAGGTGGCTTTGCCTGTGGTTTCAGAGACTGGATTGTGTATTTGTGTGTGTGTGTATGTGTGCCCAGGTGACATGGAGAATCAGGCAGAGCTGGAAGAGAAGACGAGGCTCATCAACCAGGTGTTGGAGCTACAACACACTCTTGAAGGTGAGCAAAGTGGTGAAACACACAGGTCCCCTACAGACCCAGCTGGGATGAGTTTGTATTAGTAAGCGTGTAAGGAACTGACCCTTGCAACTTAAGGAGTTTCCCTCGGGATAAATAAAGTATTCTGAATCTGAATAACTGCAAATCTAGATCTGTCAGCGAGGGTGGATGCAGTTAAGGAGGAGAACCTGAAGCTGAAGTCAGAGAACCAGGTTCTGGGTCAGTACATCGAGAACCTCATGTCGGCTTCCAGCGTGTTTCAGACCACTGACACCAAGAGCAAACGAAAGTAAGGAACCCTGGAAGGCCCCCGATGGCCGCCACCTCCTGCTATGCTTCCCTCAACCCACAGCTTCTCCACCCATCTCCCCCCAGACCACCTCCTCCCCACACCACCACGTTAACCCCCACCTTCCAACCCTTTCTATGAACTACAACCGGCAAATCGAATCCCTTTAGTCCTCCTGACAACACCTCACATAATGCTTTGGTTTACATTTTCAATTTTACGGTAAAGCTGCAATGTCAAATGTTTACGTTCGATTGCTCATCGATAAACCTTGTATTTATGTTACAGTATATACTTGCCATGGCTGCCATTGTTTTTGTGTTGTCTGTTACATATTTATATTATTAATGAAGTCACTACATGAAAATATTCTCATAAGGGAACAGTCTAAATACATTCTAAATGTCATGTTTATGTAATTGTGATTGCCATTAGCTGTTTTTAGACTATGCTTTTAGATGTAGACTCTGCAATGACTGACCTTGCTCCACTGCCAAGCATGTTTTTAATTTGAGTCAACCATCTCACATGTCGAGATTTTTCCACACTTAAAATGGGTTGAAAAGGAGTCCAGCACAGAATTTGTTCATTGTAATTGTGCGGTTGATACAAAAACATGAACCAAAGGTGGAGAAGGTTCATTGCACCTGTAAGCCTGTGGAAGTCACCTTAAACCTGAAGTGTTTGTGCAGCGTACACTTGTGAAATTCAAAAATGTTGCTGATTTCAAAAGAAATTGTTTTAATAAAAAAACTGTTTGCCTTTTTATGACATGGTGTCCGTGGTAGCTCTTCTACTCTCATGTTTCTAGTCCGCTCTGTCTAATGTTTTCCCATTTGTATTTGTTTACATTTTTGCAGAGTCACTAAGGATGCCCGGAAACACAAATGAGCAACAGCTTTTGCATTTTGATGTTCTTTGTTTGATTTTGTGAGATTTACATGTATTAGTTGTCAAATTTAGTTTATTAGCTTGTCAACTGTTTACTCATGGCAAAATGCACACCCCAATTGGTTGAGCAAAAGGAAACCTGACTTCTGTTAATTCTTTTCCCAAAGTGTAACTGGTTGAAAGGGGTATTGAGGCCTAGTTATTCAGTTGACATGCACGTTCCCAGAGCTGTTGGTTTGTGTTCCTATACCTTGCTAGTTTTACAACAGCTTCTAGAAAAAGGTCCAGTGTACAATATGTTCCAATTCATCAACAACAAAACAAGCGTTCAGTTTGTTTTTGAATTGATGCAAACTGCTAATTTGAAGTGGAGCACTAGGCTGGGACTATTCCACTCAGTGGTTTCCTCCAATCTCTCCTTAGGTGAGTTCTCTTTCCTTAGGGAAAAGAGAAACTTTTATTTATCACTTTGTCACTTTTTATTTATCAAAGTAATAGTACAGAGTGGGACAACTTCACCAAAGATACTCTGTACTCAAAATGTCTCTTACCATCATTACCTGGATCCTTCAGAATGGAATTACATTCAACTGTTTACCGTATTACATGGACATCATACAATCATTACTTGTGCAAGTATAAATATGACAACTCTACAGCGATTTGGCCAAGGATACACATTCTTCAATTGTTTAAACCTCTACCAAATGTCAGGACCACCAAACACAGAATTCCGTTGTGTTTATATTACAAATGATAGTGTCTTATTTTAAAGAAACAGTTATTCCCTTTAAAGTCTCTAGAAAGGCTGAGCCAAACATCCACTGGATTAGAAGTTCCCAGTTCAGGAAATGGCATACATGTCTTTGTCCACCAGGGGGTGGTACTCAGCCAGGTGAGCACAGTGCAGGTAAGTGGACGACTCTTGTTTCTTCTCTTCTCATCAAACTTTAATAAATATCTGATGGAGTGGAACAAGCACCGAGCGTTAACTAAACCAATGTTTCTGAATCACCGCACAATCATCTTGGCTATCGTGTCTCCATTGTAAAATAGATCTAGCATAGCACTTTCTGGTCACATAAAGGTGAATATAAAAATAAGTGGACACACACACAGAGTGAAACATGCTTGAGTTCCGTATGTAGGGCATCAAATACAGGAACCTTTCTTGCAACATAATTTGCATGCACACACCATACCTCGCTCAACAGGACCCAAACATCCGAGTCAGAGTGCACCACGAGGCGTATTGCAGAGAGCGACTGAATGACCGTGGGAATCACTCCTTCTGCCACCCCGTCTGCAAAGTAACCTGCCACACACACACACACACACACACAGGATGAAATCATATGTAGAAAAGACATTCAAGCTACTGCTGCCGCAAGCTCAGAAACTGGCCTCCTTTCTCCCTCACACATTCTAACCCTAATCCCACCCCCACACCCACCCTACCTGCTTTTTAACCACTCTGTTTCTCGATCAATCGCCCCGATGCTTAAGGTTGGACAATGGACAGCGCATGTGAAACCATCAACTGGCTATCAAATCGCAGTTGCCCTAGGGTCCTGTCCCCCTCTGGGGATTCCATCTCTCTACTAACAAATGAAAACACTCAAGGCTTTTGTATACCTTAGGTATGTGTATAACTTGAGAACAAGTGTCCAAACCCACAACATGTGGTTGTATCAGCATGACTGGTTTCATTCTAAGACATCGTTATCTGCATGTTCCCCCTGGTCAGGGGTGTTTTGTCGTGGCAGAAAAGCAAGTTGAGACCGACGAGTAACAGAAGCAATATCCTAGTTATGTACCGATCACATGGAAGCCGTCCTTCAATATTTGGTATCCAGGAGACAAGCCATCTATGTTCATGTCTCTCTTCAAGTCCTGGGGAAGACGCAAGCAACATATAAGATCATTTAATCACTTTCGGTATTACTCAGCAGTGTAAGTTCTGAAAATATTCTGCCACCCGAACACTGTTTTGTGTTTTGTCGTGTTTAACTTGCGATTGCGAAGTTATTCTTCAACCAATGCACACCTTATCTGGGTGTAGTGTGATTTAAGCATGCCCACTTCTCCCCTTAAGCATAACAGTGTCAGTTCACACATACACACGCACACACACACACACACACACACCCACACACACACACCTAGCCCGCTCGCAAGATAGAAGATCGCTCGTCTGAGATAGTGTTTCCTGTCACTGTTCCCTATTCCCCAAGGTCTTTGACATCTGAGAGGCAGAGCCAGCCACCAAGAGATAGCTATGTAACACTACTAACACCAACACACAAACACACTCACACAGAGTACAGTAACCCATCAACCAGGTTGCTGACAGGTTGATGGTGTGACCTCTGTTACTCACGTCACTAGGGAGGGCTTCCACAGTGGTGTTGTAGAACCGATCCCCATTGGTCTCCAGGTTTCCACTGCGGAATCGGTACCTGTAAGCATAGCAACAGAAAAACGTGTCAGGCAAACTCTGTGGGGAAAAATAGAGCAATCATGTTTGAATCATGATTGCACATGTTTGCGTTTGTGTGTGTGGCTAATATTTATGTTGTGCTTAGCTGTGTGCTCTACTGAAGGTTTGTCTAGTGAACACGCTGGCATCAAAAGCATGATGGGAAAGCTGATTTGAAAGTTTATTGAGGACTATGGTCTTTTTATCTAATCTACATAGGCTAAGACCAGCCCCCATTTCAACTTGTCAACACACTCTTCTACACACACACACACACACACACACACATATAAACACTCACACACAGTAAAATATCCCCTCCAAATATAGATACAAGACAAGAATGTGAGCGTATGTACTCCGTCTTTCTGTCTTTGTATACCAACACACGCACACATACACACTCATAATTCTAATGTGCAGATGTGTGTGGCTCTTTCACTGACCCTTTGACTCTGAGGGGCTGGGGAAACTGGATGAGGATGTAGTCTCCCGTGGTGGGGGTGAGCCCCCAGAAGAAGTCCTCCCCCATGTAGGCTTTCTCCAGAGTGTGCTGCTGGTAGTGCTTCAGACTGCTGCTCAGCTCCGCCGGAGGATTACTGTGGCCCACATACTGGGGCTGCTTTCCAAAGTCCTTGTCCTGGGGAGGAGGGAGGGAACACGCTCAAATTCTCACCGTGCAGATTCCAAATACAGATGGGCACATATGTATGTTTTGGTAAGAACATGATCAACACAGGGCAAATAGCGCTCAAATACACTCTCCCCAGAGTAAGTCAAGTGGTTAGGGTGTCGGACTAGCAATCAGAAGGTCGTCAGTTCGATTTCCAGCTAAAGCAGCATGACGTTGTGTCCTTTGGCAAGGAACTTCACCCTATTTGCCTCAGGGGGAATGTTCCTGTATGTACTGTAAGTTACTCTGGATAAAAGCATCTGCTAAATGACTAAATGTAAATGTAGGTAAGAAAAAGAGTGGAATAATATTGAGTTACACAGAGACTTACATGGAGAGAAAGATGGAGAGAATTTGAGAACCTGGCTGTCATTACAGAGAGAGCAAGAGCATGTTGGAGAGACAGAGAGAGACAGTCCGAGCGAGAGAACTGACGGTTGGAGAGCGAGTTGAAGAGAGCTTGAGAGAGAGAATGCCAGAGAAGGAGCAGAGTCTGACCTTGAGATGTTGCAGTTTCCCGGGCAGAGAGGAGTGCAGGCCAACATGTTGGAAGAGGGAGGGCGTGAACCTGTGCTTGAGCGCAGCTTTCTGCTCGTTACAGTCCTTCTGCACAGCAGCACAAGACACAGCACGTGTCAAAGCAGCCGGCAAACAATTTATCGTTTAACGGCCGATCCAACCGCTTGTTCATCCATCCATCCAATTTCGAAATTGGATGGGAATTAGCTGGGCAAATAAGCTAAAAAGACACTGTGACTTTAATGCGATGCGATGTTATCGGAACACGGAGTGTACAGTACGTCAGAGCACAGTCTTGTTGGGTTTTTATCTGTACTTTCTTGCGCGTGCTAACGTGTTTATGTACACAAGTGTCGTCTCACCACATCCTTCTCAGGGTTACACGCCTTCACCCACAGTATGTGGTCTAACAGCCAGTCGATGGGCTTGTCTTTGTGGAACATCAGAAAGAACTCTGCTATCATGGGCAGGTCGCTGCTCCGAAACATCTTCCCTGGGGGGGCCCAAACGCGTTAAAACATTCACACTGTATATACGATAAACTGAGATGAACCTGCGATGGTGGATATGTGCGTGAAAAGAATGAAATCTGTGTATAGAGTACAGTGTCTCAGTGTAGAGTAGCGTGTGTGGACCCTAGATCATTTTCTTAAATTACATGTAAACTGTGTGCATGACAAAGACATGGGTGTGTGTGTGTGTGTGTGTGTGTGTTTCTGAGTGATACAGCTGCGATGAAGAGTTGTGTGGATGTGTGACAGAGAGGTGTGTGCGAGGGAGGTCTGCATGTGAATCAGACAGAAAGGTGTGTTCTCACCAATGAAGCCCAGCTGAGAGAATTCCAGAAAGAGCCAGTCTTGGTCAGCCCACTGACGGGCACAATCCTTCATGGTCAGAGAGTATTTGGGCTTGGCCACGATGTCATCCTCTAACTGACAATACAACACAGGATGCCGCAGGTTTGTCAGGACATGGAACTGAGCATACAGGAAGACAGCCAATAACAAATAGACATTCAGGACAGCAGGCAGGATACACAGGAAAAACAGGTAGACAACATAGAGACATCAAGATGAAGACAGGCTTTACCTGTACGTAATAAGTCCCCTTATCTCGGGCGTAGAGCATTAGGTAACTGTAGTCCAAGTTCTGCTTTGTTCTCCACCTGAAGACATCCAAAAAACAAACAAAAAATAAATAAATAAAATGTCTGCGAGGTTTTTGACACATGGCATGAAATTTTTGCAACACTGTGTGCGTGTGTGAGTGTGTGTGTGTGTGTGTGTGTGTGTGTGTGTGCGTGTGCAGGCTCCTCACTTGACCCTGTCCTTCGTGTCTCCAAAGGTTTCTCTGAGGCTGCTGAAGTTGGGGTAGAAGTACTGAGGGGGGGACACCACCTCCAACAGTCCTGACTGCACATCCTTGGGAAAACTACAATACCCAGACAACACCAGAAATATACGATGAAACTACAGCTCACAGCTTAAAAAAAAAAAAAGAAGAAGAAAAAAAGTGCTTACTTTTTCTCTATAGTTGCTGCGACACTTTTCACATAGTCAATATCCACCTGTGCAGAAGGATAAATAAGATAAATAATAGGATAAATAGTAGCAGGAACTGCAGAAACTATTGATTCATAAGTTCCTCAAGTCCTCAAGAACAAGACATTGAGGTGAATCACATCCTGTTGCTTCACTCATAGAAACATGTTTCACTTAGGAGCAGGTTTGTGTACTGATCTATTTTTTTATACTGAAAATGTGTAACATGATATGCAGAATTTAAGACATTTAGGCTTGTATGAAAAAGGAACTACAGTCTATAATCACAGTTCACTTTCATGCATACTTTTCAGATTCAAACTTGTGTATAGAACATGTGACATGATCGTGCATTGTGCTCCGCTGGTCAAACAGGTCTCGTAGCAAATTCCTGGTTTAGTCTCTGACCCTCCCACATACACATAAACACCATTAGTCTTTCTGTCACCAGACTATTGCATTTGAGTTTGTTTTACTTAGTAACTATCAACAGGACCCAGCTAAAGGGCATTATCTATAGGTGGGTGGGGTAGTATAGGTGGGTGGGGTATTGTCTATAGGCTTCTCTGGTTACCTCAGCGACAAAAACTATGATAACCATGTCGTTCCTTTCAGATGGCGCGAGGTCGTCGAGGAGAGAGATGAGGGTGCTAACGAGGTAGGTCTGCTTCTCCCTCTTAACTGTAGGGATGCCCAGCACCAGAGACACTATCCCACCCCCCAACAAACACACACACACATAGTGGAGAGGAAGAAAAGTATCGGTCAACAATGGGTAACACATCAATCAGAAAATGTCAAAAGGCACAGTATAAGCCGGCCATTTCTAACACGCTGTACAAGGCTAGCCTAATTCATGGAAATCAGTACAATTGTCTGTCCTTCAAAGTCCACGCTCATCTGACTCCCATTATGAGGGCCCTGTGTGTCTGTCGATGCATTTTGATTCATCCATTCACCTCTTTTGCGGCCCTGACCCACCAGCACATTGGGGGTGAGGCTGTCTGGATGGTCCCTGAGATGCGGCATGTAGAGGTAAGGATTGGGCAGCAGGGGGGGCAGAGCGCTCCATTTTCCCGTCTCTGGACACCAAATCCAAGTACCAAACACAAAAGCACCACTTGTCATTAAAAAGATCACAAACACCAAGACCAATGTCCCTCTAAAAATGCCATTAAGAGCCTCTCTGTTAATTGCAGGTCAGCAATATGCCAGGGGATGACAGGAAATTAGACAGATATGGACAGAGATATTGAGAGCGAGAGAGAGAGAGCGAGAGAGAAACCAGGAAAAGGGCTGCAAGTCAGGCATTTCCTTGCTTGTTCAAGTTGCATTGCAGTTGCATAGCAGAATAAATGAATGTAACTTTCTGAAGTAGGTGTGGTTACCTGTGATGTTGAAAGCCCTGTTGAGGTACTTGACATGGCTCAGAACCTGGCTCAGTTCTAAAGACAACACCTGGCCCTTGGACTCAGCTGCCAGCAGGCGCTCATACAGAACCAGCATACTAGGGTTGACGGCATCTACACACACACACACACACATAAGGGACAAATAAACTTAGCTAAAGCATGTCATGTCAGCCTGGTATCGCCTACTTTGAAACATTTTAAGAATGTGTGTTGATCATATGTATGAAGTGCTGGCTCTCTCAGCTGTGGCCCTACTTACTGTAAATGACGCACTCATCACACTAATCACAACTAAATTAATTTCAAGCACTAAAAGATTATCTGGCCAGTCGCTCTGAGTCTGACCGCAGGTATTTCCATGACAACACCAATAATGCCATGTTCTCTCACAGAGCAAGAGGCTAAGGTGGGTTGCTGGGAAACACATTTGAAAAAGGCAAGCGGCAGACAAATTAATTGTGTGTACCTTTCCCAGACCCCAAAATATGGGTGGGGAATACAAATAATCTTTCCAAATAATGAAATGAGGCATATTCATACTGCCAACCTGTTGCCTTCATGACAAACATTTTAAATTTTTTACATCATCTCAAGTGGACCCTTTCAACCAACTCTGTTGAAAGGAACTAGTGTGGGTTTCTCACTTTGACAGAAACTAAAGGGCCACCTGTAACAACCTCCTTTGAACAGGTTTGACATGTTGATAGAAAAGATCAAACCATCATATACTAAGCTAAATGACAGCATTTCCTCCTACATCTCCTATATCCTGAAGGATATAAGTGAGCATACATTATAATACTATACTATAATACTATAGATGCAAGTGGAAAACATGCCCCAAGGTGCTCATCTCCCTCCAACATATGCTTCATGTAGGCAAGATCTCGCGTGTGTGGCAGAAGTTCCTTACCCTGTTCGTCACGTACCGCTGTAAACCAGGTGAGGGACAGAAAACTTCCTAAAGCTAGAAGACATATAAGTTTGAAAAACTTAAGCTTCATCTCATTCTCAAACACGCGTTATTTGTAGAAAGCTACCCGCTGCCTGTGTTCCCTTCAAAGGGCAAGGTCTATCTTCCTAGGCGTGTACTACAGGTGGACTGACTCGGTTCAGGGACACATCACAAGGTGTCAGAAGACGTGACTGAAACACAATACAAAGAGCGTTAAATAACTTCCTCGTTTCTTTAAAGGGTGGGCCTGCATATGCATGTCACTTCTGCAAACGGCAAGTGAACTGAAGTTTTCACAAATAGGAATTACATGTTTATGTTATATCCTATAAACAGTACTATACACAAAGAACAGCAAATAAAGACACTCGGTCAATTAAATAGTCAATGTAATGTTGTCTGCATATTTCGGGCCAAATTGACGAGACAATTTAGGAACGAATACGGCTATAGACATGGTCTGAAATTGGATACATTTTATTTTGACATTCTGCTTGATTTACCCACCAAATATCCACCATTTACCCACCAAATATCACCCATATCAAAGGTAGGGGAGACCGGGGAGTGTTGTAACAAGACTGATTGATAGATTGTAACAACGGAACTGTTTGTATTTGACACTAACTCACATAATCTGTGATTGTTTAAAAGATGTCAAAGTGAGTTATATTTGTAGAAAACAGTTATGGGTAGTATGTATAAAGTTTGAGAGACCCAGCACAAACAACCACTGAGTTACAGACACTCAAACAAAATGTGTTAGTTTCATCCCCAGTCTCCCCTATACTTTATAAGGTATGTTAAGAAAGAAGTGTTAAAGTTATTCTGACAAATATTTATTTTCGCAGGTCTGCCATTTGTCACCACAAAACGGCAGGTAGAAAGCATTTCTAGGAAAAGTGCAGGTGATGTAATGGACGTGAACATCAGTTTACCTGTAGAGAAGGGACCTTTTAGGTCATATTACACAGCACAAATACAGTGTTCTCATTTGGTCAATACATGTAAAATAACCTGCAACTCCTTTATAGGTGAACAGTGGACGTGGCTGGAACTTGAGACGCTCTGCTTAGTTCCAGCTGAGACTCTTAGTCTTTCCTAGAAAATGAAGGATCTTGGTCACCATAAACCGGACAATTCAAAAGGTATTTTGTCAAAGACACACCCACACACACCCTCAGACAATCACACCCACACATTCGTTTACACTCATTAGCACTCACTGACAGAAGTCTACATATTCAGTCACACACACACATCCGCATACAAACAACGCCCACCAGCCTGCTATAGATGCACATTAATCGCTTGAGGATGTGATAACTCCCTTTCCCTGCAGGGGGAAGGAGTGTGGTAGTGGTTAACACCCACTCTTGGTTTTTATAGACTATGCCCAGCAGGATGGAGTCTGATAGTGTGTTGTGCAAATAGACCATGTTGCAAAGGAAACACATTAAAACATAGAAGTGTGACATTTAACACTCTACATCAGGGGTGTCCAATCCTGGTCCTCCAGAGCCCCTGTCCTGACAGTTTTACCCTATGTGCACACGTAGCCGGGTATTTTTGAAAACGGAGACATTCCCCTTCGTTTGTACCTATCGTTTACACACAAACGGTGAATTGTCCTCTGAAAACGAATATTTCTAAAAACTCTGGCTAAAGCGGAGATTCTGGAAAACTGTGGATTTGCGTTTGCGTGTACTGCGTACTGGATTTGCGTGAGAAAACTCAGTTTTCGGCAGCTGATGCCCCGAAATGAGGATTCTGATTGGCTTGCAGAGCGCCTAGACCAGACCGCCCAGGCTTGGCGTAGTTATGATGGCGCTAGATGGCGTATTTTTGCGGATTGATGTTAACGAAAACTTTTTGGAAAACGGAGGGAGGGAAATATTTGTTTGACAAAATACCCGGCTAAGTGTTCACATAGGGTTAAACCAGGAATTTGCTACGAGGGTTAGAATAATCACCCATCTATTGGAATCAGGTGTGCCCTGCAGAGAAAGGGAGTCATCACATCCTCAAGTGATTCATATGACGCGTGCAGCCGGAGTGCCCTGCCAGAACTAGCTTCGCTCATTTATGGACCTCATGATATCCCTTACAATGAGGAGAAGCAATGCTGACAGAAAGCACACAAACATTACAGAAATTCTGAGCTCCAGTTTATTTGCAAGATCATAACATTATGCATGGTTATGAAATAGAACATAATTTGATTACATTCCATCAGTGTCTTCATTTTTTGTCTGAACATTCTCAATTTCTCAGCACAATACTCTAGAGAGATAAGCTTTCAAAGTATATGACACACTTGAGCACATGTAAGCACACATACACAAGTACATCTAAGATGTGTCAACATTCCAATGGAAATGTAATGAATTAATACATTAATTACATTAATTGAAGAAACAGTCTTCTACAAGCTGCCAGCGTCCATGACTTGACATTGAGGACAGGTCAGCAGAAACTGAACCCTGGTGGTCACATTTTGTTCTGGGAAACTCATCATCACATCAACCAGTGGACGATCAGTACAGTTTGTGTGCAATTGATGGGGGATTTCTCTTCAGTAGAGCTTCATACAGTAGAGTTTAATACATAAATGTGGAACAGTAATAAAATGTAGCTGTTGATTCTGTTTTCAACTGTGTTCTGAAATGATTTTTATTTTTTTTTATAAAATGGAATTGAAGCTAGCTAATATTTGACTCAATGGAGACTTGAAATGTTTTTTTTAGAAAAGGTCATGTTGGCGACAACACAAAGACATCTTCCGTCACAGGAATATGAAAGAGACGCGATATTTACTCAACATTAACCACCTGCATCTTCAAGGTTTTAAATGTAGTGCTTGTTGACAGGCAAGCACGACCAAGAGCTCCTTCTTAATGGAGTTACTTTCATAACTGCCCAAATATGAAAAGGTTGAGCCTAGCTTGAGCTACAACTGTAACAACATGAGAACGTGCTAGAAATAAGGACAAAGCCCTGGGAACACGAGCCTTACCTTGGGAAGGTCCTCCGGAGTGAGGGGCTGTACAACTACAACCCTCCTGCTTTTGCGCACAGATATTTATTGAGGTTTATGGAAATGGATTGGGGAACGTTCATGGCAATGAGAACACTGATGAACGGTGCAACTACCATAGAAAGCAGATGCCTGTTCAAAAGGGTTGAAATATTTGTCTTTTTTTATGAATGGTAAGTGTTAGTCACAAGAACAGGGTGGTTCTTCCTCTGAAACAATTTGGAACTTCTCTAAATCGCTGGACAACTAGTGCTCTGGGAATGCCTCAGAATGTTTTTGGTGTTTATTGGCCAGTCCTGTCCCTACATTGACACTTTTTCCAACTCAGGTAAATAGGAAATTTCAACATTGCTGTTGAATATTACTGACTGTCAGGGTGTTCAATTGTTTATAGATAGTTTGTTTGTATTACAACGCTTGAAAGTGGTTGCCAATTCATGAGAGGGGAAGAGGTTGTCTAACAAGATTTGCTGACAGAAATACCCAGAATATCTTTGTATATCATTTTTACATGGTTTACTGTGGGACCATACATTCCTATCCATTCTTAACTCCTGTACAGCTAGAAAGAATGTTGTAGATGAACATTCGAGACTGCGTTCCTGCTTAGTTAGCTCAAGATGTTCAACCAGGTGGTCTGGACTGTGCAGGATGAACTTGTCAACATTTTTCCAAATGTCTTGTTGAAGCAGTCAGCTAACAAAGGAAGTCTCAAACACAACTCCCATGACTCAGCACTGATATCTACCTAATGTGTCCATAAAGACCAGAGAAGGGACCACTGAGATCTGAACTAACGTGGTCCAATGTCACTCCAACAACAGAGGGATTAACGTGAAAACCAGGACAGGAATCACGTGCGTCACGTCGCCTTCTGCTGCTTGGTTCATGCAAGTGCACGGCCAGAGCTGCTGTCCCTCTCTGTCTTTGTGTCTGTCCAGACCTTGGTCTCTCCTCTGGCCTCCTTTCTCCTCCCTCCCTCTCTCCTCCATCCATCTCTCCCGGAGCTCCTGCCGTCCTGTGGGCGGAGAGAAGGACAGAGAAAGGTCGTCCAGGACGGGAGCTGATGGGTTTGGGCAGTCCAGCCAATCAGTAGCCAGGGATCGAGGATAGCCCTCCTCTAGGGCAGAGCCAGGGTAGGGAAACTTCCAGTAAGAATGTCCTTTGAAGAGAATGATGGAGCCTGAGGAAGTAAGATCCAAATGAGGTTTAGATGCAGTGCATAGGTTTGTAGATACAATAGATTAAACATGCTTACATGTGTTATGGTAAAACGCACACTTCTTACCATCTTGCTCTTCGCTGATCCCATTCACTCCATCTCTAATGAGTTTTGTCCAGGTTTGACTCTCCTCTTCGTGACCTCCTGACCCCGCCTCCCTGGTGTCCATCCACACTGGTCCCTCCACTGGGTCCCAGACAAGACCTTGCTCCATGCCTCCATTTTCTTCTGCCCCAGAACCAGCTCCAGCACCAGCACCAGACAAACTCCCAGGCCCAGACCCTGACCTGGACTCCCTGAGTTCAGAGAGTGGTTGTGGGTAACCCTCCAGGAGTAAAAGGTCCTTGAATAGCCAGAATTGGGAGCCTGTAAAATGAAAAACACAAGCATCAGTTTGCAGTAGTTGCAACCACTGCCCCAATCAAGCTGCCAGTTGAAAAATAAATAAAGAGACAAATATTGAAGTCTATGTGAGAGACCAAAAAAGAATTATGTTGTGTGTGTAGGTATTGATATGCAGTTTCATAGGGGCATACCACTGATGAAGATGATGGCGTGGTCCGAGTGTCTCTCTAGCACGGCCTTCAGGGGAGGCAGGTCAGGAGGCAGACCCCCCCACAGCCTCCGCACTGAGGCTGGCCGGTCTGACACCAAGCCTCCAGCACTGACCCTCCACATACTCAACCCTGAGATAGAAAGAGACAGAAGTGAGGAAAAAAAGAAGTGAGAACATGAGAAAGAATGTGTGTATGTGTGGAGAGAGAGAAGGGGTATTAATCAGAAACACTGAAATCCCAGCAGCCTCTCATACCCTTAAAGAAAAATGTCTCCCCCCTGATCTTGGCCACTGCATCAAAGCTGGTGTTGCACCGGTCTACTGAGGGACTAGGACGCAGAGGGACACAAAACAGGTTTATTCATTTCTTCACCTCACGCTCAAGAGATTTGTAACCATAAAACTGAAGACAGAGAACATGCTTAATAACAGAGAGGAAATATTTCCTAATACTTCCAATATTTCTTCCATGTATACTTCAACCATCCCCTATCTCTGTACCCAGTATAAAAGTCTGGTAAAGTCATGTTCCGTAGAAGTTCCATTAGGTCAGTGAGTAACCAGTTGTACCTGTGTTTGTGTCTATATCTGTGTTCATGGACTCGATGGCGCAGCAGAGGCTCAGTGGCTAGGCGAGGGGTGTCTGAGGCAAGCAGCTGACTTCTTTTACCTGCACACACACACACACACACACACACAGAATAAGCCACACGATATATCCAGAAGTACAGTAATGGACCGGCTCCTCAAGAGACAGACAAACTGACCATAGAGGTTGGTGATGTGTTCCTGGTCGTGGGTGCCGAGGCGGTATTGGAGTGGGTCTCCTGCAGGACCCTGGTAGTACGGTCTCATCACCGAGCGCCTCGTGGAAGAGTGGGACAGGCCCAGGGCGTGGCCAAACTCATGCACCAGAACAGTGAACAGATCTGTCCCCTCTGAGGCTGGCAAGCGGGTGGAGACAGACCGGTGAAGACAGGGACATGAGGAGTGGAGACAGAGGGGGGGACTAGACTCATTACTGGGTAGCATTAGAACATTTAGGAATACTCCAGTTGGTCGACCGCATTGTGGAAGTTTCATGCTTTTTGACCATAGTCAGCACCTGTTACCTGGTTGACGGAAAGCCCAGTCCTCTTCTGCATCCAGGTGCACTCCACCTGCTCGGGTGGGGTCAGAGGGGAAGAAGGCGTGGCCAACAGCACCCCCGGCTCCGTCGAAGGGGTAGCCGTCTCCGTGGAAACCATGGCGGAAGTCAACTTGTAAGTCGGCCATTTCGGGACCTGCCACCTGAGAGAGAAGAAGAGGAAGTTATATGAAGGTGAGAACAAACAAGCAACACAGGAAAACAAGAGAAACAAAAAAAAGACGTACTTCGTGGAACTCCAAAGGAGTTGGCTCCGCCCATACCCTCAGGGCATAGAACACAAGGGAGCGAATAGTCTCACGGGAGAGAGAAGATGTTACAGGATAGGAGCCCAGCCTATAAGCAGAATGACAAAGGTTTTGTGAAACCGCAAAAACAGGGGGGATGAAAGGGACGACGAGTGAACGATGGCGACGTCACACACCTCCAGTTGATGTTCTTGCGTGTCCATGCAACAATGGCCCGCTTCCTCCTCAGGCTCCGCCCTGGGTGGGGTTGATCGGCTTGGGATCTGGGTGTCTCCTCCTCGTTGTCAGGCAAAGAACAGCGTGGGGTTTGCATCAGGGTCAGTGTCTCCTTATCTAAGCGAGACAGAGTGAAAGAAATATAGATAGAATGACAGAGAGAAGGAAGATATGGGGTAAGTCTTTGCATCTCCCTTGGGTTGACTAGATGACTGATCAGTTCATCTCATTTCCCACCTACAAATCCAGTCTCTTTCAGCCCTGCAAATTTCTGCATGGCTCTCACAGCTTGAGTGACAGCTGTCCAGGCCTGTAGCTGTCCGGTAGAGGGGTCAGGGGGTGGGAGGTAGCCATATCTCATCAGCCAGTCCTGGGAGAATGGAGAGAACTGTATTGAAAGGCATACCTTAGGTTCTTACACTACAAGGTCTTGAACCAATCAGTTCCAGTCTAAAGAATTATATTACTGATCATGATATGACATATGGTTAAATAATATGATCTCCACATTAGTTAAATCGCTTGTGCATTTTGTTTGAGTGGAGAAAACACATATCCCTATATCATATATCTCTATAACCTTAATTATCTGTCCTTTTTGAACGTGAATTTCAAACTCTTGTGGGTCAAGACAAATTATCTCTAAATGTAAGGGCATACATGCCAGACAAGGACAAAACATTTATTTAATTTAATATTATTATTATATAAATACATTATTATAATAAATATTATTAATTATAATTATTTTGATAGTGTATAACAATATTCTCACCACTAAATCCGAGCTCTCGTCTTCTGTTGGTGTCACCGGGTCCGGGGAGGAGGGTAAAGTTGTGTCAGTCGGGGTGACCGTACTTGGGACGCCATCGACGGCCACCGTTAGTGTGCGCCCGCACAAACAGATCAATAACACGCACCAAACCACCGTCTTCATCGTCTTCACATTTTACATCCAACTTTCTCAATAAAGCAAGCCGCTTCTTGCCGCGAAGATGAATCTTTTTCAGTGTTGAGCAACTTTGCGAGGTCACCCGCCTTCCATTGTGGTCGTTTGGTCAAGGAGAGCAGTGCAGCCGCCAGGCTGGTGAAAGGCTCTGCACCAGGGGAACGAGCAACCCCCCGACCACGGATAATATGTATGCCGTGCCTACGGACAATGAAAACATTCCTGTAAGCTGTCACAGCGATACATTTCATCATCAAACATGATTGTCTGAAACTGTGTGTGCGTGTGTGTACTGTGTGTGTGTGTGTGTGTGTGTGTGTGTGTGTGTGTGAGAGAGAGAGAGAGAGAGAGAGAGAGAGAGAGAGAGAGTGCATGCGTGTGTGTGTGTTGGGTTGTGTGTGGGTTAATCCACAACATATGGGGTTTACAAATGACAAAATTCTGCACAACCGTCACTGCACTGTGGTTGGGTGACATTGTTCACCTTCCAGTTACAGAACATGCACGATCAGGTCGCCCATAAAAATTCCAATCTCAGATAAAAAGTCATACTGTCAGAAACGTCAATAAAGTAATCCAGGCGGCATGGATATGTAAAACAGGCAGATGAGTCCAAGACCCATCCAATCAAGAGATGGAGTGAGATTACCATAAAATCCCAGGGAGTGGGGAGGGAGGGAGGGAGGGAGGGAGGGAGGGAGGGAGGGAGGGAGGGAGGGAGGGAGGGAGGGAGGGAGGGAGGGAGGGAGGGAGGGGGGAGATGGGTGTTGGGTGTCTGTGTACAAGTACAAGACACTTGATCTGATTTCAAAGAGGGAAAGTGTTTGGGGCTGTGTGTGGTTGGCATATGTAGGGGGTGGGGGGAGGGGAATACTGAAGAGGATGTGGAGTTTTAATTAAATTAGCTGGCATCAGTTAAAGAAAGGGGGCAAAATGGGAGGGATGGAAGGAGGACAGTTGTAGAGTAATGGGATTGAATTGGAAGAAGGTTCAGTCATTTCCCCAAGGGAGTCGTAGAACAAAACATGTCTGTTGTGGAGACGAGAAAAAAAGGATGAAGGGACCATGATATTGAAAGGAAAAGAGAACTGGTTAAGAGAGGTTGAGGTTGAATGGTGAGGTGATGGGGGGCGTGAGGGGGAGAGAGGGATTTAGTAGAGAGAGAGCGAGAGAGAGAGAGAGAGATATATAATAGAAGTACTGGTGCAGCAATGTAAGTGCTTAGGTTTGCATCATTAATGAATTGAATTGTTGTTACTTTAGGTGTAGTGGGGTGCACACCCACTTCAAAAGCCATCTGGTTAAGCACTATCTAATGAACCATGCCACCATATGGTTTACAGAAATGCTGCCATGCACGCAGCACTAACATCGATGCATACACACACCCACCTGCACACACAAACATCAGAAACACTTTTAAACGGGTAACAAAACAATATGCATGCAAAAACAATATGATGGCAAGTGCAAAGTCACGTGCATATAGGCATCCACCTAACCAAAAATATTGACACAATTATTTTAGTCCCAACCCTGGCATCCATGGTTCCATTCTTACCTTCCTGTTCCTTGTCTTGTGTCCCTTGTCTCTCTCTCCCACTCTCTGTTTCTCACTATGAGCAGATGTGCCCTTCTTTTCGCCCACCCACTCCTCCGTACCTCCCTCACTAACCCCTCCCTTCTCTCCCTCCCTCCCTCACCACCGCCTTATTTCCTCCCCTAGCACACCCTCTTTTTCACTATGTTTCAATAGTGTGCCCTGTAAACCGTTACCCCCAACAACCAATATATGTGTTCATGAGAGCGTGTGTGAGCATGGAGGGTGAAGAAGGAATCGATGCAATCCTTAAGAAGGGATTGGAGTTTCTTCATCTCCAGCTTCTTACATGTACACTCACTCACACACATACACCAACACACACATCACATACTGTCCTGCTGTCCACTTCAGATTAAAAGATAGGTCATTAGATATCTAACCTGAAAACATACATGAGCTAAATGAATCCGTTTTGCGTCTGAAATGATAAAACATCCATTAATCCTCCGAAAATGCTTGAGTTGTATAGAGATACATCAACTTTTAATGTGTAACTAAAGGATTTCTCTGTGGGATTAGCGAGAGTGGAAAAGCAAAGATGATGTGTGTGTGTGTGTGTGTGTGTGTGTGTGTGTGTGTGTGTGTGCGCTCTGTATGTTGAGTGTGTGTACAGTGAGAGGTCTGGCTGGAATCGTTTTTGATGCAATCCTCTTAACCAGAGGATTAAAGAAATAAAGATAAAGATTTTGACCGATCTCGCCCTCTCCTTTCTCGTTCTCTCAGTGCATTGTTTATGGTGTCATGCCAAATGTTGCAGGGTAAGAATCCCCCCCCCTGCCAGATTATGGAGTAGGTAGGCCTTCAAAAGTCATTCTGGAAGCAGGTTGCCTTGAACCATTGAAATAGGATAGCCAAATACACAAATGAGGCACCCAACATACCGGGAGTGCTGGAGACAATTCAGCAAGTCTCTGTGGGTGAGGGAGAGTGTGAGAGAGCGAGAACGAAAGAGAAGAAGAGAGAGAGAGAGAGCGAAGAGAGAGGGGGGGGGGTGGCGGCACAAAATACACCTGACAAAACCTGAAAGATACTGAACAGGGAGAGTGACAAGTGAGAGGGTACATGCAGACAGAGAAGCATTAGAGTATATTTCCAGATGCTTAACGTCATTCCCTTGCCCGCCCACCCTCCCTCCTAGGGTAATGTGTGATTGAAAAAGCACATTCGGACTCTACCACTGTGTTTTTCTAGAGAAACTGGATCCCACTGATACAAACTCAATTCACAACCTGTCACAGTAGAGGCACAACTGGATGAAATATGACCTAATGACAACATCACCAGCTTCACTCATTACGCATCCACATGCACACAGACACACGCACACAACCACATTTGCTCAATCAACTTTGCGTCTGTTCAATTACTCCTATTGACTTAGATAAAATGCCTTGAATGTAAAGATAGTTTGCTGTGGGCCAGACTGGATGGGGAACATAGTTTCTAATGTCGCCTTGACGACAAGTCAGACCCACATGAATGCGGTGGTGGGACGGGGTCAAAGGTGAGGTGTCGGAGGGGGGAGATGGGAAACGGAGTCTGTATTTTTGGACCCCTGTGGTGAGGAATGGGGGGGGAAGGGTTTGGTGGATATATGAATAGGGCTGTGTTTCTGGGAATGTCCCAATGGCCCAATTGTAGGCCCCAACTTGTTGTTGTCCCTAGCAACTGGGACACTTTTTGGGAAACGTAGCGCTGCATGGAGTCTTTTGTTCATGGACGGTTTGGAATGATGGCCGACCTCATCAACTCTCTATCTCCCTTTCTCTCTCTTTCTGGGCCTCCACACTTCTGAAGACTTTGGATAGACGAGTGCATTCACCTAATTGAACTAGCAATGTCGTTGCTGTGTTGCCTGTGGTTGCTAATGGCCATTTAAACAGTAAATCGGCTGTGATGTACCAGCATCGTGTCATGCTGCTGCGTGTGTGTTTATGTGTTTCTAAAGGCGGGTAGGCATGTACTGTTTTTTTTTTTTTTTTTACTAGAATATTGTAAGAGTAACCTAACCACTAGCAGACTATTAAACATCTTGGGTTATACATCAAATGCCTGCTCCAAAAAAATGGCAATTTACTTGTTTGGCAATCTAAAACTATCCTCAATTCATCTGTCTGTACCCTATAGGAAAGAGCTATGGTTTTAAATTCCCTTTCCTTTTCATTAAAATCTCAAATTACTTAATTCATTTTGCCTGACAGAGAGAGATTCCAATCTGTCAAAAGCTGCGCCCCAGCTCTGTTTTCAAAAGATGTGGAGATGCCGGGGATTGAACCCGGGGCCTCATACATGCAAAGCATGCGCTCTGCCACTGAGCTACATCCCCTGGACGACTTTTGAGCAGAAATTATACTATATATTTCTTTTATATAATATTGTCTCGTTAAAGACGGCCCATTTTATATCGACTACCATAGCTGACATAGCACATAAATTGTGATTTGTTGTGGCCGAGCCATTGACAAAATGAAGAGAATATCTCTATGGCTCTGGTCGTAGCCAGCTCCAGCTGTATCTGCAGCGTCCCTTAGCGGTGAGCTGGGGTAACGTGGCCGGTAGCAAGCAACTAGCTTCCGCTTGAGAAGGAAGAGTCAGTGCGTCCGACTCGACATCCCCACCATGGCCGACAAAGCGCAGATTCAAGAAGCGATTAAAACACAAGGAGAGGTCGTCCGAAAATTAAAGACAGAAAAAGCCAGCAAAGATCAGGTCAGTATTTACATCTGTGTCGATTGTGTTGCATTGATCTGCTATGGTGAAATGCACATTTTGCTTGGCTTGATTTCTTGGCACCAACACATGTGCCATCAAGTGCTAACACACTAACACAGTAACACAGCTGTAGCCGCAACCGGCAAGCTGGATATCCAGCCTAGATGTCAGTCGAGTTGGATGAATGATCGTTGATTTGAATAGACTCTCACCCTGCCTCGGCTGAGTTTTAAATGTCTAGCTGACGTTGATCAGCCATACAGGAACGTGTAACAGGACCATGAATGAATGATTGCGGTGCCACACGCGTTAGCTAGGAACCCTATTAGCTTAGCCTGCTGTCAGCTTTATTAGGACACACGTCAAAGAGACCTTAACAAGTAACGATAGGGTTGATCAGATAAGAAGGTGTACCGTTAACAGCTGTTATCCGGTGGTCCTAAAGCATGCTAAAAAAGACTAAATCTTCCTTATTACTGTCAGTATCGAGCCTACATGCTAACTTAACAGCTGATGCAATATACAGCCTTTTTTACACTGCACTACATCGTTGACGGGCAAGTGCGCCAGTCAAAGCAGCTCACTAAAAAATAAAAATAAAAATTAATTTCTAACTCTTCCTTCTGGTTGTTGCTGATGTGCATGGAGTTCTGCCAGAGCACTGAACCCAGCAGACCGCTGTCAGGTTGCCTTTTACAGCGGTATAATCCTGTATTACTAGGTGCCTAAACATCTCATCTTAAAGCATTGCCTATTTAGACCTATTAACACGTTAGGTAAAATTCATGGGATACACGCAGGACAGGACTCACAGATGTCACCTATCTAGTCCTGTGGATTCTGTGATAGTAAAATAGGACTCTGATGGATTTATGTCTGAAACTAGTCAGATTGTTTGCAGTTGTGGTTGTAGAGGTCGGCATGCCTCTTCGTCCTCTCCCTGTCCGTCATCTGTATGAATCGCCTGATTGGCTGGTTAGTTTGACCCCTGCCTTTCATGTTTTATCCTCCATGCTGTGATGCGTCATGTACCGCACGTCCCTAGTGCTAGGGTCGCTCACCACTTTTCTCCTGTTCTTCCTGCCCGACGACAACAACATCGGCCTGGCTCTACCTTCATCCTCATCTACCTCAACACACCTCTACCTCTGACGCCACTACCCGGGATTACTAATCTATGGATATATCTGGACAATCTGTTTGGGGCTGACAACGTCTTCCTGTTTGGCACTCATAAACTTTTGTGATTGGACGTCTTGTCGCGGTGAAACAACGCCATTGGATTATTCCTTTGTCATGGTGCTGCACGGCTGAACAACTTGTTTTTTGGGGGCGTCAAACACTGTTCTGTGATGAACGTTTGGGGTATGTTCACCCTGCGTGCGTGTGTGGGACTGGCGCGCCACCGGACTTCACTACGTACCCGCTGTCTGTGCTCCGTGTCTGGGATGACGGTGTCTCAGGTAGGCCTCAGCTCTGCTGGGTGGTGGTGGTGGATCGTGAGCTGAACTGACCTGAAGGAATGATGCCATTGGATGTATCAAAGTCTGTTGTAGTGTACGGCATCTGAGAGTGTTTGTGTGTTTGCGCTCGATGCAGATTGATGAAGAAGTAGCCAAACTGTTGCAGCTGAAGGCTCAGCTTGGAGGAGACGATGGCAAATACCAATTTGTGCTCAAGACTGCCAAGGTAAATGCAAAGCTGTCACATTATTGTCTGGAGACAAAAAATGACTTTTTACAAATGTCCTAAGGCTGTTTCCATCTTCTCCTTCCTCTCTATAGGGCACCAGGGACTACAATCCCAAACAGATGGCCATCAGAGAAAAGGTTTTCAGCACCATCGTTAACTGCTTCAAACGCCACGGAGCCGAAACCATTGACACACCTGTGTTTGAACTGAAGGTTTGTCTAGAAATGATCCCTTATTAGTCTCCTAGTGGGGAAATTTCACAGGCGTACATATATTCAATGCATTGGCTGGGATTTGAACCCCCCACCGGGAATGAAAGCCAGGCCTCATGCACATGGTAGGCAAGAATCCTCCCACTGAATCACCGATGCTGCCCCCGCTACACCAAAGGTGTCAAACTCCAGTCCTCGAGGGGCCACTGTCCTGAAAGTTTTAGATGTTTCCCTGCCCCTCGAGGACTGGAGTTCGACACCCCACGCCATCTCTCTCTCTTACATGCAAATGCGATATGAAAACCGCTTGCTGTTGCATGAAGTTAGACAAAAGGGATGTTTGGCTTCGTCTCAAGCTGTTCTGTACGTGTAGGAAACGCTGACCGGGAAATATGGAGAGGATTCGAAGCTCATCTACGACCTTAAGGATCAAGGTGGCGAGCTGCTGTCTCTACGATACGACCTCACTGTATCCTTGGAGACCTAACATTTATATCTGGCCCGCTGTCTTAGTACTCGGGAGTCCAATGTTGATAGTCATAGACTAGACCAGTGAGTAGCCACTACAGGCAGTGGCTAAGACTGTAATGGGAGTGCTGTCAATTATGCTGGGGCATCTCCTCAAGAACAACATTTTTCATTGTCGCTGTTGACGATGGAAAGCCAAGTGTTATCTGCCCCTTAACCCCACCCCTGTCAGGTGCCCTTTGCACGTTACCTAGCAATGAACAAGATCACCAACATCAAGCGCTACCACATCGCCAAGGTCTATCGTCGTGACAACCCTGCCATGACGCGAGGCCGCTACAGAGAGTTCTACCAGTGTGTAAGTGACTGATGACAAAAGCTTAGTCCTACGGAACAGCACTCATGTCCTGTATGTTGTCACCGCATGTAGGCTGTATTATGTTGAGTGTTTTTAAAGGGAATCACAGCTGAGTTTTGCCTGTTTGCACCTGCGTACGTCCATCCAGGATTTCGATATAGCGGGTCAGTACGATCCCATGATCCCTGATGCCGAGTGTCTGAAGATTGTCCACGAGATTCTGAGCGAATTAGACCTCGGAGACTTCCGTATCAAGGTGAGAACGGCCCGTGCACCCCCACACTGTCGCCCCCCCCCCCCCCCCCCCCACACACACACACACACACACACACACACGCGCGCGCGGCCGTCTCCTCACGTCTCCACCCTCTCCTCCGCAGGTCAACGACAGACGCATCCTCGACGGAATGTTCGCCGTGTGCGGCGTCCCTGACGACAAATTCCGCACCATCTGCTCCACGGTGGATAAGTTGGACAAGGTAACACAGATACACCCACACAACCTGATCACATCAGGACATGGCGGTCCTACCTAGGAGTCAGATGGCTCAGCGGTTAAGGCGTTGGCCTCACGATCGGAAGGTTGTGGGTTCGAACCTTGGCTGTGGCTATGTGATGTTGTATCCTTGGGCAAGGCACTTCACCCTATTTGCCTCAGGGGAATTGTCCCTGTACTTAATGTAAGTCGCTTTGGATAAAAGCGTCTGCTGAATGAGGTATTATTATCTATGGGATTTAGGTTTGAAAGGTAAACAAAATCCAACCTTGTTCTCCCTTCCTCTCTCTCAGATGCCATGGGAGGATGTGCGCAGTGAGATGGTGAAGGAGAAAGGCCTGTCGGAGGAGGCGGCAGACCAGATCGGGGAGTACGTCAGCATGCAGGGTGAGGAAGGAAGTCTTATTGTGGAAATACATAAACACATATGCAAATGCTCTTGTAGAATACTTGACGAGCTCTTGATTCAGAAATGAAACCAATCGACTGCAACTGTCGCACCCATCGGTCGTTTCTAAATGGAAGCGCCACCCGACCTTTGACCCAGAGTGTGATTGGTGCGTGTGTCGCAGGGGGGCAGGACCTGGCAGAGCGTCTGCTGCAGGACGCCAAGATGTCTCAGAGCAAGCAGGCTGTGGCCGGCCTCACAGACATGAAGCAGCTCTTCAGCTTCCTGGAGCTCTTCCAGGTCACAGACAAGGTAAAGGGTCAAATAACAGGTCAACCTTATTACTGTGCGGCCGAACTTATTATCCACAGTACTGCCAACTTTTTGGTTCCTCCCTCCCCCTCCAGCAAGTACCTTTCAGTACCTCCTCCTTTTCCCTCTATTTAAGTCCCCCCCCCTCTAACCCGATTCGGTTAGTTATATTATTATTATTATTACTTGCTTTCCTACAGGTACACTATTGCCTGTTTGAGATGCATGCCATGTCAAAACTTGTTTAACTGCAAGCTGTTGTGTTTCTTCCCTTTGGCACTTGTTTGGTTTCACACGATGTCACACGACGATGTTTCATTACGTTTCATAATCTGACAATCCGTCAGGTTTGGGGTCTATCACATTATTATGATCGGGGACCGATGCTCTTTTGTAAAGCTCTCTGTTGGAAGTCGCTTTGGATAAAAGAGTCCGCTAAATGAGTAAATGCGTTCTAAGTCGCCCTCCATCTCTCTCGTCTTCTTAGGTGGTGTTCGACCTCAGCCTGGCCCGAGGTCTGGACTACTACACGGGCGTCATCTACGAGGCCATCCTGACCCAGACTGGACCCGTACCGGCGCCTGCCACCCCGAACGCAGAGCAGAACGGTGCCGGCGGCGACGAAGGGCCCGTGAGCGTGGGCAGCGTAGCGGGCGGCGGGCGCTACGACGGCCTGGTGGGCATGTTCGACCCCAAGGGCAGGAAGGTGCCTTGTGTGGGTGTGAGCATTGGCATCGAGAGGGTCTTCTCCATCATGGAGCAGAAGGCAGAGGTATGGGCAAGCAGGTAGAGCGCTGATTCAAAGGACATTTGGGGTTCAGGAACTGCAGGACAGTTTCTTTTTTTTCCTTTTTTTTTTTTTTACAGTGGCATGAAAGAGTATGTTTTTTGCTCCTCCGCAGGCATCAGCTGAGAAGGTGAGGACCACAGAGACCCAGGTCATGGTGGCTTCTGCACAGAAGAACCTTCTGGAAGAGAGGCTGAAACTCACCACTGAGCTCTGGAACGCTGGCATCAAGGTAGGAAGTCAGATGGCTCAGCGGGTTAAGGCGTTGGCCTCATGAGCGGAAGGCTGTGAGTTCGAATCCAGGCTGCGGCTATATGATGTTGTGTCCTTGGGAGAATATACCTGTACTTACTGTAAATTGCTTTGGATAAAATTTTTATTTATTATTTATTTCAAGTGTGTATGTGTGACAGTGAAAGGTTATTTGTATGAAGTATCATAAGCCTCTGACGCGTGTGTGCATATGTGTGTTCAGGCAGAGGTGATGTATAAGAAGAACCCCAAGTTGCTGAGCCAGCTTCAGCACTGTGAGGACTCAGGGATCCCCCTAGTGGCCATCCTGGGAGAGCAGGAGCTCAAGAGCGGGGTGGTGAAGCTCCGCGCTGTCGCCAGCCGCGAGGAGGTGACACACACACACACCTTCTCACCATGGCTGATTGAATTTAACGCTCTATCGTTGCAGTTTTAACACTAGCTTGTGTCTGTTTCTATCACAGGTTGACGTGTCTAGAGCAGAACTAGTGGAGGAGATCAAGAAGAGACTTCTCTAATTTAGCCTGACACTCATACACCAACTCTACTCTGCCTCACCAGATGGAATCTGAAAAACACAAGAGCAAATCAGAACCAAGGCTTTCTGCACTTATGTTCCCTCAACCACGGTCCTAGTACAATAACGGGCCTGCATTCAAATGAATATTTAGCACAAAGAGGAAAAAAACTGAATTTTGTTGGACGTGGTTTTAGGTTCTAACTAAATACTAGATGTGTCTAGCTACTGTCCATTTATGTTTATCAGAATACCCTGGGATTTACTTTAACTTTAGGTCTGAACTCTTCACTTAAAGACTTGTGTGTCTGTAATAAACATGCCTGTACTGTCAAAGCCCCAAATACAAATCAATTCAACATCTAAACAGACTGTGTCTGCTTAATGAGTGGATTCTGTGTGTATTCTTTTCTCAACTGGTAAAGGAGGGGTAGTTTAGTAAAATACATTGTTTTTTTTGTTTTTTTACTTAAGATGAATGGGTGACAGTACCAACACCACATGCTAGAAATAACCACATCACAATGCCTTCAGGATTGATCATTTACATAAGGAACACATCAACAAATGAACAAGGTCTTAATTAAAAGGAGTAAACCCTTGTGCAGAAAAAAAACATGCCAATTCCAAACCGGTGGTTAAAGTCACATCATGCAAAAGAAAAAAGAAACAACACACAAATTAAGATCATAATTAAAACATTATGTAACATAAAAACAGTGGCAGGTAGCCAATCTGACAGGGAGGAGGGGGGTGAGTGATGATGCTAGACCCTGTAGAGAGCCCTGATGACCTGCTCGGCAGCAGCGCGGTGAGCCTCCTCCTGTATGGCTGTGATGCTGAGTCCTGGCAGCGTCTGGACCAGCCCGGTGAACGGCACGGCCAGGCCCGGCATGCACACCCGGTAGCTGAAGCGCAGGAAGCCGTCGGGAGCCGTGTTCTGGTAGAGCAGATCGTACACCGGAGGCTGGCCCCAGAACGCCTCGCACAGCTGGCGAAGCAGCTTGACGGCATCCACTCTGCCCTGCTCCAGGCCAGGGAAACGGGAGAGAGGGGGGGACGGCGACGGGGGGGACAGGTGGGCAGGGCTGCCCACGGCCCGGGAGAAACCCGGGGGCAACGGGGGCCGGATGAGCCGTGGGGGCAAAAGCGGAAGACAGGGGCTGTTGTTGAGGGGATGGTGGGGTGCTTTGAGAGGTGATGGAGGGGTCTTGGGCACCCTGGGGGGCTCAGACACCTGGGGGGGCTCTTTCGGCTTAGACTGGGTTGAGGTCAGCCACTTCACAGAGATGGAAAAGCCAAAATTCTTCTTGAAGACTGGGTAGATACACAACAGGGGGACATAATATTAAAACACGATAATGGGCGTAACTTTTACACTTCAAAAGGCCTCAATGTATTTACAAGCAATGTAGTACAGTTGTCGGATAACCTAGCTATTGATTCAAGGGTGTTTCTGTTGTATACATGGCTGGTAGTAGTTACTGTTTTCCCCCCCCCAAAACCAAGCTTTTCGTTCTCAGTGAGCCTACCTTCAACCAGCACCTTCTTGGCCATGGAGGCTGAATGATGGGAGGAATAAACCACATCAGCAGACATGCCCTCCTTCCCCATCGACGACTTCAGGGTCACACTCTTGACACCCTCGGTAAAGTCCCTCAACACCTGCCAGTGGGGGACACACGTTTGATTTAGTGCATTGGGTTTTTGGATCCACCCAACACGCACACACACACCCACCCAACCACACACACCCACCCACCCACACCCACCCACACCCATCCACAAACACGTACGCACGCACACCCAACCACACACACACACACACAAACACACACACACCCCCACAGACACACACACACACATCCCTGACCTGCAGCAGCTGCTCTCTGTTTGTGTTGGCAGGCAGCTCCTCCAGCAGCAGCTGCCGTTTCTCGGTGCTGCGCCGCACACTCAGACGCACGCCCGGCTCCAGGGCATGGCCGTGCAGCGAGCGGATGGCGGTGGCCGCCTGGGCAGGGCTCCCGTACTTGGCGTAGGCGAAGCCGCGGTTCTGCCCGCTGAAGTTCATCATGAGGCGGAACTCCCAGAGCGGGCCCACAGCGCTGAACAGGGGGATCAGGCGGTCTTCGTAGACGTCCCTGGGAATCTGACTGATAAAGACCTCGCACCCGGACCCTGGGGGGTCGCCATGCCACACTGTAGCCACCAGGGGGGATATGTGTTAACGAATCACTTAGGCCAGGTGTATGTCTGCTTTGAGCATGACTTTACCTGCCAAGTTAGGAGCTTTTAAATAAAAAGCAATGGACTGCTGGAACATGGTCCAAATAAAATAATAACTTGTTTATTATTTGTTTTACTGAAATAAATGTAAGCAACAGGCATCAAAAAATGTGAAGCTTTTCAAGACAATACAGACCCTATGTGCACACGTAGCCGGGTATTTTGAGAAACTAATATTTCCCTCCCTCCGTTTTCCAAAAAGTTTTCGTTTACATCAACCCGCAAAAATACGCCATCTAGCGCCATCATAACGACGCCAAGCATGGGAGGTCTGGTCTAGGCGCTCTGCAAGCCAATCAGAATCCTCATTTCAGGGCATCAGCTGCCGAAAACTCAAGTTTTCTCAGTTTACACGCAAACGCAAATCCGCAGTTTTCCAGAATCTCCGCTATAGCCGGACTTTTTAGAAAGATTCGTTTTCAGAGGCGCATTCACCGTTTGCGTGTAAACGATATGTACAAACGAAGGGAAATGTCTCTGTTTTTTAAAATACCCGGCTACGTGTGCACATAGGGAGAGGGTAGTGGCTGAATAACAGGCCTAATTATCTTGTGTGGCAGTTTCCAAACAACCAATTAAGAGGGGAACACACCTCATTGCTTACACCTGCTACATCACCCCCAGGTGTGGCGTTCATTAGTATTGAGAAAGAAAACCATTAGGAATTTATGAAACTCAAACGGTGGCCTCTTTAGGCCCAAACATCGCCAATTAGAATTGTTTCTAATTCGTAACATCACCAACCTTCAGGAGGTCCTCCATATTTCCGCTGTCCGTTCACCTGGATCAATTTCATATGGGTCTGTTGCAGCCATATCTCCAGAGACTTGGGCCGCTCTGGGACAAGAACCTGGGGAAGAGGCGTTAAGGTCAAAGCTAAAGTGAGCCTACTAGTGACAAAGCATTATTTAACATCAGCATGAACAATTTGTTTATCGACTTTATGTGTAGCCTCATGTCATGAATCACTGACTGTTGGGCGTGAGTTTAAATTAAAAACGTGAGACCTTACAGATATTTTGCTGACAAAGAGCCAGGATAAACTTTCCTTGCTCTCAAGTAGGCATGACTTCATAACAATGGCAGAATGCTGCCGTTCAACAAAACATTCCCTTTGAAGTTTGCAAATATGTTGAATGAAGCAATCTGAGTTTAAAGTGAAACGTTGCAACTTGCCCCACGTGGATTCTCCAGTTCTTAAATTTGAGACTGTATCATGCAGAGCATTAATACTAAGCTATTTGCGTAGGTTATACCTGCTCCTTTTCAGTGCGGTCCATCACCAGTTTCTCTGTTGTTCGCAGATTGATGAAGGACAAGATGAAGGTACCCCGTGACGATGCGGCGAGAGGTCATTGGATAGGAGCCTAGGCCTATGAACACCTTTGGCTCTAATATAAGCGTTGTTGTTAGTTAAAAAAATCACGTGATTGACGGTTTACAAAGAACATCGATTCCTTTAGTTTGGTTGTGGTTTGGTTGTTGTTGAATCAGAACACCGGCGACCTATCAGTTTCCTTTGACTTTTGGAGACAATCACTTCGACATATCCACCTTCCAAAGTGTGGCCCCAACACTTATCAGGATGTGAGTAAGTGTAACAGCATCTCCGCTAGATGTCAGTGTTCCACCACGTCTGCTGGTGTGTATTTTCCCTATTTACTGTGTGTATCCCCCCCCTCCCCTGTGCACACACATCTTATCTCCTTGAATACCTGACTTACCTGAATCTCCACGCACAGCCAGACCATGTCTCAGCCTCATGTTTGAGAGGTAGACAAGGGTTGGGGTTAAAGGTCACGGTGCTCCGTGAGTTGTGCTCTGTCGGAGGCAAGGTGAAGTCAGGATTAGGGGTGTCTTGTCTCTGAGTGTGTTGGTTATGAAAGATGGGCACCCCCCCCCCCCACCCCCCCCTCCATGTCACATCTGCACTTCAAGTCTCAAATGTTTTATTCAAGCCCACCCTTGTGTGTGCCTCGGTTTTAGAATCAGAAACAGCTTATAATTACTTCTCCTGATAGGTGAAAGTGAAATGAGAAGGGAGATAGGAAACAAGGAGTAAACACTCACTGATGCCTTGCTGACCCAAATTTCCCTGCCTGGTGATTAATAAAGCGTTATCTTATTTGCGATCGTTGGGTGTTAGATAAGATTTATAGCCTACTGATTGTGTTTATGACTAGGTGCTGTTTTGGTGCTTGGTGCTTTGCATGGTTTTAAGGACAAAAAAGAAAGGGGGATGAGTGTAAAAAGAGAGAGAAAGAGAGAGAGACAGATAGAAAGACTGGAGAGAGAGAGGAAGCCGGAGAGAGAAACAGAGAAAGAGAGAGATATAAAGAGAGAAGGAGAGGAAGAAAGAGAGAGGAGAGAGAGAGTGATAAAGCAAGAGATCCGGAGGGAGTAGATGAGACCAAGAGGCTTGGGGGACAGGAGAGATAAAGAAAGGGAGGGACACGGTTTCTTCCTATCTGACAGTTCCCAACAGAGTGCTTTACCACAAGTATCTGGGAAGCAAAATGAATTAGTGTACCTCGACCTGGTCCGATAACGGCCCTGTTTCACGACAATCAGATTTGCATCAAGGTTCTCGAACATTTTTATTGACCGCGTTCCCTGGAGCCATCCTGAAGTGGATTTAGAAGAGATTGAACGTGTGTGTGTTGTAGTAAGCCACAGAGTGGAACTGTATGTGTTTATGTGTGTGTGTGTGTGTGTGTGTATTTGTATGACGGGTCTCCTTTCTCACCCTTTCATTTCGGGTAGGTGCTTGTGTGAGAGTGTGACCTATCCATTGACTTCATTGTGTGACTGTCACTACTGCACATCAACACTTTATATTGGGTGGTCACATACACACACACACACACACACGCACACACACACTCATCCAACTTCTTAAAGAATCATTAGTATATCCTTCAGCTTATAAAAATAAAGTGTACAGTTCCTCATATATCTTTGGGTGTGTCCTTGGTGGGGTGGTGAGTGCAAGACAGATGTGTGCTAAGGTGGAATGCTTCTCTTCATTGTTTACTGTTAAACGGGAGCAATCAATGTTAACTTTGGTTCCAGACTTACAACTGGAATTGGGAAGTTCTGGAAGCTTTTTTTAGAAACTTCTAAACTGAGCTCAAAAAGTCTGTCCTGACTTTGAACAAAACCTATATAAACGGTGACATGTATCTAAATTTAATTTAATGAGAAGCGTATAGCCTTGATTCTACAGTCTTTAGGTCAAACTCGGGAAGAAGTTTTCCAATCAGAGGAAGTTTCTAGAATGTCTCTCATACTTGCTAGAGTCAAATGAGTCTCTGAAGAGCCGTCATTCTGTTTGCATTAGAAGTGTCAGCTGCTCTGTAACAGCACATCCCAAGCCGCAGGGCTGACTGACATGGACACACACACAAACACACACACACACACATTGCCACACTACAAACATCCAAATAAACAGATCTACAGTTAAACTCTCTCTTGCTCTCTCTTTCTCTCTCTCCCTCCTCCTCCTCACACACAAACACACACACACACACACACACAGCTGTGTCCCCGCCTTCCCCACCTCAACACTGGGGGACCATGCCCCTCCCTTCTCTCACCTGAGGGCGAGCCCAGAGCATCAGCAATCTGTTCGCTGTCACTCCTCATCACTCATCATCTCCCCCCGTCCTGCAGCCCTCAACTAGTCTTAAAAGACTTTGAAATCCACTCGAATCATCTGACTCCCGTTGAATAGTTGGGCTCGTATGGGCCAGAGGATAGGCTGGCTGATGACAGGACCTTGATGTTTGCCTCATGTGGAGAAGCCACGGTGAAGCCTTCCTTCCCGGCTTCACTAGACTGCAGTCCTGTGTTCTGTTTTAACTGTGAAGCCAGATATATGGGATTGGATTTTGAGTCTTATAAGAGAAATGCACAGTGTGGTCGCTGGGTGGGAAATGATTCCTGTTGTGTTGCTGATGAAATTTGCTGATTTTATGGGTCGCCTGTAAAAGGCTTGACCACTGTTCATGATGAGAGTACCTCTTCAGTCCCTTCTCAGTCCCTTCTCAGTCCCTTCTCAGTCCCTTCTCAGTCCCTCCCTCCCTCCCTCCCTCCCTCCCTCCCTCCCTCCCTCCACTTGTTGGCCCGGCAACAGACGGTTCAATTCAGCCAGGTGATAACGCGTGTCATTGCTCCATTGTGCGTCCCTCGGTACTGTAGCTAATTTGTACCAGCGCGTGTAGCCGGGCGTGCAGGTCAGTATTAGCTCAGGAGGCTCTACCTACAAAGGGAAATATTTACCTTACCTCCCTTCCCTCCTCACCCTCTCCCTCCGACCCCCAGACCCCACCCCTCTCTGGCCTTGCTCCGTTCCCAGTAGCCCCCACGGAAGACTCACTCACCAGGGGCGACACAGGGCCATTCACTGTGCCAACAGTGTAACAGAAGCGCACCCGCAGCTGTTTGATAAAGAGGCTGGTACGTGTCTGTGAGTGTCAAATCTGTGCCATGTCCCTGGAAGCAGACCCTTTCAGAAGTCAATAGAAGTTGATCCATGGAACATGTATTGCATCAGAGCATTTTTATTTATGCAGAACCGATGAAGCGCAAGAGTCTGATATTTCGTGTCATGAATATTTATGACAGCAAGAGGGACATCATTGTTTGCTTATGATCTGAGGTGTGTGCATGTGTACGTCAAGCTTTCATCTTTTTTAATAGACAATCTAGTGCCACATTTCTAAGAATATATTGTTTGTTTTTCTGATGCCTTGAACTGGTAAGCTACCGCGTCACTGGCTTAGATTGTTTGTCATTTTCCATTTGAAGTGGAACTAACAAGCATATAAAGCAAAAGAGAGGAAGAGAGAGAGAGCAAAAGGGAGGAAGAGAGAAACAGAGAGAGGGAGAGCGCAATGGAGGGCGAGAGAGAGAGAGAGAGAGAGAGAGAGAGAGAGAGAGAGAGAGAGAGAGAGAGAGAGAGAGAGAGAGAGAGAGAGAGAGAGAAATTGCGTGTGAAATTGTTTGCGAAAATTTCAGAACAATATCTGGCATTACATGCTTGTATGGAGTTTCACCCCCGTTCCTCTCCGTCAGTCTCTCTCACACCCTATCCCTTCATCTTTCACTACGCCTTTTCATTTGGCTGGTGATGAAATACACTGTGAGCAGTGAGGGTCACTGGGACTGTCTTTAGCACGTAAACAAATGTGAATAAACGGAAGTCAAACAACATCCGTATGGAGGAGCGAATGAAGCCACCAAAGAAGAATGTTAGGGAAATTTGATTCCTGAACATCTTTATTACGCTGTTATTCAAATTACCCAAGATACAACACCCAAGAAAGATTTACTTGTGCAAGGAGTGCTAGGGGAGACAGTCAGAAGGAGTATCCTTCTCCACAGAGCACTAAGGCCCCAGCAGCTCTTGCATCCTTTTATTTGGTTCCTTATCAGATGGGCGTTTACAGAAATAGGAGAGTAAGATGGAAGTTTTATTCAGAATCTGATGACTTGCAAGATTATCTGCTCCCCCCACTCACATATTGCTCAATGCTCCATAGAGTTCTACTGAAAAACATCTGTTTTGGTTTACCCTTTGGCTCACTGTAACATACAAAGTTTAGAACATATTGTACTAAAATCCTCCAGCATACACTGAACTTTTAAGCATTTCACTAAATACGTATGGTTTTAGCGTATTTTGTAAAGCTTTGGTAATATGATTCATTTTAACGATAGATTGAGGCTGATACTGGGCAGAACATGATGATGAGATGAGAGCAAGGCTGTAGACAGAGGTGGAGAGGAGAGGTGTCTTGGAGGCCAGATGGTCATCCAGAAGGGCTCTGGCCTGTCCATTGTAATGCCACAGTACTGTGCAGAAGGTTCTAGAAAAGGGTCAGCCCTCGCCTTGTAAGCCGAACACTGATTACCCAGCAGGCCGTGGGGTTATACGACCTCTGGGGAGAACAGAGAGCAATGTAATTTGTTTGATGGGGCCGTGCTGCGCGTGTTATGGGGATACAGGAGAGAGAAAGAGAGTGTATGGGTGTCATCACTGAAATGACCTTTCTGATTGCTGTAGGCAATTTGCAATCAAGGCTGGAAAAAAGGGAATATCAACATGAAGCATAAACAGTCCTAATGGTTGGTAATGCTTTAAAAGGAAAAACTATATATATGCCGACAACTGTATAAATAATCAGGCCCATACTCACGTGTCTTCCCTCTTGAAGCCTGAATATTCAGATTAGGGATGATTGGAGATGGATGGTGCTGTGTACCAAATACCAATAACAAGAAACACCAACTGTGCTTCCTACTCATATCATTATGTTTACCATCGTCTTAAATCGATCAGCAAGACAAGCAGACAGGCTCCAAATTAGCATATGCAAATCCCGTGCCCATAAACTCAGACATCACCCAGGCTGGTGAGTTTGCCAATTAGTAAGAAGTGTGAATAATTCCAACACGCCCGGATCTTTCGGTCCACAGACGCCCCAGTGATTGTTTATGGATGGCCTGTCATGAACCTCTGACGGCCTCCCCCCCCCCCCCCCCCCCCCCCCCGCCTCTCCCCACGACCACCTCCCCTTTCCGTTTAGACATCCACCTCAGCATCTCATTCAATCACCTCTGCCCTCCTCATTAATCACAGTTATTTTTCTGTTCCAGTTATTGATCACTCTCGTTTTCTGATCAAGTTATTCGGTCTAGTCCTCCTAACTAATTTCAACTGGGAGAAAAACAGTGAGAAATTGGAAAAGGGTTTGAATAAAATTGATTTAAAAAATAATAATTTGAGATCTGATAGCGATTGTATCTAAATGACAAGTGCTATCTTGGCCAGAGCCGATTTCACAGTACTTTCCCCTCCATCCATTAAATCTGAAAAGATGGATCACAGTCACATGATAAAAAGAAGAGACATATCCCTCTTGAAAAAGAGACATAAAACATAAGTCAAATATTATGGAATGGTCCATTTGTAGACAAGTAATTCGACTTCAGGCTAGGCTATGTCTTTCCACATTGTTCTGTAAACTAGATTTGAATGGAATAACTGGACTCTGCTCTTCTTGATGGGCATGCAAATCCAGAGATAACAAGGCAACATCCTCTAGTGTCACTGCCAAGGAGGAAGACAGGGGCTGAGGTACTCAAAGTAATGGCTGGAAATGAAGTCTAGACTATAATCAGTGTTTGACGAGCTTAATTAGCTGAGACATTGTCCCAACACATTTGGAATAGATGCCTAAAGTTTTAGGGTACGGCTACCTTGAAATCTCAAATGGAATCTGTTCCCGGGGGGGGGGGGGGGGGGGGATGTGACGGGGGTTTGCACGGCACCACCCTAATGTGTCCCCCCGTCCTCTCAGCCTATCATCAGTTCTCACTTCAGTCAGTGATGCTGAGCTCCAACTGGCATACAAGCGCGTTTCATACAGGCTTTAAGCACTCGCTTGTCCGTTCATCTCCCAGTCGCAGAATGTAAACGAAACTTCTCACTACCCAGAGAGCCAGGAGATAACGGCGTGATGATCTTCGATTTTCTCTTCCGAAGGGTAGCCTTTTGCCTACCTCCCAATTTGAACTAGTTTGAGCGGGTCAGTTGGCGAAACAACCACAAAGGGTACGCGTTTGACTGTGACTTATTTGGGGAATTGTTTTTTTTCCAGACAGCAGATTATTTTATTTATTTTTTTTACCTATCACCGATTTGGTTCGTGACTCGTCTCCCGGTGGATGTAACGTGGAGCGGGACTGGCTGGTCGGTGTCAGCGGTCCAAACCTCCCCATCTCACCATCCAGTGTCCCGGTGCCTTTTTAACACCTCATGATGGAGTTGTGGACAGAGATGTTTCTACTCGGAATGTTCTTGGCCGTACTCCTTTCAGGTAAAGATTATCAAGTCAAAGCCAGGGGGCATAACTATTATTGCCACTGTAGCCAAAACATGAATGATGAAAGCTCAGCTGCTCATGATATTCATAGGATTTGGGTCTAAAAAGTTAAATTAGTCATTATAGTATAAAGTTGTATTTTTTTCAAATTTGGGGGTATTAATTAAATTATTGCATATTATATTTGTTTTGCCTAAATAACATTATATATGGTTAAAGATCAATTTGGGAATATAGGTTATAAATAGCCTATCCTCCCAATTTATATTGTCCATCAAACTACCACAAACCTTTAGAAAAGGGTCTCTTAAGGACAATTTGTCTATTTATCATTATATGGCAACGATTTGGCCATAACAGTAGCTAAGCTATATCCTGTATACACTGATCTTTATTGAATTAACTTCGGTCTTTTACCCCTTTACGTGTTTACCTTCTGCAATTTGTATGGGAGTCGTCATGACTGGCGCGTCAAAAAAAATGTTGTATTCTGAGTTGCTGCTCAGCTATAAAAGCTTCTCGCATCGACAGGTTTATTTATTAAGCCGTATTGATGATTACATGTTTGATGTGTTTGATGTCGTGGTGTAAGCGACATTCTCAAGGGTCGAGTCATATATCAGAGCTATCTTGTCTCTCTCTCTCTCGCTCGCTCGCTCTCTCTCTCTCTCTCTCTCTCTCGCTCTCTCTCTCTCTCTCTCTCCCTCTCTCTCTCAGCTCTCTCTCTCTCTCTCGCTCTCTTAGCTTTAGCTCTGTCTGTCTGTCTGTCTATCTCTCTCTCTCTCTCTCTCTCTCTCTCTCTCTCTCTCTCTCTCTCTCTCTCTCTCTCTCTTTTCTGCAAGGCGTGTAATTTATGCAGACACCTTTTCCGTGATTGAGTTTCAGGTCGTGTATGATTCTTTCCCCTTTTATCTCAATATGAATTCACCTCGCCTCCAACTGCAGATCAGAATACATGGTGAAGTTGTTGTGCAATGAGGAAGCGCAGTCAACCGGCGCGGGTGCGCAAACACATCGGGACTAGTTGATGTCTTATCGGCGCGCAGGTGCGACTATGGCCGACAGATGCTGGTACAGGTGTATTTGAAGACGAGCAGTGGAGAAGGACAGATTTGGGGGGCCGCGCACATATGTGTGTTGACAGTCGGAGTCGGACTAAGATCACCCACAAGACTTTGTCCTCAACGTCAGCGTCGGCCTAAAGTTTGAACAGCAGGACTTTTGATTTTGTTCAATCGCTGATAAAAAAAAAGACAAAGACACAGACATAAACTCAGTTATGGCTTCCCAGTCACATAAACCCAATGGAAAGGTTAAATATTGTTTTGTCATGGGTGGAAATGCATGATTGTGCATGTGTTCACCAGGAATCAGTTTAATGTCTGTGAGGGAGATGGACAGAGATGAAGGAGATGTGATTTTGGTGTGTGAGTGACTTTTGGGTGTCTAGGGGTTGTGTGCGTCCAGGGGGTGGTTAGGAGTTGAATGTGTGTTTTGTTGATCACTGGGATTTGGAACTCAAACAGAGAAGCAGCAGATGGTGTGTTGGGCTTATGCCTTTTTGGCTGTGTGTGTGTGTGTCTTTCACTGCATCTGTGTCGGTCTGTGTGTGTGTGTGTGTGTGTGTGTGGGGGGGGGGGTTTGTGGCCTCAATCAGACTCTTGCACTGTCATATTCCCATCCTGCTATTCTCCAGGGTAATGATGGGTCATACCTCGCTGCTTGCTAAACTGAACTCTATGATTGGAACTCCGATGAACCCTATTACCTTCCACCCATAATAACTGAACTTGGGTCAGCCGGTGCTCTTTTCTGGCCCATCTGCAGCCATAATGAGTCACACAAGAACTGGACTTGCACCTGGGACCAGGAGAAATGATTTGACCTAAGTATCATTATTTTAGGGAGCACCCCACAATTCTAATACCTGTTCCTTTTCCCACTAAAGTATTTTATTAGTTTCATACCCTCTAGATGATTTAAGCTATTTAAAGACTTTGGCTTTTCTTTCACACCAAATCGTCGGTCGGCTTTGATCCCCCCCCCCCATCTCCCAACCTCTTTCACAAGTGATTGTGTATTTCATTTGAATATTTTCAAACACTCCTTCAGGGGCCACGCTAGTTTGGATGATGCCTGCCAGCGTAGCCAGGGCAACGCACGTTGTAAATAAATTGTGTTGGATCCATCTCACCTCATCTCAGCTCATACCAGGAGCTGGTAACCATAGAATGGAATGGCTGCAAGAGAGCGTGGTCCCCTGCACCAAAACAAACTCACCCAGTGACCCAATAGGCCTTCAATGGATTGGACTTCATTCTGTTGACATCGTATGGGCAACTGATCTGGTCAACCGTAAAGCAATCGTGAACTGCACTTTATTGTGGCTAATTCAATCTGCCTGCCTGCCACCCACCTCCCCACCCCCCAACTGCATACTGTATGCAGACACGTCCGTGGTGATAGTCAATTTTCCTCCAGTTTACTGATCTGTTGTGTTAAGCGGCTTATGCTCTTTCAACCGCTTCATTCCTTCGCTGTATTGTGTGTGTGTGTTTGCGCGCGTGCGTGTGTGTTTCTGTCTGCCTCTCAGACAGATTGCTTTGCCCCCTCCTGTGGCGGTGCAGTATTGTGTTTTTTTGTAATAATGATAGTCTGTGTGCCTCCTGGCCTCCCTCGCAGAACGACAGACATGAAAGGGTCCTTCTCAGGGTAACCATGTGTGTGTAGCTGTGTGTGTACCTGTGTGCGTACCTGTGTGTGTAGCTGTGTGTGTACCTGTGTATGTAGCTCTGTGCGTACCTGTGTGTGTACCTATGTGCATAACTGTGTGTGTAGCTGTGTGTGTACCTGTGTATGTAGCTCTGTGCGTACCTGTGTGCGTACCTGTGTGTGTAGCTATGTGTGTACCTGTGTGTGTAGCTGTGTGTGTATCTGTGTGTGTAGCTTTGTGCGTACCTGTGTGTGTAGCTATGTGTGTACCTGTGTGTGTAGCTGTGTGTGTATCTGTGTGTAACTCTGTGCGTATCTGTGTGTGTAGCTCTGTGCGTACCTCTGTGTGTAGCTGTGTGTTTACCTGTGTGTGTACCTGTGTGTGTAGCTTTGTGCGTACCTGTGCACGTGCCTGTTTTCTTGTCTACCTATGTGCGCGCACGCTATCTTTGGCACATTATTCCCGGCACATGCTGATTGTGTTTCATACTGTGCGCGTCCTTACCACTAAGATTCAGATTGGTGTGTGTCTCTGTGGGCTCCTGTTTCCTCAAGCTGGGGATCTACCTGTCTCCTGGGATGCTTCCCTCAATTTCAATCTCCCTCTTTTGTCTGTGCCATCTATTCTGTTCCTCTCTCTGTCTTCCTATCTCTCTTTCTTCAAATTCTCCTCCCTCCATTGCCATACATCTTCTCGTCCTCGTGCCTGTTTGGCTATGCTTCCGATATTGTTTAAAGTTGTATGATTGATTGCCGGACTAACAGCCCCAAATACCTTGTGCGATATAAAATAAATTCTGTGCCACAAATATGAATTGTCATGCTGTGTAAGCTGTAGCTTTTATGCAAACGCTGTACCTCACACAAACACACACAAACGCACACACAATAGGTTTTTGATTTACTCAGCCAAGTGCCCTGCAAGTCCATGAAACAGAAACTCATCTCAGAAGGAGTGAGATCCTAAATGCTCCATTTACTGGGGAAATCGCACACGTAGGAACCAATGACTGCCACGGGTGGTAAGTTGATAGGGAAGGCTTTTAGGACTTGAAGAGCTTGAGTAACTTAAATGGATATGGACAGTTCAGTAGTACCCCTTCCTCGACACCAATTGGTCAATGCACATTGGAGACTTAACATGGCTCTACTCATACAGCGACTGACGCAATACGTGACCTGCATCACATTACCCAACCCACTGTGCCCTATATTTGACCTGACCTCCCCCTCTTCCCTCCCCAGGTGTGGCCCCCTCCCTTGCTAAACTAAACTGTCTGGAGGCCAAGCAGGGCTGCTTGGCTGACCCCCAGTGCGAAACCTTATACCAGGCCCTGGAGGGATGCGCGTCCATCCGGGCAGTGTCCCCGCTGGGCAGCGAGGCCCGCCTGGAGTGCATGGAGGCCCTGGTCGCCCTGCACAGCTACCAACCCCTGCTGGACTGCAAGTGCCACCGAGGCGTTCGCAGAGAAGAGCACTGTCTGAGGGTCTACTGGAGTCTCCACTTCCTGCAAGGTGAAGGTCATAGGGCAGACTGGTGTAGTGATTAGTCCAGCGATAAGATACTGTAATTACATTTAGCAGGCACTTTTATCCAGAGCGACTTACAGCAAGTAGAGGGACATTCCCCCTGATGCAAGTAGGGTGAAGTGCCTTAACCAAGGACACAACATCACGTAGCCACAGCCGGGAATCGAACTTGCGACCTTCCGATCATGAGCCCGACGCCTTAACCGTTGAGCCACCTGACTCTACTTACTTCCTCATAGAGGAATGTGTTCTGGACTATGTTCTGTTGTGAACTGCAATTTCCCCCCCTGGGGGACAAATAAAGGTTTTCTTATCTTATATTTTCTTCAGTTCCACAGAAGATAATAGCAACACGACAAGATCTTAAAAAGTCCAGTGGCAGAGACAGGATGGAATGTTTCTAATGGTTCTGCATGCCCGTGGGAACCTTGAATCTTCAGCAGTAAAAGCTGCACGTCTGGGTGGAGAATGGAAGTTGGATAGAACATTATTTTGATCCCACTCACTTTCTTAACCCAGCGTTGTTGGGTATACAAGCAGTGTAGGGGCTAGAGTCTAAAGTGCACTTTCACCTTTGTGTGTGGCTTCCAGTGCACATTGGCGTGTAACTAAAAGGCCAGACGGACTACCTTCCAGCCTTGTGGCCTCTTCGTGCAGGGTCAGTCAGCCTGTGTCCGGGAGCCAGGCTAGCTGTTCACAGCTAATGCCAGCTAATGGATCCCTCCCCTGTGGCCTGTTAGTCACCATGCATACTGTAATTACTCAGTCCTCAGCCTCAAAACCGCCCCTGCACTCCTACCTACCGTGTCATTACACTAAATATACAGCCCAAACGGATTTACATACGAAAACCCTGTGCATGTTATTAAATATAGATTGAGTGGTTTTTACATGCACCGTGTAATTTGCGGAAATCGGAGACGCTGGCAAACGCTCATTAGAACAAATGCAGAATCAATCATTGACGGATTAGAATGGGCTTTAGAATTAGCAGAAGAGGGATGCGAAATGTAGCGCGGTGGCGCTTTGACTTCATGAAAGAGCGTCTGGAAGTTAAGCTGAGACGTGTCGTGTGTTGGATCTCGCGTCCTTGTTTCATTTGAGCATATGTTTCCGCGCTAGATTATCACATTTCAAAGACCTTTTATGGGGGGTTATGACTTCTACTTTTACGAGGTTGTGATTAGGCTGTTTGTTGGTCATGTTCTCTACTGCTGTGGTTTTATGTGTTTATGAAGTAGATGTTATGGTGTAAGGATGTTAAAGTTGGGGTCAGATGGCTCAGCGGGTTAAGGCGTTGGCCTCGTGATCGGAAGGTTGTGAGATCAAACCCTGGCTGTGGCTATGTGATACCTTCACCCTACTTACCTCAGGGAGAATGTCCCTGTACTTACTGTAAGTCGCTTTGGATAAAAGGGTGTGCTAAAAAAAATGAATAAATGTGAAATTCTGTGTTTTCACCTTACATTGTTCTGTTAAGATTTAAGGTAATATTTCAGTCATGGCTCAAGACTCGCTCCTAATTAGTAAACATGGGGCTCATTCATTGTGAAAGCTTCCCTTGAATGTGTATGTGATGCTTCAGCAAATTTATAATATAATGCTTCTGCTTGGTCATTACATGACGTGTATGGAATACTTTTGCTAGGTTATATTATTATTTTATTGCTAGGTCATATCATAGCACAACTGTGAAGTGACTGCCAAGTTAAAAGTTGGCATGGATGAATGCTAGGTTTGAATGTGAATGTTTGAATGTATTCCTGGTATTATTGGTCAGAGTGTGACCTGTATGTTCTGTGTGTCGATTCTTTCCCCTGTGATGATGTAGATGATGATGAACATGACTCTTCTCCCTATGAGGATCAGCCTTTCCAGATGTTTCACATGGCCGCCATCTCGGCAGGTACAGGCACTGTCTCAACTCTCTCTCAGGCGTCTGGTTATCGTTTCACAATTAGACACTTAATTTGTCTCTTGATGCGTAATACATCTGTCAAGTTTGACGGCATTGGCTCCCAATAGGGAACTCGTTTTCATTTTGTCACTCACTAAATTTCCTTCCTTTCATTTTTTCCTTCCTTTTTTCCCTCCTTCCTTTCTTTTTCCATTCCTTCCTTCCTTCTTCCCTTCCTTCCTTTCTTTTTCCTTCCTTCCTTGCTTCCTTCTTCCCTTCCTTCCTTCTTCCTTCCTTCCTTCCTTCCTTCCTTTTTTCCTTCCTTTTTCCTTCCTTTTTCCTTCCTTTTTTCCTTCCTTTTTTCCTTCCTTCCTTCCTTCCTTCCTTCCTTCCTTCCTTCCTTCCTTCCTTCCTTCCTTCCTTCCTTCTTCCCTTTCTTCTTTCCTTCCTTGCACACTCCATACACTCCATCCCTCTCTTTCTTCTGTACACCCCCCACCAGACACCACCCTCCCCCTGGACGGCCAGAACCAGTGTCTGAAAGCGGCGCAGGACTGCGGCCTGTACGAAAAGTGTGGCTCGCTTCGCTCCGAGTACGTCCTGGCGTGCACCAAGCGCATGGTGGGCGCCGACCACTGCAACCGGCAGAAATGCCACCGGGCTCTGCGGCGCTTCCTGGAGCGCGTGCCCGAGGAGTACAGCCTGGGGCTGCTCTTCTGCCCCTGCACCAACACGCTGTGCGGCGAGAGGCGCAGGAAGACCATCGTCCCTTCCTGCTCCTACCAGGAGAGAGACACACTCCAACCCAACTGCCTGCACCTCCAGAGCTACTGCCAGAGGGACGAGCTGTGCAGGTGAGCTGAGCACACGCACCTGTTTCACCGCACTTCCAACTGCTTTCGAAAGATAATAATTGCACCGACGTACGGTTATTATCTTACTTTATATGTATATACAGTAATATAAAGATATTATGTTACACTTTTTTTCTAAACATCTACCTACAACCTAAAACGTAGAAATGTAATTGAATCTTAATGTGATTGTGCATGCGCTTCAGGTCCAGACTGGCTGATTTCAAGCTCAACTGCCAGCCGTCGGGTCTGTCCCCCTCCGGCTGTGTGCGAGAGAACGGTGCTGCCTGCCTCAAGTCCTATGCCGGACTCATCGGTGAGAAGGAAGGAGGGGGAGAAGTGTAGCTAGGGATACAGGATACAGCTGGGGAGGGAATGGAGGAAGAAAGGAGGAACAGGGAAATGGAAAAGGGAACAGTAAAGGAGAAGCATTTTCTTTTTTGGGAGAGGGAAGCTTGAAAGAACGTTCCGGCAACCCCTAGTGCTTTTTTAGATATGCTGTGATCAGGAGTTTCTAAAACAGAAGACCAGTAGCTCCCAAAAGTCAAGTTATTTTTGTCAGTTTTTTGATGGTGCTTTACGGAAGTTAAAGATGGCTGTACCCGAAAACAACTTTACTTTAGAAATAATGGCTAAATTGAACGAGAGTGAAATCCGAGCACTATTTTCAGCCTATTTCGACCTCTTTTGGCCTGGTACTGACACAGGACGCAGTATAGTGTCAGTTTGACCTGAACTCTGACCTTCTTTCCCTTTAGGCACCTTCATGACCCCTAACTACGTCACCAACAGCAGCATGGCCGTGTCTCTGTGGTGTGACTGTGACAGTAGCGGCAACCACTTGCAAGACTGCCTGAGGATACAGCACATGTTTACCAACAACCTCTGTCTCAGTGAGTTATGTACACACTCACTCACACACGCACACACATACACACACACCAGTACACTCCACCTGTCAGTCACTTAATGCATCTTTGTATTTTGTATACACAAACAGTCAGTAGGGAAAGCATTTTCAGATAGCCACAATCGCTCATTGTCATCCACAGTCATCTCACAATAAAAGAACACCTTCATGTTCTTTTCTCTCCGGGAACTCTATCAGTTCCTTCCTTCCTTCCTTCCTTCCTTCCTTCCTTCTTTCCTTCCTTCTTGCCTTCCATCCTTACTTCCTTATTTCCTTCCTTCCTTCCTCTTCATACCATACACTCCTCCCCTCTCTTCCCTCTATAAACTCACTGCCCCCATCCACAGTACTATCTTACAATAAAAAAAGCACCTTCATATTCTCTCCGCTCAGGGAACTCCATCAGTTCCATGGGTAGCTTTGTTCCAGGCCCTGTGGAGAGCACACCTGTCCCGCCCCTCACCTCCCCCGCTGGACCGCCAGGAAGAGCTCAGCAACAATGCCCTTCCTGAACTCAACTCCGTAAGTACCCACCATTACACTTCACATTTGCATTTATATATTTAGCGGACCCTTTTATCCAAAGCGACATCCAAGAGAGAGCTTTACCAAAGAGCATCGGTCACTGATCGTAACAACGAAAAACATTGCGGGTCGTCAGCTTATGAAGCATGCATTGTGGGAAACCAAACAAGTACCAAAGGGAAGAGCCACAACCACGTTCGGTTAAACAAGTTGCAATTAAATGACATGAATCTCAAAAGTGCAATAGTGTACCTGTAGGAAAGTTTTCAAATGACCTGTTCAATTGTGTACCTGTAGAAAAGTCTTCAAATGACCTGTTTGAAAATTTGGATTTGAATCAGTCTGGAATAACCATATTTACAAGGGAAACAGAATACTTCAAGTATTGAGTACACTACAGTCTAGAATGACTAGAACCCTGTAGAACCCGGCCCTACAAAAAATGCTGCCAAAAAATAATGTGCACAATGTATTTGTAATGGATGTGGATGTATGACTGTATGTTATTTTATTTGTCGTCTTTTAGCATATTTAGTATTTATTAGTGTTTTTTTGTATATGTTTAATCTTATTTATTTTAGTACATTTAATGGTTTATGTTGTACTGACTAGAAGCACTTTCAATCTCAGTCATCTGTGACAATGACAATAAAGGTCTATTCTATCTTACAACCAAACACTGATCAAACTGACTGACTCACACATATTGACCGATGGCCAATAGTAACAGACCTCATGTCTGACCGCTGGTAGACTGACTGACAGCCACTTTGGATCATTCCAGCTGATCGTGAAAAAAAACATTGATTACTGACTGCGCAATGTCGTACCCCCTGAGGTCTGTCAAAGCCATCAACTATTGACTGCTGTCAACCCCTTTGACTGTTTTAGTACCTGTTGACCACGGCAGTACCCACCAATGACTATTACATTCAAATGGCGTGACAATAGGGCTCTCTATGCTTCTTTTCTCCCAGCATGCATCACACAGCCAGAAATAATCTGGGCTGGGGATTCCAAATCTTTTCACCCTTCTCGCTCTGTCTCTGTCTCTCTTTCTCTCTATTCTTTGCTCTCTCTCTCTCTCTAGGTCTCAGTCTCTCTCTCTGTTGGTTTTCTTCCCTTTTACATTTCTCTCGCAGTGTTTCTATTGGTGGGTCTTCCTGCGTGGTCCCAGCCTTTCTCCCTGGCTTGTTCGCCCTTCTCTTCCTCCGTCTCCGTCTCTTTCTCTCTCCCTCTGTCTGTGTCGCTTTCTGAGAGGATTAGATAAAGGTGTTTGCAGGAGGCAGAGCATCCATCAGACCTCATTAGTATTAATGTATGCAAGACCATCTGTCTCTCTCCTCTTCCTCCCTCACACTCCCCTAATCCTGCTTCCTCTTTTGCTCTCTTCTTCGCTATCCTCACTCTCTCTCTCTCTCTCTCTCTCTCTCTCTCTCTCTCTCCCTCCCATGCTGCCTCTCTCTCCCCTTTGCTCTCCCTCCCTCTCTTTGCCATGTTCCGCGTCGTAATCCCTCGCTCCCCTCTCACATGCAGTACGCTGTCGCTCTCTCTCTCTCCCGCTCTAGTCCTTCACCGTCCATCGCTCTACGTTGTTCGGCTCCTACACCCCTTCCTCTCACCCCTTTGCTCTCTTCCAATCCCCCTTGCATCTCTTCTAACGGCTTTGTGTGTGTGTGTGTGTGTGTGTGGGGGGGGGGGGGGGCTATATGTGAGCCTATACCGCAGGGTAAAAAAGTGTACATTTGGAACTTTTATTTTGAAAGTGTGAGAGAGAAGATATGAGCTTTTTTTTCCAGCAAATCTCCCGCCCTCCCCCAGTGTCAAAGTCAATGCTCATGATATCTTCCTCTCTTCTAGGTAACGCAGAGCGAGGAAGTGGAGGGTGTGGAGGAAGACGACCAGGACCAGGATCAGGAGGAGGAGGAAGGGGGTCAGTTTGACGTGATCCCCCTGTATGCTGAGAAGGCCACCGTGGCCAACCTGGGGTCCCGGGCTGGTGGGGCCTCCCTCCTGGCCCCTGGCCCCCTTCACCCCCTGCTGCTGCTCGTTCTGCTGTTCTCCGTCTGCCTGAGCTGGGGCTAGAGGAATAGTGAGGACACCCCCATCCCCCTCTCCACTCCCCACCCCTTTGAACAGCCCCCAAACGCACACAGACTCAAAGACAGGCGCGCAGAGAGTGAAAGGAGAGAGAGAGAGGGAGCTTCTCTTATTCCTTAGCAATCTCTCCATGTTCCTTTGCCCCCACCCCCAGTCTTTCTTCGGAGACTGTCTGTTTTTCCCTGTGTCTTGCAACGCCATCCATACCTCCCCACTTACCCCTGCGATCACGGAATGGTTGGGCCTGATAAAGACTTATACATATTAGACTGGTAGCGGTTTGGGCCAACTGTGCAGTAACAATAGGGGATGTTAAATGTCTGAGTAATTATTGGTGAATATAAGTGCCAGGGTGCCATGAGTGTTATTTAACTTCAGTGCATCTAACACACCCCCCAACCCGCATAGTTTTACTTTTCAGTGACGGACAAGGACCCCCACACACACACACACTCAGTCGATGACGCACAGTAAGTGGGCTAGCTCGATATCTAAGCTAATTTTCCATTTCTACAAATAAACCAAGCGTAACCGTCCTGCGAAAACGTGTATGTGTGTGTGTGTATGTGTGTGCGTGCGTGCCCATGCTTAAAGAGATTACGAAGCAAACCGTAGAAAGCTTTTCATATTATCTCATCTCCCACCTCATTCTCGGTCCCGTCAGCAGTCACGCTCGCGCGCACACGCACGCGCGCGCCAGCCCATCATTCGATCCAGCGGAGGCAAGCGCCTCGACGCCTTTATTACTCTATCTGTGTCTCTATCTGCTTTCCTGTGACTCATCATAGATATGCTAGAATGACCACAGGGATAAATACAAATAAAACAGTAATAATAAAGCAATATGAGATATAAAGTGGAAGGAAATAAAGTCAAATGAGTTCTAGGCAGGTGCAAATGCCAGTCTGGGGTTGACGCTCGCAGGCAGAAAAAGATGGAGATGGAGACGCTAAAAGAGAGCGAGAAAGGGAGGGAAACCGAGCGAAAGACAGACCGAGCGAAAGAGGAGGGGGCAGGCGATCTCGCAATGCGAGTTTTTCCTCACAGCGTCTGAGTTGTTTTAGTCGGAGGACGATAATAGGCCGTGCCGTGAACTCTTTATCTGCCGGTGGACTCGCGAGGACTGCCGTTGAGAGAGATAGAGGGAGAGACAGAGAGAGAGAGGGAGGAGAACAAAAGCGAAGGAGAGACCCTCCAGCGCAAATATACCATAGAGAATCGCAGGCTCTCCATTTTCTGTCTTATAAATCTTTTGCTGACACTAATGTTTTTTTTTTTTTTCTTCTTTCTTCTTCTCCCCCTGCCTTTCTTGTTCTTTCCTATTTCGGAGGGAACGTGTAAAATTAACTTCCGTCCGGAGGGGCTGGGGATGGTGGTCGGGGCGGGGGAGTGTGTGTGTGTGTGGGGGGGGGGGGCTGGGTTGAGTCGGTGGGTGGCATGGCTACAGAGTATGTCTCCATCTCTCTCTTTCTCTCGTGCTCCCAAACAATCATTCGGTAACACAAGCACACCCGCCCGCCTGTCCGTCTAGCCGAGGGGAACACACACCTTACACAAAGCAAGCGTCAATCACCCCCCCACCCCCCCAACTTCTACACGCGCACGCCCCCCCCCCCCCCCCCATTAATAGCACACTTACCTGCCACCCTGTCCCTCCACCCTGTGATGCAGCCACTTCGGTGGCAAGGTCAGCTAGTCGACCACGGAACCTCTCCGGAGGTTAATTGAGATCAGCGAGCGAGGGAGCGGGCGTTTGATTGATGGGGCTGTCGAGGCCCACGTCGGGCCCCTTTTACGATGCCTGTTGTTATTTTTTAATTGTTGTCTCGGCCGTTTGTCGTAGCCTGACATCTCACTGCAGCGGAGGGCCGGACGGAGAGAGGAAGAGAGGGAGAGGAGGAGGACGAGATACCAATGATTTACATCAATATGCTTGAAATAAATAAGTCGAGAAGCCATGCGTTAAATCAGCTAACACAGAGAGAATGTGCAAGAGAGAGAGAGAGAGAGCGAGAGATGGATGGAGGACTATAAGAAAGAAGGAGAGAGTATTGGAGAGAGAGGGATACTTGTCTTTTACGGCTCTGTTTCTGGAGGATGGCTGTACAACCCCCGCCGCAGATTAGAAAAGGAACAATCATGTGCGCGCGCACACGCACAAATACTTGATATACACTGTGCTATATACCCTTATACACACATTATTGGTCCACTCGTCACACACACTGGCCTATGTACTCTACACTGCACAAATCCACACACAATTTCGAGCATGAACGCCACACACCCTAGAAATAACACACAGACCCCATGTACACACACTGTACACCATGGAAAGACGCACACCATGTACTATAAAGCATGTACACGCCACACCATACAAATGCATACACGCTCTGCAGACACGTACACTTTTACACTATAGACAGACACACTGCGTCCGCTACCCTCTATAAACAGAAGCGAACGAAATACATGCACCGTCAGACTTTCTGTTTAATACGGCAGCCCCTCCCACATAAGTCCGTTTGCTAAATCCATTGTCGCTGTGACACTGAGATGCTTCGACACAATGGCGTGTTCTGCAGAGGGAGAGAGAGAGAGAAAGAAGTGAAACCAGGGAAATACCGATAAGATACAAAGACAGGGAGAGAGCGTCCCGCAGACAGACTGACGGACGGAGTTAAGGTGTGAAAAAATACGGGAAGACAGACGGAGCGAGAGAAAGGAGACACGGCAGGGCAGGAGAGGAGAGAGAGGAACGTTTAGAGAACAGCAGACGGAGGAGTTGTGACCATGTGTGGGGAGGAGAGAGAGGGAGAGGCTGGAGAAGGAGGGAGAGAGGGAGCGGGGAGGGAGTGGGGAGGGAGGAGAGGGAGAAGAGAAGGAGAGAGGGGGAGGAGAGGGGGAGGAGAGGGGAAGGGGAGGAGAGGGAGGAGAGGGGGAGGAGAAGGAGGAGAGGGAGGCGAGGGGGAGGAGTGGGAGAGGGGGAGGAGAGGGAGGAGAGGGGGAGGTGAGGGGGAGGCGAAGGGGAGGAGAGGGGGAGGCGAAGGGGAAGAGAGGGGGAGTGCGGAGTGCAGATATGCCTTGCAGGCTTAAAGCAGTATTAAAGCTGTTGCTGGCTGTCCCTGATCTATTTCACACTCTGTAGGTCCTATAGCGTCAGATCCACTGTACAGAAGATGACCAGAACCTCCACTCCGCGTCACACACACACACACACACACAATCCAGCTACGTCTTCACACACTTACTCACACACACAACGCATATACCTGCACACACACTTACTCACACACACAACGCATATACCTGCACACACACTTACTCACACACACACAACGCATATACCTGGACACACACACACACCTCCGCAAAATGCAGCTACGGAGCGAGACGGGGCGAGAGAAAGGAGACACGGCAGGGCAGGAGAGGAGAGAGGAGCAGCCAGCAACAGCTTTAATGCACAATCACACAAACACGCATACGCTCACAGAAAACTGTCTAACACACACAGAGCAAGGTACACACAAAAAGTCCACACGCGCACAAGAGGAGTGTCTGGTCTTGGAAGGGTACATCTCATGTATTTTTATAGGTACTTAACTTCTTTTATTCTACCTTTAGAAAGGCTTAAAGGCGTTCATCCTATCTATTTTGTATCCTATCTGTTTCCTATGTTCATAGTTGTACATAAGAGAGCTTTTAAAAGGGGACTGCATCCCTCTCTGTTCTTATATGTTCACCCCACGCTCCTCCGCTCACACCATTGATTCTTTCGGTTGACTTTGTGCCAATCCAGAGATCTGTGTCTATGGCAACCGTTGTCCAAATGCTGTGTCTCGTCATATAGACATACATGTATTGTGTGTACCTATTATGACCATTAAATGCATATGTCTGCATATTATGAAGGATTTGTTATCTTCTGTAACGTTACCCCTGTGCAGTGACAATGCGGGGAAATTTCGAGTGGGAGTTGTTTTTTGTGGGAACGACTGGGGGGGGGGGGCTGCACCTGTACCCGACTCCGCCTGTCCGTCAAGCCGCGTAGCCATGGTGACGATGTCTCCGCTTCTGTTTGTCTGATGCACCAAATAATGCTAAATGGGGCTGAATAATGTGCGGGTGCTGAGTCTTTCTCGTTAGGCACCTGCGGAGGAGCGTTGTGGATCGGGGCGGCCATTTTGAGCAGCTTTTCCGCCTGGTGGCCCCCTCGATCTCCCAGGGCTTCCGGCGCTGAATGGGATGTCGCCTCGGAGACGGGCAGAGAGAGAGAGTGGGGCGAGCGGGCGCACGCACTCGGACTGCAGATGAGGCGTTCACATAAGCAAGCGAAACTGTCCGCCCCGCAAGGTCTCCGTGATACTTTTAAACTTTCTTTCTCTCTTTCTCTCTCTCTCTCTCTCTTTCTTTCTCTCTCTCTCTCTCTCTCTCTCTCTCTCTCTCTCTCTCTCTCTCTCTCTCTCTCTCTCTCACTCTCGCTCTCTTTCTCTCTCTCTCTCTCTCTCTCTCTCTCTCTCTCACTCTCGCTCTCTTCTCTCTCTCTTTCTCTCTCTCTTTCTCTCTCTCGCTCTCTCTCTCCGTGCCGCGGAACGCATTCAAAATGGCCCATTCGCGTCCCCTCTCCATCCCACTTACACTTTATCTCCATCTATAGAAATGACTTCTAACTTCGTGCCCTCCCTTGAGGTATTAGCAGGCTGGTTAGAGAGGGGAAATAACTGTTTCAGATCCCCTGATGGGAGCGCTGAATAATACAAAACGGAGCGAGCTGAGCGTTCAAGGCAAACCGAACGCTGAGTTATGAGACTTCTTCCCCACAGCCTTCCCCTGAACGCTCCACGCGGAGCGGCCTTGACTGTAGACTGGGAGGCAGTCCTCGGTCCTCCACCATGTTCCGCCCTTACCGGAGGCACTCGGGCCGCATGAGAACCTGCTCACATCTGTTTCATCTCCCATCCCCTAACCTGCTCCAAAGATTCGGTATTTGAACTAAAACCTGTGAAGATAATCACTTCCTTTCTGCACAAGTGACATGTTCGATGTCGAACATACGGAGGACGTGACTGTCTGGTTGCTGCTCACTTACCTGTTTACATCCAAATGTTTCCCTATGAGAACCACCACCACCAATGATTCTAGAATGTTCCTGTGTCATTCCTTGTGATTAACACCCGTTTGGCTAATCCATGTTATGCTCAACACTTTCCCTGCATTCTTGCATATGTAAATGTGTGTGAAGGTGTTTTAGTATGTGAGCGTAGCAGTGGTTTAAACCTCTGGATCAAGCCTTGACTCCCTCCCTCTGAGTCTATGTGTCCAGTTTTCATTTTCTATTTCGGTGTTCAGGTGTGATCGGTGTATTTGTATATCATGAGAGGCGGGTGGTCAGGATCAAAGCACAGGCTCACAGATACACAACACGCTCGCGCATAGACACACGAACGCAGGTTATGAAGAGAAGCGAATGATTCCTCACTCTATGTGTCACAGATTGGATGCGTTCCAAGTGATCTGGAATGTTCCAGAACACTGCACAGCGCTGAATGCCACCCCTCCCTCCCGCCCGCCCGCCTACCCACACACACCTCACCTCAACCCCAGGTGTTCTAAAGATACTAAAACACCCATACTGTGTACGACTGCTGATGAACATAATAAATATAATCTGATGTTTCCTTATGCTGGCCTTCTGGTTTGAGTGTTTTTGATGATGTTTGTGTTACATGTCATGGACAGTGCCAATAAAAAAAAAATAGTATACTGTAGAGTACAACACAAAGAAGGTTTACTATGCAAATGTATTACATTTCAACCAAATATTAGAAAATGTGACACTAACAGTCCACTCATGACACTAACTTTAACCAGAACCGTTCATCTCTGGGAGTCAACTAGGGAGTCAGATGGCTCAGCGGTTAAGGCGTTGGGCTCGTGATTGGAAGGTTGCGAGC